>JALMGF010000001.1:200037726-200420226 GCA_023333645.1 Sceloporus occidentalis | reverse complement strand
AACTGCATGGTCTAGACCTCGCAGCAGGGAGGAAATTGCTAAAATTATTTGTTGCTTTCTTCAATAAGAAAATCAGTGATAAATTGCATCCCTGATCATGATCCATGTGTGCAACCTCTCCTCCCAGGTTTGTTTATGAGGATAAAAAAAAAGAGAGAGAAATTGTATATTGTTTAAATTGCTTAGAGCAAAAATAGTCTAAGATGCTGTTGATAGTCATACAAGACTAGATCACAGAAGGTTCAGCACAAATTGCAAGTCGGCAATGAAAGTATCAAGACCAAGGTTTCAGTCTGAAAAAAAAAATATTTTTAACAATTATTTTGAACAGTTTCCAGATACTTTTCTATTTTTAAATGCTACCACTTGGCTGATTAGAGTGCATGTTGAATAATCTTTAAAAGAAACAGTGTGTAGGCATGTGTGTTAGCAATAATAATAATAAAAATAATAATAATACAGCCAATTAAACCTCAATTGGCATACAGTTGTCTAAGAAAGTACATAACAAACATTTTTGTTTGATAAGATCTCTTGTGAGCTTTTACAACTTGGACTTAATGAATGTTGTTTTCCGATTCTCATACTCTTTTGTGCCTATGAACTCTCCTATGTAAGATTCAGCTATAATTAACAAACAAAGGAGGGATCTGCATCAAGGACACAATTTCAGGGAACTGAGTTAATAAATATTTGAAGATGCCACTAGGAGATCAGCTATTTATTAGAGAACAAGCGAGAGAGAGAGAGAGAGAGAGAGAGAGAAGGTGGGAGTCACAGGAGTAGTTTTCAATACAATCGTTTTCAGTAAACAAGAATGTGTTAGGCACAACCACAAATTTTGACCATTTCTGTCTTCAGTCTAAATGTTGTAGATTTGGGTAAAAATAATAGAATGAAGTTCATCCCTAAGGCAATGGCAAACCTCCTCTAACAAACCCTCCCAAGAAAACTCCATTATAGATTTGCCTTAGTATCACCATAAGTTGGAAACAGCTTGAAGGCACAGAGTACACACATACACACTTCTGATTCTGAGCAACCAGTGCAGAAAGGGGTTAGAGCACATACGTAACCAGCTGGGACAGCACCAGGCCCCAACTCCATCCATTGTTTTCCTTCCTTTCATTTTTGTGAACAAACTCAGCATGTGCTTTTATATGTATGAAGATACTGATAAATATGAACACCACCATCATATTTTTATCCTGCCTTTGTCTCCAGTATAGGACTTGAGGTGGTTTGCAGCACAAGACGAACACCTTTAAAACACACATTGGCGCTTTACAGACCACCCATTTGGGGCGGCCTGTAGGCGCTGCTTTTCCTGCCGGATCAGGGCCTCAGCTTCCAGAGCGGTAGCCTCCGAGGCCCCGATCTGCCTCTTTCCAGGCCGCGGGAAAGCCTGGAAAGGGGTGTCCTTGGGGCTTCAGAGGTGAGTGAGTACCAAATAGCATTGGGCTCAGGAAACCACTGCAAACAGAAGACTGGTGAAATGATCTCTCTCCAGATTCCAACTGCCATTAGTTTGTCCTCTGAGAGAGAGAGAGAGGAAGAAGAAGAAGAAGAAGAAGAAGAAGAAGAAGAAGAAGAAGAAGAAGAGGAGGAGGAGGAGCCAGACACGGTTCAATTGTCCCTCAGCCCCAGTGGGTGATAAGACACCTTCCCTTCTTGTCCCTACTGCCTTTGCATTGCTCTCAGTAGTAGAGAAAAGCAATAATCTACTGGACATACCCCCCCCCCTCCAATTGCAACATCTTTTTCTTTATGATCCCTGTCTTATTTAAATTGTAATCTTGTCGGCAGGAAACTGTCAAATTAAGATTTATAAGATATTCTAGGAACCTTTTTTGGCTAAAAGGCAAGGTGTAAATACTCTAAATAAAAAAATTAATTAATAAGACTACGTTCTTACATATCCATCTTCTAAGGGCACAGGGAGATGCTGAATTAAAATAATATGAATTTCCACCAACGTTATGAAATCAGACAGTCATTAGCTCCAGATGGTTTTCCCTTCCTCTGCCCTGCAGCATGTGATACATCATGAAATTTGGTCCTCTAACCTGAGACACATATAAGGGGTAGGGGATTATCAGAGAAAGAAAAATCTACACCATTAATGGAGCAGATATTGTTGGAAACTATCCCATTCACTTAGGCATATATTGTAAACAAAGTACCTCTCTCTCTCTCTCTCGCTTCCTTAAAAGACTTTTAAAGTTACATTTGCATAAGCCTATGCAAATTCTGAACCTTTATCGGAATGTACGAAATGCACTTGGTGTCATTTTGTCTGGCTGAGAATAATTTTCTCCAGGATAATTTCCTAAGAACCAGAAACTGAAATTAGTCATTGCCCATAAATAGTCCACATCTGTTCCTCCACATGCTCATCTCATTAGAAGAGTGAAGTTTCAGAAGAAAAGTATAAAATCTGGAACAATAACTCTCCCAACCATATCACAGTACACCACTTTAATACTGTGGGTCCTTGTTATCTGCTGGGGTTTGGTTCCAGGATGCCCGTGAATAACAAAATCTGTGAATGCTCAAGTTCCATTAAATATAATGGCATAGCAAAATGATGCCCCTTATATAAAATGGAAAATCAAGGTTTGCTATTTTGAATTTATACTTTTTAAAAAATATTTTCAAACCATGGATGCTTGAATCTGTGGATAAAACTGTATAGTGAAAAAGTGGAACAAAATGGATATGGCCTCTTATATGTATATAGGTCAAATCATAAACTAATATTCACAATAATACATACAGATAAGAACAAACCAAATTAAAATGCCTGTATAGTTTTGATTTAGTGCTAACAGGACTATAATGTTGGTGTCAAAATACCTCCAAATGAAGAATGGGGAACCTTTGGTCATCCAGATGTTTGGGGGATACAGCTCATTTCACCCATGACCATTATCTATATTGAATGGGGCTGATATATGGCCATACTGTACTAACCTTCAGAGGGTCACATCCTTTTTAATACTTGCTTTAAAGGGAGCTGGGACAGACAGAGAAGCCAGAGGATTTGCCCACCTTGTGGAGTAGCCTATGATGCCCTTCTGAATATTGGAAAAGGAAGCAACATTTTCTGCAACATTTTCTGAATATTTCAGAGAAAAGTGTCCCCAGTTGCAGATTGTCATGTGTCTAGGATCCCTCTCATCAGAATTTCCCAGCATTTGGGACAGGGTCTCCTGTTTGCCAAATCTGCCCAGAAATACATGATATAGGCCTACAAGTGTGTACATATGACCTCCACAAATCTCACAACAGGCAATCCCAAGCCCATGTCCATTTTGCAATGCCAGGCAGCCATCTTGAGATATGCAGCTCATTTGTCAAACATTTTTCAAATATTTTCAAAAATTCCTTCTTTCCCAATTTACATTATTTCCCCCAAGCCTTCCTAAACATTTGTGGGAAGTGTAGGTCATCTAGAATTACACTAGAGAAATCTCCTCCTTTAATCATTTAATGGGTCACACATTTCCTTTCATTACAGAATAAATCTAATGAATTTTGCCAAAGAAAGAGAAGCTACTTTTCTCTAAGGCCTGACATATTTCTTTCAGAGTCAGTTATTCTAAATTATTCTGAATTAACGGATCCATGACTCAAGTTTCTGATTATGGAAATAGACTCCTTGAAGCCTGGTTATTTGGAAAGTAATCTTTTGTATAAGGGTGAGATTTTCATCTGCAGCTGGGACAGTTTTCTGTTGCAAAAGTTTGTCCTTATAGAATTGAAATGTAATATATTACATATAGTCACCTGTAGTGAGTTTTATTTAATTTCTGGCACTGAACACGTAACTCCATTGCATGTCAGAAATAATTTGGGAGTGGAAATTACATTACTAGAGAGAGTGACAAGTTTTGTTTCATACAAAGAAAGGAAACCGTACCCATTGTATTGCAAAAACAACAACAACAATGGTGTAGCATTTTATGGTGACATTACTAGTGACATCATGTGGATTTTTGCAGGAAGGTGCTATGTAGGTTTCTATTTTGCACAGGATGGCCCATGTTTTGGGGCTTAAAATCTGGTTCCATACTGATATGAAATATGGCAAATGGGACAAATATGGGACACACCATTTGAATCATTTTTAAACCTAAATTTCTAGACTTATACATGAGTATATTATACAGTAATTGCTTAATAATAATAGCAGCAACAAAATAATTCTCCATCCTAACTTAAATTATGATACTGAGATAAATGAAGTTGGGGTAAATAGGAATAGGCTTTTGTGCAATAGAGACCATGTTCGTCATTCAGTTCTGGTGTTCTTAATTATCTCAACTTCCTATCATTCAAAATTTGAGATCATATTAATGTGAGCAAAGAACGAAGTCCTGTCAATGTAATTATGCAGATGCTGTAGCCTCCAGAAGTACTTTATCCAAACTCTGATTGGAAAATCTATTCCCCCCATATTTACTATTGCAAAAAAAAAAAAAAAAAAAAAGGGAAGGAAGGAAGGCCCCAAACACCCCTTTCACCATATTTTGGAGCTTCTCTATTTTAAACCTAGGATATTTTTTTAATGTCAAAAAAGGAGTCAAAGGTGCGTTACAGACTGTGCTGGCCAAATGGCCGTAATAAAGTTATTATTATTATTATAGACTGCCGAAAAGTGGTGGCCTGTACCCGCCCCTTTCCCCTGCATATCGGGGCCTTAGTGGTCAGAACGGCAGCCGCTGAGGCCCTGATCTGCCACTTTCCAGGCCGCTGGGAAGTGGCAAAAGGCCACTTCCCCGCAGCCTGGAAAGGGGTGTCCTTGGGGCTTCAAGCCCCAAGGACACCCCGCAGCGGCGGGGAGGAGGAGAAAGGGGCTGCTTGGCCCCTTTCTCCCTTGCATTGCTGGGCGCAGCTGTCTGAAGGCTGAGCCCAGCAACGCAAAGCAGCACCGCAAACTGGGAAGGAGCTCCAAAATGGAGCTCCTTCCTGCTCTGCGCAAAGGGTGCACTAAGCACCCTCGCGCGGAGTGACGTCATGTTCGCGCCGTCCCATATAGAGGCAGCGTGGTCGTGACGTCGTCATGGCGGCCTCCATGTAGATGGGGTGCCGCCATTTTGTACGGACTCACTGCACCTTCCTAACCCTAGTACGGACTGACTCCGTACTAAAAGGCCCGTCTGTAACGGGCCAAAGTCACTTCTTGTTTCAAAAAAGGCCTCTCTTGGGCCAAAACATAGTGGAAATCTCCCCCAAGCTCCATTGAAGGATATTTGGTGTTTGTGTGTGTGTGTGTGCCAAAACCAACACTATGGATTCCCCTGCTTTGTCAAACATTGCATCCTCCTCATTTCCAAAGACCTTCCCTTTGAATCTGATGTTTGCAACCACCCCTGGAAGGATCCAACTTCTCTCCCCTCCTCCTCCTCCTCTCACCTGGCCAGACAAAAGCAACTCCATATCTTTCCTTTGTGGTGATGTCTGCAAACATCAGATTCAGAGTGGAAAGACTTTGGAAATGAGGAGAAGGCAGTCAAAGCAGGGAAGATGTGGGGAGGAAGAGGAGGAGGAGGAAGAGAAGGAGAAGAGAAGGTGGATCCTTTGCAGCCATGGCTGCTAACATCAGATTGAAAGTGGAAGCACTTTGGAAATGTGAGGTAGGTGTTTTAAGGTTGCAAAGAGAGTTACAGGTGATGCTCTTGGTGGGACAGTACTCTTTATCATTCATATTGGTGACGGGGAACTAACATATTCACAGTTTTTCCACTTTTGCAGGGTTCCTTCCCCTAACCTCTGAGAATATGGAGGGGGTGACTGTACATCCCCTCCAATGCAGATCACAATTATTTCACATTGTCGTTGTGTTCATAGCTGCTGTGGCCAATCCACCACTTGGTGTCCAGCCTTCTGGTGATGATTCTTTACATGTTAAACTAGTCTGGTTCTCAATGTCTCCACTTGGCCATAATTAAAAAGTTAGCACTTCAGTAGAAGCTTGATTTGTGCTATCATATCCTTCAAGAACCCAAGCTATATAAAACTCCAGCTTTGGGGAAAAAATAGGGGATAAATAAATAAAGAGAATAGAACAGAATAGAATGAAATGAAATGGAACAGAATATGTAACAATGAAGCAGCAGAGTATGAGTTTGTGTAGGCTGCATTAATATATCAGATGTATTTCCTAATGTCATAGTAAAACAGTTCCTCCAATGAGCCACATAAGATACAATTCTCTTATTCAAATATTTTAAAAAGAGTGGGTGGTTTTCAATAGTTAAACTTTATCCATTATCTTGGGATTTAAAAGCATAAAGTGTCAAGGATATATGATCTAACTCTTTGCTTTTAATAGACTTGTAAATTTGTACAGTTCCCTTAAATGGTATCAAACATAGTCAATGAATATGAATTTCTCCTCCAGGGAATATATAAAACACTTTTCATAAATTCATACTGCAGAGGAAGCATTAATATTGACAACTTGGTTACTAGCAATATTTTGAATGGGTGGGATATCAGTTCCCCAGTTGCTTCAAACTGGGCCAACTACCGAGAATAAGAATCTTAGTATTTGTTCATTAAAGACAAAAAGAAACAAGCAAACAAACAAAAAGTAGATGTATTCAATTAGCTTGTGTAAATTCATGTTTGGACAAGATATTTTAGGCAAATATGAACTTATACATTATTGTTTATGGAAATTGCTATGTAAGCAATGAGCATTAGCTCATGACAATCAGGCCTTCTTACAGTGCAATCTTAATAGGACTGACTCAGAATCAAGTGCCATTGTATTCAATGAAGCATGCATAAGACTGCATCTAAGGACCACTTGGGACTTACTTGGAGCTGTAATCTAACATTGCAAAATCAGACTTCCCCTCTCATAGCAAGACCTCTGATGGGAAGCCCTTCCGTCAGCAGCATAAATTAAATGGATTTCACTTTCTGTGTAAATATGTATACTATTGTGCTGTTAAATCTTAAAAACAGGGAATTGTGCAGCCCTTTGTCCAGCTCATACTAAACTGCAAAGTCCTCAGCATCCCATGCTCCAAATATCTTCAGCTAGGCAAAAAAAATGGCAGACATTTAGTTCTTGTTCTTTTTTTTTTTTTTTAATGGCTTAATAATGCAATCTGTTATATGGGAAACCTTTGTCCTGACCATAGAGAGGAATTCACCCTAGAATGGAGCGGTGAATTGTCTCCCTATTGATATCTCCAGCTCCTGGTGGCCTGTGCTGCTTTTGTTGTTGTTCTCCTCCTCCATGTGTTCAAACGTGCTTTAAGTCTGTCTTTATCTTTACATTGTATCTGTTCTGTTTGAAATTTAGTCTTGTTAGCTACCATTTTGAGCAGATGGTGTGCTACAAATATGTTCTTGGTGAAAGCAATCCAAAGTAACTTCCCTACCACCTACATTTGCCAAATTCAGCAAGTGTGCCTAGATCTTGCATATAGAGGAAACTGATGATCCTGCCTCCTGTTGTTCCTGCCTCATCCATGTGAACCAATCAATTAAAAAGGGAATGCCAACCCTAATTTGGCATGGTTGGATGCCCAGGGGGTTAAAAGTCAGGCTGTTCAGAATGAAATCCTCAAATCTTTTTGGTAAGATGAAAGAATCTGCCAGGTTTTTTCATCATGTGTTTGTTTAATGTATGCCTTTTCATACATATTTCGCCTGACATAGGTACTTTAGCAGTCATTTTTTTTCCCATATAATGTTTTTGGGGTTTTTTGGAACATTATTTTCCCAAATATGCACATTAAGGTCCACATTTTATAGCTGGACAAGATCATTCCCAAACGTAAAGAAGTTGGAATATTAAATATAGCTGTGTTTCAGTTTGCATATTAGGTCAGGAACTGGAATTATGTAGCATGAACTGAAACCCTAGATCAGCTGTTTACTTCAGGAGGCAAAAGTAACATATCTGGGCCCAATCCCTCACCAACATCAGCCTTAAGAGGCAGCTGCCAGATCAGACAAAAGAGGTTACTCAGGTACTTCATTTGCTGGTGGAATGGCATGTAAACATCCTCTCCTTTGCTCTCTACCAGTTGAATAGACTTCTTTCACCCAATCCAGTAGTTAGCTCAGACTGGGTGACATTTACATAGGGCAACAGAAAGACTGTATATTCTTTAAAAATACAGATAAAGAATATTTTAGGGCTGCATGTACACTGCAGAATTAATGCAGTTTGATAGTCATGTCTTCCAGTGCCATAGGATGGTGTCATGACAGGCAAAGCATATCAAGCTGCATTAATTCTGCAGTGTGGCAGCAGCCTAGACTCTGTCACTGTAATGTTGAATGTGGTTGCTGTTAACTGCCCTCAAGTTTACCTCAAGTCATGGCATCTCCAACACTCCTTGTCTTCCAATGCTCTGCTTAAGCCTTGTACTTTCACGTTCATGTCCTCCTTAATCGAGTCTAGTCATCTGATGTCCAATCTTCCTCTCTTTCCACTTCCCTCTACATTTCCTAGCATTACTGTTTTTTCTAATGAGCCACACCTTCTCATGATGTGGCCAGTGTAGCAAAGCCTCAATTGGATCATCTTGGAGTATTTCAGGCTAGGTCTGTTCAAGAACCAATTTATTTGTCTCTGGCTATACACGGTATCCTCAGCACTCTTCTCCTGCACTACATCTCAAATGAGTTGATTTTCATTTTACCTGCTTTCTTCACTGTCCAGGTTTCACATCCTTACACAGTGGTGGGTTATACCATAGCTTGGGTTATTCTAACTTTAGTGCTCAATTGTATGTCCTTGCTTTTTAAGTTCTTATCCTGATCTTTCATCATTCCCCTCCCCATTCTCAGATTTCTTTTTATCTCTTCGCTGTGGTCTCTGTTCTCACCTATGCTTGAGCTGAGTTATGAGATGTCTTAAACTATGCCATGATTTGGACAAATTTGTTTTCCATCCCTACCAAATTAGAGGATAAACCTGGATCCTCATGGGAATGGGACATCTGCACCTGTGACCTAAATTATGCAAAGAATGAAAGTAATTATTCAAAATATAGCTGCTACAAGCTTTCTGTTTTATTGAATCAGTCCTCCTCCACCTTTAAGAAAAAAATAATGTATAGAGATATCTTAGGCATGTACTATCATAGGTTGTCCTCCCCCCCCCCCCCGAGTAGGTTTAAAAAAAAAAGAATCATGGACACCTAATAAATCTGAATCAAAATTGAAATTTAGAATGTATTATTTGTTTTGATGTGTACATATTCATTATTTTGGTCTATAGGTGAAAATTAGCTCATCAATACCAGCAGATTAACCACATGAGGTCAGTCTTATTTCACACAAGGCCAGCTGAGAGTCCTAACTAAACAACAGTTAGGACAAATGCTCTGAAACTGGGTTAGAATCATATATTTAGATAACATATAGAGAGAGGCGTGTATCTTAACAGAAAAATCAACCAACTTGAACTTTTCATTAAAGCAGCATGAAGAAATTAACAGGATTTGTCTGTACTGTTTCCATCTTCAGCATTTCGACTTCGCTATATGCATTTCTCACGCCAGTTTCTGTGACCAGCAGCCAGCACATGAATTTCATAGTTATCTGAAGAAGAAAAAATGAGCAGTGTTTCTGAAAGGTCACTCTCTAACAAAGCTTTAACTCCGCTGGTGCCAAGATAATCTCCTACTTTGCCTTGCCTGGCATTTGGGGTATGTCAGAAACACCCCCCAATGGTTATATATCCATTTGCAGTTTAGTCAGCTGCTTGAAGTATGGCTGAGAGACACTGGTGTCCCTTATGCCTTACATTAGTTACAGATCAGTAAACACCCAACTCAGGACTTAAATGGACAAATGATTCATCAGCTGTGCAGTGAAAAACAGCTTGTAAAGCATTTTCTTTTCCAATGAAGAAGCTTGGTGATTGTCCATCACACATTGTTTTATTAATTTTATATAATGATAGCAATTTTTTTTCTTTTTTAAAACAAGACATGTATGTAGCCTGCTGCAATACATTAAGTGCTAAAAATGTAAAAAAAACCTTTATGTACATGTCTTGCATCAATAAATCTGAAAAAGAAAACATAGGGCCGGAACAGACAGGCCAAAATAAAGCTGCTCTGGGACACTTTGAAGGTATGCTGTTTAAATGGCACACACATCTTAAGAGCTGCACCAGAAGCTGCACCAAAGCTGTGGTCCAGTCCTTAGGACTGGAGTGTGGCTTTGGCATGGCTTCCGGCCTCTTAGGACACATGCATCATTTAAACAGCATACCTCCAAAGTGACTTGAAGCAGCTTTATTTTGGCCTGTCTGTTTGGGCCCATTCTGTAGTGTTCAAACTGGCTATTTTGATAACCGAATATACTGTGGTTTCCCACTAGTAACTGAGAGTGTGCATTTTTAGCAGCTATATAATACATGCACACAGTTTAATCTGCTATCCATCATCTGTCTCTCTTGCCCTATCTCATTCTCTCTCTCTCTCTCTCTCTCTCAATATCTATGACAATGCTCTCCAAACTTTGGACCTTCAGGTGTTTGGGACCAACTCAAGCTTGGTCAAGAGTTAAAAAATCTGGAGAACAGATTTTTTAAAAACATCAGGAGAACCAGAGTTCGGGAAACACTGATCTATGGCTCTAAATTGAAAACAATCTTTATTTCATAGAGCTGACTGGCTACTAAGGCAAGTGATAATGTAGGATTATGATAGTGGTGGAGGTAGTGGTGGTGGTGGTGATGGTCATGGCGATACCCTTTATCTCTTATTGTTATATCATGCTATTGTCCAATGAGCTCTGGGTGGTATGTGTGGCTTTTCTCCTCATCTTTATCCTGAGAATAATCCTATAAGGTGAGTTAGGCTTAGCAAGAATGTCTGGGCCAAGGTAACCTAGTGTGAGATCTTTGTGACTGAGCAGAGATTGGAATTTTGGTTTTACCAGCCTTTTTCCTACACTCTGACCTAGGACATGTTTTTGAACCCTTGTCATTGACTACACTTGCTGATGCTGAGTTAACATCAAAATCCTATTGAGTGCCAAGATTACCTACCCTTGCTCCCACCATTGCTTTAACCACAATAATGCATTTGCCATGTAATCAAAGTATTCCATATAAATTGTAGCTGTAATTTTGGCAATGACACGGCAATTGTGTTATTATTTCTATACTGAAAATGGGACAACTGACAGAAGTTTGAGTCGGTACTGAATTGCTCAAGAGACTATATGAATTAACATTTCTTTGTTTAAATGGAATAAATGCCTTCAGTTTATACCTGTTCAAATTCATTTTAGTATTTAGTGGTAACATGGGGCACACAGCTCCATTTCAGCATGGAATCAATAAGAAGATGGCTACATTCTTAAAAGTCTTTTTACTTCCAGATGAGTTAAAAATCAAAGGTCTTCATGGAAACATTAGCACTTGGAAAATATTATGCCAAATTAGATATCTCCCTAGAGGCTTTTGCTTCCCTGTACCTTCTTCAGTGAAGCAAACATTTTTCTCTTCCAAGATAGTCTACATTGTTTGGTTGTCACCTGTCCAGAGTGTTGACATTTTGGTTTTAAAAGATCGTCTCCACTCCTTTGTGTAAAAATAAATACATAATTCACACTTTCTTTTGCTGGTGATACAGGAAGGGTGAAAATATTACATTATTATATGTATGCAAAATGATCTTGTAGCACTTTTTGGACTACCTGAGTGAAAGAAATTGTAGCATAAGCTTTTGTAGACTTGGTCTACCTCCACAGCTGCATAGAGTAAATTGGTGTCTTTATAATCAGACTGTATGAAAAGTTATAGAAATGCAAAGCTTATGGGTATGATAATGTGGTGGCAAGTTCAATTTTAACTATGGTTGTTGAGGGAAGCTGTTGCCTAAAACCAGGTTGGGTGGATGATTATATGAATGGTGGATGTCGTTTTGGAATCTGGTGTGTGCAGTCTGGGAACTAGAAAGTAGATGTGATATTGTCCAAGGGCATCCACATGAGGCTGGGGTGTTAACCAGTGTTATACTATATGGACTATGCTAGAAGTCATGTCTCTGTTCAACCCACTGTTGAACAAATGGAGTTTATGGCTATATTCCAATTCACCTGTTTCTCTTTCCAATCTTCATTTGCAGTTAGTATATTTTGTATGTTGAGTCTGAATGTAGTAGCTGGGAATAGATTCCAGCTCCTCACCCACAATGTGGAGAATAAGACTGGACAAGAGATTAGATGGCAATGGACGGGATTGAAGGCTGAAAATCCAGAGCCCTACTCAATATAATGAGCAAGAAAATAACCACTTCAATAGGGTGTACTATATTTTTAAAAAATGATACAGTTTATCCTCTGAAAATGGGTCTTGCTAGACCATTAAGTCCAGTGTCTAAATGATGGTCTTTAAACAGAGACTGGATGGCCATCTGTCAGGGATGCTTTGATTGAGAGTTCCTGCATGGCAGGGGGGTTGGATTGGATGGTCCTTGTGGTCTCTTCCAACTCTATGATTCTATGATTCTATGTAATTTACCATTGCTGATAAAGAATGCAAGGATAGAGGACTGTCATAAGATATTTGTGCCTTACGATTCATGGTACCAACTGTATCAGATGGTGTTTTTTGTTTTGTTTTGTTTTTTGAGTGTGATGAAAGTAAGATGCACCTTGGATTGAAATCAAGATAATGGAGAAGTGATCATAGTAGTAGTAAATGTGTGAGATTGTTCAGATTCCCATTGGTTAGTCTTAACCAGAATAGCCCCACTAAATCAACTGGTAAATGATGAGTCAACACAGAGAAAAGTTTAATTGATTCAATGAGTCTTCTTTAGTGAGGGCAAGCAATAGGATTTAGGCCAATGCCTTGTGGCCCCTTGTTGTCTAGGAACTTTATTTTCTTTTAAGGCAAATACACACACAAACACAGACAGACAGACATGTATAAATTCTGCAAAACAGTCTTTTGAAAACAATTTGAACAGTTAATTTTTGGTGATGAGAATATATCCCTAACAGAATATTCCCCATCCAGATGCCCAGATGTGTTAGACTACAGTTTCTATTATCTTCACAGAATGTAACAATAAGGACTGGGATTGATGGAAGTTGTATGACCCCTTTGCCAGTTAGGAACCATTCTGTTTATCCATATTCTGTTTTTGCAGTAGCCTCTTGTCCTAAATACAGATTGCTCATCAGGATTATCATATGTTGTGGCACTCCCATGTCTTTAATACCATTCCATAGCTTTTCATGATCTATGCAATCAAAGCCCACTGTTTACAATGGAACCTGAGCACCAATGGATTTTAGTATCTATGGAGGGGATGGTGGTCCTGGAACCAAACCACAGTGGATATCAAGAGCCCACTGTACTGTGCATATGAGAATGAAATTGTTAAGAATTTACAAGGATTATTAAACAGACTGCCAAAATAAAGCTGCTTCAGGTCTCTTTGGAGATATGCTATTTAAATGATGCATGGGTCCTAAGAGTCCGGAGGTCGCACCAAAGCCACACTCCATTCCTAAGCACTGGAGTGCAGCTTTGGTGCAGCTTCTGGATTCTTAGGACCCATGCATCATTTAAATAGCATATCTCCAAAGAGACCCGAAGCAGCTTTATTTTGGCAGTCTGTAACAGGCCTAGAGCAGGAAAGACTAGTAAAGACTCATGTGCTTAATCTGGATAGATGTTTTATTCGGTAAACCTACTGCACCGAAACCCTTGATGGCACATACAAATGGTGTAAATCCTGACTTGGTGTGATTGCTGTAGCTTTCTTACCCGAATACACATTGTACTATTGGTTGAGTTGTGTCTAGGGATTAATCAATCAGTCTTACTGCATTTGTTCTCTCGCTCTCTCTGTATATAGCTTCACAAAAAGAATAGTTTTATGCAGAAACAGGAATTTAACCAAGTTATTTTTTTGTAGAAGTTGTAAAAGCCAAAATGGAAATAGCACCAATGATTATGTGGCATCTCACTCTCCATCACACTGGAGAATCCTGTCTCCAATCATTCTTGACTAGAATTTCAGCAAGTTACAGTGAGATTTTTTTCCACATCCATGACTTTCTATCTCTGTCTGTTTTTTAAAAAATAATCATTCGCTCTTTGCACTAACTCCAATTTAGAATCTGAGTACAAGAAGGAGAGGATAGAGCCGACAAATCATTAAATAGCATTCCACATGCATGTATTTTAGTGCCACAAAATTAATCAGTATCTCCCTGGGGATACAAATGTCATTTTACTTAAATGAGTAGATATTTAAATGGAAGGAATTCCCATACAGAAATATGAATTATTTCCAAAAAGTCACTCCCTAGTTCCTATTTGGCTTGGAATTAATTTGCTTAGGTTTTCACAAAATGACTTTTTATCTCTATTGGACAACCAACAATGTCACTCTCAGCATTAGACTTTTCCTCCCCCTCCCCAAGTTGATTTGAATGGGATGAACTTCTCACAATACACATCTGACATACATTAAACTAAATCCCCAGTCCTCATCAGATGTCTTCTGCAGAAGCTTTATCATGCCCTCTGGATCTTTTGAATTATGGTAACCCAAGTGGGAGAATATTAATGCTTACCTCCATTTTCTCCACTCGAATGGCTGCTTGGTTATGCTGTGAATATTTAAATCCAGTCTAGCCAGGACTGAGAACAGCAGTCAAACAGAAGATGAAACTTTTACAAAATAATTAACATTTAGCTCTGTATACAAAGGGAGATAAATTCTCCAGAGGCTCATGAAATGTGAAAAGAGTGAAAGAGGAGGGGAAAAATTAAATAGTGAAAGTTTGTTTCAGACAGCTGGAAACTTAATAGTTTTGTCAGGGCTTATGACCTGAAGGCTTCAAAGAGATATTTCTTTTCATAATGTTTGATGATGATCTCCTGGTGTAAGCAGGCTCAGTGCTCATGCTGACACTGTTAAGTCTGATACCTGCCTCTGGAACTTTGGTGGTTTATGAGATAATATTGATGTGCCTCTTTTTGCTTCTCATAGGTGAACCCAGAAGGGATTTCATCCTTATTGCCAAATCTATCTATCTATCTATAGAGATAGAGAGGCAAATTATTTTAATAGTAGTATTCATCCTTCTTATTCTATCTATACAAGTTCAGAGACAGAGCGACATCATAGAATTATAACTGAAGAGACTGTAAGGCTCATCCAGTCCAATCCCCTGTTGTGCAGAATAGAGTGGCACCATTACTTACTTCAGCCTCAGATCACAGTAACTTTTTAAGCTGTGCATCACACTGTTGAATCATGTTCAGCTTGTGGTCTACTAAGACATCTAGATCATTTTTGCATGTACTGTTGTCATGCTATGTGTCACCCATCCTGTATCTATTCATCCTATATCTGTTCATTTCATTTTTACTGCTTAAATGAATTTCCTTCTTCCATGTTAACATTCTTTTTATTAGATTTCACCCAGCTTTTTAATCTCTTAAGGCCATTTTGAATTCTGATTCTGTCCTCTGTGGTATTAGTTACCCCTCATTATTTAGTGTCATCTACAAATTTGATTGGCATGTCTTCTATTCCGTCATCCAAGTAATCGATAAAGATGTTGAACAATTGGCCCAGTATAAAATGCTCTGGCACCTTGCTAGTCACCTCTCCAGGATGAAGAGGAGCAATTGGTGCATACCCTTTGAGTTGAGTTGGTCAGCCAGTTACAAGTATGCCTAACAGTCGCATTGTCTAGCCCACATTTTACAAGCTTTTTTGCAAGAATATCATTGGGGATCTTGTTAAAGACCTTACTGAAATCAAGATATGTTACATCCACAGCATTCCCTTCCTTTATCAAGCTTATAATTTTATCAAAAAACAACAACAAAAACAAGAGAGAGAGAGAGAGTGATCAGAAGTCTGGTATGCTCTTTTTTTTTTTTTTTAGAAATCCAGTGTTAGTGTTACTTAGAGTAGATCCATTGAAAACAACTGGACTTTAGATAGTTAGCTGGTAATTAATTAGTAAATAACAAGCCCCATTCATTTTATAAATCATGACTGTATAGACTATGAAAATCTATGAATTGCTTTTAAATAAATGGGTGTGGCGCAAGATCTAATTGTCCTCATGTGTCATCTGAACTCAGGACCACAGGCTGCTGTTAGGACAGAATATGAAGAAACAGTATGACTTCCAATTGGCCAGGGGGAAATGCAAGGCTGCATTTAATCCCCTATCTGTTTAACTTGTATGTTGAACATATCATATGTAAAGCAGGATTAAGCTCAGAAGAAGAAAGTGTGAAAATTAGAGGAAGAAACATCAACAATTTAAGATATGCAGACAACACCATACTACTAGCAGAACATAACAGAAATGTGGAATAATTTGTGAAGTAAGTTCAAAATCAGGTTTACAGTTGAACATTAAGGGGGAAAAATGACCACAGATGATTTGCATAACTTTAAAACAGACAATGAAGGCACTAAAATAGTCCAAGGTTTTCCTTAGTTTGGCTCAGTCATTAACCAGAATGGAGACTGCAGTCAAGAAATCAGAAGAAAATTAGGATTTGGATGAGCAGCTATGAAGGAACTAGAGAAGATCCTGAAATGTAAATATATATTTGAATACAAAAGTTAGAGTTATCATTGCCATCGTATTTCCCATTGGTATGTATGGTTGTGAAAGTTGAACCATGAAGAAAGCTGATAGCAAGAAGAGCAACTCATTTGAAATTAGAAGAGTTCTATGGCTACCATGGACTACTAAAAAGAGAAGCTCAAGCCTGAACTGTCCCTAGAATCCATAATAACTAAACTGAGACTGTTGTATCATGAGAAGATATGAATCCCTAAAAAAGACAATTATGCTTTAGTAAGGTAGAAAGTAGTAGGAAAAGAGGAAGACCACATTCCCAATGGATAGACTCTATCATGGAAGTGACATCCCTGCGTCTGCAAGACTGGAGCAGGACTATTAATGATAGAGAGGCCTTGGAGGCCTTTTATTTAAGAGGTCTTCATATTTTAAAGTTGACTTGATGGCAAGGAAGAACGACAATTAATTTTACTCTTGGTGGTAGTAAAATAGATTTTATCCCAATGTTTTTCATTAGGGTTATTTAATCATTGGTTCACCATATTTTGACTTTCAACTCACTGCTAGATAAACTAGTTACATTATGTGTTGTTGTTTTTTTTAAAAAAAGTTATTGTTTGTTGTTGTGTTTGTTGTGCTTTCAAGTTGTTTCCAAGTTATGGGGACATAAGATGAAGCTATCACAGGATTTTCTGGGTTTGAGAGTATAAGACTTGCCCAAAGTCACCGAGTGGATTTCCATGGCCAAATGGGAAATTTAACCCTGAACTTCAGAGTCGTAGTCCAACACACAAATCACCACACCATACTAACTCAATACATTATTTTGAATGTCACAAAATGAAATAACACAATAGCCACAAGAGCATGCATTGTTTAGTGATCATAAATAGCGCCACCATGTATCAAATGTAACTATTAAACTGAATCCTCTGTATTATGATTTAATATATACCTTTGACTTGTAGAGTTGTCACATGGGTATTTTATTTATTTCCCAGCCTTCTCCCATGACTGGAGGTTATATGTATAATATGCATGTGTTGTCGTTTGCCCACTTCAAAAGTGCTACATCAGTTCTAAATTTGTATATATTACACCAATGGCTTTTTTGTCTGCACTGGCTTTTGATATGTTCCAAAACATAATACAATGTTCTGACTTACAAAATGTTGACCTAAAAATTATATATGGCTTAGGACCTTGGGATCTAATGAAGAAATTCCCCGTGTACATGCACAAATCACAAATACATAAGATTCAGTCTAATAGTGGATGGTGACTCTTCAGCCATGGAATACTATTAATATATCCTATTTAAGTCTCTGTTAAAGGATAGTTATTTTAGGATGCATCTACACTGCAGAATGTTGCTATGGGATGCTGGGACTTGTAGTTTTAAAAGGTCTTTAGGTTTCTCTGCAAAGAGTTCTGGTTCTTTACAAAACTACAAATCCTATGATTCTGGCAGTTAAAGTGGTGTCAGACTGTATTATTTCTACAGTGCAGAGGCACTTAGTCTCTGTTATGAATCAGATTTTATCTCCTGTTTTTACAGGATGGTCTCAGAGGCTACAATTTGTATTTTGTTGTACTATGTTGATGTTTCTATTCAGAGAAGGAGGAGGAAGGGAAATTATTTGGAGGAAGAAAGTATATACTATGTTTCTTACAAAGTGCTCAGAGTGGTTGATAATTCATAGGAAAAGACACAGTTTAAATCACAAACTGTGTGTATGTGCTTCAAGTCACCTGTCAATTTATGGTGACCCCATGCATTTCATAGGGTTTTCTTAGGCAAGGAACACTCAGAGGTGATTTTGCCAATTCCTTCCCCTGAAATATGGTTTCCAATTCTCCAATCCAAGTACTAACCAGAGTTGACCCTGCTTATCTTCCAGGATAAGATGGGATCTGGTGCCTTTAAGGTATACAAGTAATTTTAATATAAATATGAAGATTAAAATATAATTAGTATAACATTAAAAAACAAAAACTTCTGCTAAAATACAATTTTAAAAATTGAAAGAAGCAGGAAAAAAATAGTCCTGAAAGACCCACCAAACATTAGTTTACTCTCTGGGTACTTGTGCAAATAGATCCTTTTAACTGTCATCTAACAAATAAGAGCATGGGGGACAATTGCTCTCTAGTGGAAGTTCTAAATGAACTTCATGCTAGTTTGGGATTTCAAAATATATTGTTGAATTTTTGAAAACTATTATTGTCTTGTTTTTAATCAGATTTAATGTGACACCTTGGGAAGTCAACTAATAGGAATTAATATAGACAAGAAACAAAACAGATAAATATATTTTTGGTTACTCTTATTTCACTTTTGGAACTTTATTTGATTTTCTTTCTTTTCCATGCAGCTGTCAGCCACCATCACTTTCCTTTACCGTATTCAAGAGCTTGACCCCATTTAGGTTATAAATTGATGGCAACCTGGGCATGACCATGTAGCTGCTGAGAAAAGACAAGGCTAGAAGGAACAGAAGTGAGCGACAGAAGTTATTACAATGCAAAATGCTGGCAGTGCCAGCTTGTTGAGGCAATTGGAAATATAGCAACAGAAAAAGAAGAAACAAGTTTTTTGTAGACAGGAATGAAGTGGGGGTCACAATGTCAAGAATCTTTTTCACACAAAATATAATAAGATTATTTATATTCCCCATAAGGTTCCTCTTGCTTTTGCTATTTATACAGAGTCCTGATTCAATAACAGTAGTGTTCTGTTTACCTTAGCTGACAGAGAACAAGAGGCCGGAGTCCAGAGGAGCAGTCCAGACTGCAAAGCCTTGGCAAATATCAATAAGCTACTTAGGGGTTAAGCATAAACTTGGTCTAAAGTCTCTTCTGAGGACCAAGAGACTAGAGATCAATTCAAGGTAGCAGAGTTCAGAGTAATGACGAAGCCTTTAGTCCAGACTCAAGGCTTCAGTCCAAACTATTTGAGAGGCCGCATCAGCCCATACGAACCTGCGAGAACCTTAAGATCTGGAGGAGAAGGCTTTCTTTCAGTGCCACCACCATCACAGGCTCACCTAGTGAGGACACAAGAGAGAGAGCCTTCTTGGTGGCTGTTCCCACCCTCTGGACAAGTAGTTGCAAATGCTTGGGAAGAGCTTGCTAAGACAATAAATGGTAGCTATTTGAGCTCAGAAGCTGATATGGAATTGTGTGAGCTGGTGGAAAAGGGAAGCTACCTTAACCTCTATTGATTTGAAAAGGATTGAAGGCTGATATTTGCATTAGTGTTACCAACATGCAGTGTATTTCTTCAGGTTTTGATTTCTATTAATGGATTTGAAAGCTGGACATATGTGGTGCTGGAAGAGAGTTTTGAGGATACTGTGGAGTATCACATGGATTTGTAATTGGTTGACTGGCCGAACCCAAAGGGTGCTCAACAATGGCTCCATTTCATCCTGGAAAGAAATGACCAGTGGGGTCCCACAGGGCTCTGTCCTGAGCCCAGTGCTATTCAACATCTTTATCAATGACCTGGATGACAGAATTGGGGACATACTTATCAAATTTGCAGATGACACCAAATTAGGAGGAGTAGCTAATACCCCAGAGGACAGGATCAAAATTCAAAATGACCTGAACAGACTATTAAGCTGGGCCAAAGCTAACAAAATGAATTTCAACAAGGAGTAATGCAAGGCACTGCACTTAGGGCGGAAAAATGAAGTGCACAGATATAGGATGGAGGACATCTGGCTGAACGAAACTACGTGTGAAAGTCCAAGTAGACCATAAGTTGAATATGAGTCAACAGTGCAATGCAGCAGCTAACAAGGCCAATGCGATTTTAGGCTGCATCAACAGACGTATAGTGTCTAGATCAAGGGAAGTAATAGTCCCACTCTATTCTGCTCTGGTCAGGCCCCACCTGGAATACTGTGTCCAGTTCTGGGCACCACAATTTAAAAGGATGTTGAGAAATTGGAGTGTGTCCAAAGGATGACGACTAAAATGGTGAAGGGCCTGGAAACCATGCCCTATGAGGAATGACTAAGGGAGCTGGGGATGTTTAGCCTGGAGAAAAGAAGGTTAAGACGTGATATGATAGCCTTGTTTCAATACTTGAAGGGATGTCATATTGAGGAGGGAGCAAGCTTGTTTTCTGCTGCTCCAGAGAGCAGGACCCGGAACAATGGATGCCAGCTACAGGAAAAGAGATTCCACCTCAACATTAAGAGGAACTTCCTGACAGTAAGGGCTGTTTGACAGTGGAACAAACTCCCTCAGAGTGTAGTGGAGTCTCCTTCCTTTTAGGTCTTTAAGCAGAGGCTGGATGGCCATCTGTCGGGGATGCTCTGATTAAGATTTCCTGCATGGAAGGGGGTTGGACTGGATGGTCCTTGTGGTCTCTTCCAACTCTATGATTCTATAATTCTAAAAGGAGAAAACAAAATACTTCCCGAACTGGGTGAATGGTTACTAAAACTATATGTCTCCAAAAACCCCAAAAGTGCAGCAGCAGAGAAGGTAACATGGCAAAGGTAGCAGCAACAGTTGAATAGTGTTACTTGCCCCTCATTGCCTCTCCTTTGCATATGTTGTCCAATGTAGAAAGTGCTGGAATGCCCCCCCAACACAGGATTGACAACCCCCTACTCCCAAACACCTCTGTTTTCATTGGAATCTTTCTCAAAATGGTGATCAGAAGTGAATGCATGTCACTTTTGGTCACCATTTTGAAAATGATCCTGGTGACAAATAGAAATATTTTGCCATGGGGAATTTGGGGCACACAGTTGCCACCCCTGTTTAAGCACTGTGGACAATTGGGTTGGCTGTTGCTTCTGGTTTTATAGAAAGGGAGGGAGCATGAGTTTGTTTTCAAAAAGAGCATATTGATACTAAGCCTAGCTAGGGAACCACACCCATTGCTGTAAAATGTATTATTTATTCAGATGCTAGAATATGGTGGGCTTCTTTTTCCATGTCATAAAAGCTCTGAGATATGACCCAGGCATGTAGTTCTGGCATAAAAAAACATAAAGCTCTACAGATTAAAAAATGTTTGGAAAAACATGCTTCTCACATGTTGGAAAAAACACATAAAGAGAATTTATGAGATTTTTTGCAGTTTGGGACCCATAAAGACAGGCCAAAATAAAGATGCTTCAGATCACTTTGGAGGGATGCTGTTTAAATAATGTATGTGTCCTAAGAGGCCAGATACTGCACCAAAACCATGCTCCAGTCCTAAGGACTGGAGTGCAGCTTTGGCTCGGCTTCTGGCCTCTAAAGATGCTTGTATCATTTAAACAGCATACCCCCAAAGTGACCCGAAGCAGCTTTATTTTGGCCTGTCTGTATGTCTTTTTAGTCTGCACAAATTTCACACATGGTGTATGTGTGTGTGCAGAAAACTTTGAAAAGCGTTTCCCACAGCAGGGACTGGATTTTCTCACAGTGGAAAGAAAATCATTAGAAATACTTATTGCTTCCTTTGAGAACAAAATTAGTAAAGAATTACATCCCTGCTACAGAACAAAAAAAGAACATGTTTTCATATCTTTAATGGACTGAATAAATGAAACTTCAAGTAAAGAACAACCTTTGCTAACCCAGTGCCATAAAGGATTATGGAAGGTCTAGTATAATGTAGGCTAATTCTTACATATAGGAGAATGCCATAGAGAATGTGAATTTTTCCTTTAAACTGAAACTTTCTTAATGTGGCTTATATATGGGCCTTTTACATAAGGTCCCTGCCTCCCCTCCCCGCCCCAGATTGGAAAAGTCATTAACCTTCGTATAGGCAACTAACCTTCCTTTCCATGTCAAGGCTTAATTTTTAACTACTCCTCCATCTTCATGGTAGCCTAATTGAGTCTGTTGTTTGATGTTGAGGTTTCTGGTGTCGCTCATTTTCCAGTACATTAATTTTTCTTTTCGCCCTAGGTTGCCAAAGTAAACACTGCAAGAAACATATCGGTTAAAGCAATCCACATCTTTTTTTTACACTTGAAAAGTTCTTTCATGCTTTGAAGTGCACTGTTCAAAGTGGAGGTTGATTTTTTAATTTTAACTTTTCAGATGTTAGCAAGTTTTCTTCTAACTATCATTTGATTTTCCTCTGCCGATTTCACTTCTGTTTCAAGGGCACATTAGGGCAAGAGAGCCTTTGGTTCTTTTTTCAATGGTTCTTAATGCTCCGGGGGTGAAGTCAACAGCATGGTTTAAAGAACCAATGTGGTATAGTGTATAGTATTTTACATTGGACTGGGATTAAAAATGAACAATCAACCCAATCGTAGGGTTGGTTGTGAGGCTAATGGGAAAAGCATGTAGGCTTCTTTGAGCTTCTTGGAGAATGGGCAGATAGCAGGCATGATAAATAAGCAAAGAGAGGTTTCTGTCAGTTTGAAGCCCAGAAGAAAATCAAAGAGCTGGAAGAGGTCAGAGGCATGGCAATGTTAGGTACTCTTTTGCCTGCAGTCAAAAGGTTAGGCTAAATGATTTGCTGAGAGATGAAGTTGTAATGAGAAAAGAATTGCTTAGGTCGACACACAATGGTGCAGTGGGAAATTCTGAAATACAGGTGCTTATCTTGCCAGTCACCATAGTTATCATTTCAGTGTTGTTTCCTGATGATCCACTTGGAAAAGTTGCTGTGTTGCAACGCAACATGGAGGCTTTTTATAAGTATCCACTGAACATGTTCTGATGAACTGCTAAATAAATGGACAATGAAATTCCTTATTGTTTTCCCATGGTTTCTCCTATGAAAAGAGACTATTTTTCTAAGAGTTAGATGATCATGCTCTAAAAGGCTTTTAACCATTTTCATTAATAATTAGTGATAATAAGTCAGTCCATTACACAGTGTCTTTTGTTGGAATGCTCATTTCTGGGACATTCAGAACCTCAAGTCCTTCATCTGTAGTACAAGAAGAAAAGCAAATTATTTATTTTACTTAGCAATATCAAAGGATAATAAGATAAATAATCCAAAATGGGTAATTCAGAAGGAAAAAAATATATAGTGAAGAATATGCCTGTTGCTAAGGAAACATGGATTCAACCTGCTAAAGATGTTCTTATGGATGCAGCTCTTACAGTCTTTGAAGTGTGTATCCCATGATGGTCTTGTAGCATAACTTGAATTTAATTCAAAGCTTTTTAAAACCTGTGCCTCAGTATTGCCTGTATATAAGAATTTCGATCATATTTACAAGAGGCAAGATCTCAGGGCGACAGACAAATGGAAAACTATTGAGGTCAAATTCTAGGTGACCCTCTCTACAAGCCAATAACGGGAAGGGAGATATAAAAAAATCAGATGAATGACTGAGACAGTTTCTTGAGATAATGCAAAACCATACATTATTTCAAAAAGTAGTGCTGTTTTCAAAGGATGTAGAGCTCTCTGTAACCCCACCAGTCTCATTAACAGACTAACATGCAGTAAAATTTTCCCTATGTTCTAGGGAATGTTGGCCATTGAGCAAAATACGATAACATCCAAACTCCACAGGTTTTGATATCTTTATTGGATCAACCAAAATACACAAAATACATCATGCAAGCTTTTGAAGCTCCACTGGCTTCTTCATCAGGCAAAAGTATTAAAGATCACGTAGGAGTCATTTAACACCTTTGTCTGATGAAGAATCCAGTGGAGCTTTGTGGACTGTATGCTCTTTTCCCCACACATCCTTATGTTTTCTTTAGTAGTTAAGTTTCATTTATTTTTAGTCTTGATTGTTCATGTGTTTAGTCACTAGAATCTAGTGCCTTGTGAAGACCTAGAACTAAAGTCAGTAACACTTCTACATGACAGACAATAACAATAGTGTCCTGCTCTGATATTAAGTGCCATTCTACTACAGCAGAGTCTGTAATAGTGGCAGGACCGACTGATGAATTAAAGGCTCTGGCAGAGTCATATAGGGAGATAATAATCTTTTAAGTTCCAAAGAAATCAGCTGCTGAGTCGTAAATTATCTGTAGTCAAAAATAGCAGTTGAAGATTTTTGTGATACCCTTTCTTTTCTTTTCAATGCTGGTCAGTGCTACCAGTTTCCCAGCTTCCAATAAGAGTATTCTTAAATGGGCTCCTCCTGAAAAGAGTTTCACTGAAGAGCACAGTCTGAGCTATCTGCTTTTGCCTATAGCACTCTCAGGGGCTGTTCCTGTCTTAGAACTTTATTGCACACCTTTTTTTGCCCGTTATGGGAACTGGAAGAGGACACTTGTGTGTGCGCGCAACTAGCCAAAAATGGATTTTATTGCACACCAAAGCATCCTCCTAAAAAAGCCCCGTTCTGTCCCCCGGCGCCAAGCCATCCCTGTACAGTGCTGACGGGCACCATTTTCCTTGGTCAGAAAACTTTCAACCAGAACATTTAGTGCTCCTCAGCACTGAACGGGGATGGCTTGGTACCGGGGGATGGAACGGGGCCTTTTGGAGGATGCTTTGGCATGTGATAAAATCCATTTTTGGCTGGTCACACGCACACACGAGCATCCTCTTCCAGTTCCCGTAACGGGGGGTGGGGGGAAGGTGTGCAATAAAGTTCTTACTGTCTAAATTGTCATTGATCATTTTAACATGCTTTAATTGTAAAGTGTTTAATTCTATTTTAAGGGAGGGAGGGTTGGGGGATATGATATGTATAATTTTTAATGCTGTAAGCCACCCCGATTGCCTGAGTGCAGATGGGACGGAATATAAAGAAATATTATTATTATTATTATTTTTATTAACCTTGTAATCCACCCCGATTGCATTTTGTAGAGAGGCAGGATATAAATTATATTATTATTATTATTATTATTATTATTATTATTGTTATTATTATTATTACATTCAAAGCTTGTGCATCTCTACTCACAAAGTCAGCCATGTTTGGGATTCTGTCTTAGTCTTCATTTATGGTAAGTCCCAAGTGAAAGATCATTAGCATGCAAAGATATTTTGCCACATGAAAACCACTATGGTTACATCAGATAAGTGTGTGTGTGTGTGTGTGTGTGTGTGTGTGTTGGATTTAAAATATTCCAATAAACTAATAACCCTGAAGGCACCAGATCTCATCTGGACTCAGAAGATAAGCAGGGTCAGCCCTGGTTAGTACTTGGATGGGAGACTGCCAATGAATACTAGGTGCTGTTGGCTACATTTCAGATAAAGGCAGTAGCAAACCACCTCTGAATACTCATTGCTTAAGAAAACCTTATGAAATTTATATGGTCACCATAAGTCGACAGGTGACTTGAAGGCACATGTACTCACACAATAAACTAAGATGATCAGGTTAGCCATAGCAATGCCGAATATTCGTCAGAGAGGCACACTTTTTGAGGGGGGATGATGGGAGTTGTAGCTCTTCACCTCTGGCTCGAACTCACCACCTTGTTACGCACCGGCGCTGACCAGTTTTGGTCAGTGGTTAAAGCTTTGCTCTAAAGCAGCAGAGTTACAGAGAATAGGCTGAAGACCCTGACAAACTCTCCAAGCCTTCTCACTCTTGCTTCCACAGAAGTCTTCCCACTTCTTCAGGATCCAGCTGGCTCTTGTATCTTCACTCAAGACACCAGACAACTCAGTAGTCTTATATAAAAGATCTACTTTATTCTACTATATACAGCTCCAAAACTATCCAATACAACAATACTCCTCACTACTACTACTACTACCCACAAAATACATTGGGATTCATAGCCATTATTATAGTCCTTGGATAATACCACCCACTCTTGTCAGTATCCACCCAGTGGGCGTGTACATCCATTCTCATTGGTTCTCTTGTTTCTACCCAGAATTAATGATTTCATCATCTCAGCCTTGACCACTTAACAATTCTCAGGTGTGTTCAATTATCCACTTTGCATTTCTGTCCTTGGCATTTAGGACTTTTTAATTCCATTACCTTCTACACCTGTGTGGCTTTTAATTGCTTCTGCTGAGTCACCCTGACTCTCACATACATGTTTTATTTCTTTCACTGTATATCCCATGTTGCTTTTCCTTAACGGGGGGGGGGGGGGGTTGATCAATGAGACCAATTTTATACACAGGACATGACCTCTAATTGAATCAATTTATTTTTTATGTGTTATAGCTCTTTTATGCGCACAAGGCTTCTACTTTCATTGATCTGTCAACTTGTCAGACATTAATGTTAATGCAAAATACTTACACAGGGCAATGAATTAATAGCCCCACAGGAAACAGATTTAGGAATCCGTCTGACAGTGTTTATAAAATGGATTGGCAAATGGTTTAATCTTTCCATAAATCCATAATTTTTAATCTTGGACTGTTGGAAGAGGTTTTGACAAGCCTCCAGAAATATAATTGATATAAATTCTTCCTTAGTTGTTTATGCCCTTGGTAGCAAATCAATTTGAATTCACTGAATAAATCATGTTTTTATTTAGGTAAATACACAATATGGCATTAAACAGGATCCATTAAGATAAGTGTCACATCATGAATGTTTCATAAGGCAAAGCATTTTTTCCCTCCCCAAAAAGGGGAAAACACAACCAAACAAAATGGCTTCCTCATAATGTGGCCTTTTGGGGAGGAAATGAAAAATAAATATTTATGGGCTGTCAGGATCTGTCCATAGCCCAGGATCTGATAAGGTGCTTCCAAAATTCCCAAGATGTTCCCTTCTAACTTCACGATTTGCTAACAGGGTGGAAATGCTGGATAGGTGATTGAGGCTATATTCCTTATTATTAGGGTTACCACTTTGCTAGAAGAAGTAAAGGGCAAAACAATATCCCATCTCACATTCCAGATACAATAACTGACTCTAGCAGAGTCTTGCTCCAGTCCTGACAATGGGAGTGTCTTTAGCCACAAGTGAGTGTAGTTTAATATCGTTTAGAGTTCACAACAACTTTGTCTTTGGGCCATGAAAAATGATCAAGGGACTCAAAGGGAACATCCAAATAACCTCTATGGCTGTCTTTCAGCATCTGTCTGCTGAGGGGTTTCCTAATGACAGGCCTGAACCTGAAGACTATAGTCAGGGCCAGCCCAAGAGATATTCTTGTTTGAAGCAAATGACAAGATTTGTCCCCATGTTTCAATGAACAGAACTCAACTGGTAGCTTAGTCTAACTTGTTCTGAATTTAATCTTACTTAAGCATTGGCAACTGGTCTATTTCTGAAGTCAGCAGACTAGCTGAGTGGTGCAGAACAGGCCGCACATGATACACAAAGGGCATAACCAGAAAGCTTGGTGAGAATAATGTAGAAACTGACATTACTGCACCTGTATCAGTTGTTGCCTGAGGCAGCTGCATCACTTTGTTCAGTTGTTGGGATTGCCCTGACAATATCTTCAATCTAGTTAAAGTGATGCACAGTTGCATTTATTCAAATAGGAAATGCCCGTACAGCTCTTTCATTGACATCAGTGGGTCTTAGTGATGTTTAGTTTGGGCTGCATCAGCCTCTTTGAAAGACAATTAATAGCCACTTTGTTTGAAGGAGGGTCCACATTACGGAACATTTTTTTCATACAAATACCATGCTAAGAATTTAAATCCTTAATAATTTTATTCTTGCATGAAAGAACAAATAAGTATGACAGTTTTCTCCCTTCTGTGGGAGAAAACAAATATGCCACTGCAGTGTCCCACCCTTGTTTGAATAGCTTGATGCCCTGTGGAGAAATTATTTTGTGGAGAGAAACACATGGGCCAGAATACTGTATCTTTCTCCTGGCCTGAATCCCCCCATATATGACAGAAATATAATTCACCTGTGTGCCAAATGCTGACAGACTGGATCTATTTCTCCCCATATAGCTGATGCCCAGTAAAGTAGGTTTAAGGTGTAGTTAATACTGTGGTAGTAATGCCACAATTGTGACTAAGTAGTGATCATGAATACGAAACATGTATGAATGACTAAAACGAGGTAAATGCTTCATATTCACTCCTTAGTCACAATTGTCAAGATTATCACACGAGGCAGAAGCGCTGGTAAATCATCTCTCAAACATTGAGAAAGTGCATGTGTGTGAAAGCCTGTCTCGCTTCCTCAATGTCAGGGAATCTTTAGTACAACATACACAGAATCCTTAAGAAGACCAAGAAAGAAAATAGCAAACTATTTCTACTCACTGGATAAGATTATATGTGTTTTTGTGAGTGGAAAGATTCAGCAAGAAAAACAACTATCCACCTCTCACTATAGTTCTTTCACAATCTGCAACTAATACAGAATGAAGAACAGCCAATTTATTTCTATATCTTCAGTGACCTCACAAAATCTCTCTCAATAAGCACTATGATTGGAAAATGATATTCATATTCTGGATTTCACATTATAATGACCAACGAGCACAGCCGCTTGCTCTGCATCACACCACCTTGATGGTTTCCTCATATGGTCATATTTAGGGCAGAATAGCTAGCTTTCCCTGTCTTATTTTTTGATGTCCACATCTCTGAGTGGGTTTGAAACATTTTGGAAAGTCCTGTTCTGCTGTGGTACTGAATTGGCCCACTCCAATCTCTTCCAGAGCTGGAGTATGTCAGCCTGAATCAGCTGGTTCACTTCATTATTAGGAACTTGGATGAACTGGTTTATTTGTTTAATGACCCATTTGTTGGTCTTTTTGTCTGTCCACAGTACCCATACCACTCTTCTTCAGCACCACATCTCAAATGAATTGATTTTATTCCTACCAACTTTCTTCACTGTCCAGCTCTCACAGCTGTACATGGTCATGAGGAATCCAATGGCTTGGATGATTCTGATTTTAGCACTCGGTTGTGTAATGTTATCCTTCAAGATTTTATCTCGTGTTTTTTTTTCATAGCTGTCCTTCCCATTCCTAGTCTTCTTCTAATTTCTAGTCATCATTCTGATCAATATTTGATCCTAGGTATGGGAGCTCTTTAACTATTTTGATTTTCTTATTGTATAGGTTGAATTAATGTATTTCTCCTCTAGTCATTAATTTTGTTTTCTTTACGTTCAGCATGACACCTGTCATTGAACTTTCATCTTTGACCATCCTTAATAATTGTTCTACGTCTGTAATGTTTTCCACAAGTAGTATGATGTCATCCGCAAATCTAAGTTGTTGATATTCCTTCCTCCTATCTTTCCTGCTCCTTCTCCTGAGTCTAAAGCTGCTTTTCTTATGATAGTTTCTGCACACAGGTTGAGCAAATAGGACGATAGAATGCAACCTTGCCTGACCCCCTTGCCAACTGGGAACCATTCTGTTTCTCCAAATTCTGTTCTAACAGTAGCCTCTTGATATCCTCTTGACAAGTTGACTATCCTTCCTTAACAAGACAAACTTCATACTGCAGCATTCGGTCACAGTTCCCATTTGTTTTGTCTAAAGCAGGTGTGGAGATTGTGTGGCTCTCCAGATATTGTTGCACTGCAGCTCCCAGTATTCCTTACTATTGGCTGTGCTGGCAAAGGATGCTAGAACATCCAGTCCAACAATATTTCATGGACCACATGATTCTTATCCCTACTCCAAAGTGAATTTTCCAATTTTGAGGATTCATTTTTGAGAATTTCAGGCTGCTGCCACACTGCAGAATTAATGCAGTGCACTGCACCATGAAATCCAGGTTTTGCAATTTGTTGTGGCACCAGAACTCTCTGGCAGTGAAAGCTCAATTTCTCACAAAACTAGAAATCCCAGGATTTCATACCATTGAGCCATGACAGTTAAAGCAGTGTCAAACTGCATTAACTCTGAAGTGTAGATGCAGCTTCACCTGCAGAAAACATCTGATGTATTTTAAGAGAAGAGAAAATTGTTTCTGACTGGTTAATAGGAGGCCTTAAAGGGGATTCTTTCCATCCGCCAAATTTTTACAGCTGTTTGCTTATGCAAACTTAAAAGTCAAAGTGGAGGTTTCTGTTCAAGGGAAATAATCTCTTGAATTTCAAGGGAAGCTAAATAATTCGGCGAAGATCAATCCTTTACAAGAAAGAATTGTTCTTATGGAATCAAAACATGAGACCCAGCACAAAGCTGAGCGTTTACATTCAGCTGAAGAGCAACTTGTCATGACGTACCAAAAGGGAGGAAAAGAGCACCATCTGCAATTAAAATCAGTGAGTGCTGGCCTGGTTCCATTTTATTACTGCAGAATCACATGCCTGGGAAGTATAAAAATAGGAGTAGATATCAAACATCTGCCAGACCAAGGTGGTGGGCTGCATTCACCTTTAGATCACAGGTGTGAGTGTACTGAGCTTTATAGGTCAGACTTCCAATTGTTTATTCAAAATTAAGACACACATTCTGAAGCCAATAGGATTTTTATTTTATTTTATGCTACGCTGCATGTGTATAGAAATCTGTCCTGTTGGCCTTCCCTATGTTTTGAATGTGAGCCAACATGGCATAGTAGTTTCAGTATTAAACTACAACTCTGGATATCGGGATTCAACTCTCCACTAGGCTATGAAACCCACAAATTACAATCTCTCAGCTTCAGGCAAAGACAATGGCAAGCCTCCTCTGAACAAATCTTGCCAAGAAAACCCATGGTAGGTTTGCCTTGGGGTCACCATAAGTTGGAAACAACTTGAAGGCACACAACACACACATGTTTTGAATGCCATTGTCCAGAAGCCCCCAACAGAATGGCCAAAATGTAAAGAATCATGGGAGCCATAGTCCAAAACATCACCAAAGCCTCTAATTTTCCTCTTAAAGGTGCAGAACATCACTGCACCATTACAGCCCCTTGATAGCACTTTAACCAGCATGGCTGCATCTTTTGGAATCCTGAGATTTGTGGATTGATAATGTAGTGAGAATTCTCTAGCGCACTGTCTTGAACCAAAGCATCAGAAGTCTCTGGTTTTGAATTCTAAGTACCTCTTGATATTAGAGATTACATAGATAGGAATCATAACGTGCAGTTTAAGTACTATAACTGTCTAGTGTAGATATAGATTAGAGCCTATGCTCACTAGACCATTATAGCACTTCAGTTAGAAAGGGTCTGGAGCACTTTCACTCTGTTCAGTTATAGAGCTATATTTCCATTCTAAGTGACACGCTTCCATATTCTGGCTGAGAATTCAATGTATCCCTCCCTGAGTGTTGAACTGCAGATCTCATGGCAGTCAAAGTGGAATCGTACTGCTCAAATTGCAATGTGTCTCGCTTTCACTGGGGTTATATAGACTCATAGAGGATTGCACTGGATATTGAATCACCTTTTAATGCAGTTGATTCAGCCAGGTGAAATACTTCCTAGGTATAGAAGAAGTTAAATGACACAGAACTTTGCAGATGAATATTTTTTGTGGGGACCAAAGTATACTAAGTATACTTCCTTTATTAAAGAAGGGGAGGGAATTTCAGGAACAAGGACACTGTTCTCAGCATGATGATGGTGGCAAATTTCCAAATGGATTGGTCTGGGTGACAATAAAACAGCACATTTCATCTCAAAAGAACTGTGTTTCTATTATACAAGCAGGCAAGTAACAGAATGTACTAGCTAGACCTGGACATCCCAATAGTATCTGTGACATTTCTTATGAAAAATGAGATAGCAGTAGGCTTGTCACCTATTACTGTTTTAACAATAGAATAAATAGAATTGAGGGGACTGGGGAAAACTTTTTCTTTTTAAGTACAGTTTATCAGAAGCACACAGATCTTCATCAGCTTTTTTTAAGGCTAAGAAGCAAGATACTTTTTAAAAATCATTTTGATTGAAATTCTGCATTTGCTAAAAGGATTACATATGTCACACAAAAACACATGTATTGAAACGTAAACAAATCAAAACAAATTAATATAGGTACTACTAACTAAAGCACAACTATACTACAAAAATACACTTCCAACTATCTTTTCTGCATTTATACAGTAACTTCTAAATTTCCACCTATTCCTTATCACATTTGATGTTACACTCAAAGCTAATAATCAAAACCAATAATCATCTTATCACCTTCATCCCCCCCCCTCAAAATATCAATTAATGGTTTCTAGTCTTTTGAAAAGGATTTGTGGATGTTCAAGTTCCACTGAATACAATGGCATTTGTATGGCATTTTCCATCTGAAAAAGAAGTGGCTCTTTGCCATTCCTTTTTCGAGCAGCTTTAAGGTGGATTAGGGACATGGTGTGCAGTTGTTGTGGTCCCAATCCACTCTCTAAAGGGCCAGCTTCAAGATGCCACTTCCCCTGTCTATTTCAGCCCAAAGTGAGAAAAAAAGGATAAAAAGAAGTGATATGAATTCGGGGAAAGACACAGCTCTTGTGTACTACACAGCATGGCCACTATATTGCCGTCCCTCCATTACCTACCAGGATGAGAATTAACCAAAAGCAAAAATGCACTTATTTCCATAACCTTTTATAGGGGTCAGTAATAGAATGTTGTGTGTTTGCTGTAAATGTGTATACTGTAATTGAGAAATCACCTGCAGCTTTGATAAACAATGTGTTTGCACAACTTTAGATAAAATGTCATTTGCCACATGTACCAGAACTCTACAAATTACTATTCTTAATTGGTGCTCCAGGTTTCCTAATGAAATCCATGTCTTGCCATTGCATAGGTGTTTCTCCCCCCCCCCCCTTCCCCCAAAGTTGGTTGGAAAAGTCACTTTTAATTAAGAACCTTTCCTCTAATGCATCATTTTTCATTGCTCATTATCTCAACCCACAGTAATTGAAAATGAAGGCCTGCAGCCACAGAGGAATACTTGGGCTCCATTTAAATGTTCAGTGCACACCACAAATGGAGCACACAAAATTACACATAATCAGATTAGTCCTGTATCTAAAAGCCCTGTCAAAAATGACTCTGGAGTGCTACAGGAGTAGTGCAGTCTTGTCAACAAATACACCAGAGAGAATTATATTGCTAAATGACACTGCAGCCCATGGCCATATATCTCCCCTAATCAACTTTAGAGATTAAACACTGAAAGAGCAATTAGCAAAATACTCATTGGACAACAGGAATGTATATGATGTATTTGTGCTGGTTATTTTACATCTCACTGTGCCCACATTTATTTTTTGGTTTTTTGCTTAGTGGAAGGTACTTACTGGGCATGCAAACAGGTCTGAGATGAGAGTGGTGATTGGTGCAGTTCTAGATACTTAAGATGGAAAAGAGTGAAACTTCTCCAAAGCAGAGGGAAGTAGTGTTTCCCAGGAGAAAGGGGAAGATGGATACAGTTTCCCAGACCTGAAGAGAAGTGGCTGAGATATTTGTTTCCAGCAAATCAGAAAATGGCTAGCTTTATTTCCCAGCCAAGTCTAACTCAATTGGTTTTCCTTACCTCTCACCATATAATTGCCCTCTTTAGTCCCACTCCTTCCAGGTAGATTATAAATAGATAGGGGTTAGGGACTGGGCAACTGGGAGTGGAAAGGGGAAGGGAGGTTCTACAGCTTGGATTAAAATGTAGAATTTGAAATGAACTGTTAGGTGATAAACATATCCTCTTATTTGAGGGGAGACTGTAAGTCACATTTCTAAGCCAGTTAATGCAAATCTTGGCAATATCTCAGTTTCCCAGGATCTTTATCAAAACAAAGATCAGAGCTTAAAGTGCAGAAGCATATGTGACAGCTCTACACCCAGAATCTGCACAGTAAAAATAAATGTGCAGGAGCAATGTGCCTCCCACTGAAACAATGCAAGTACTGTACCTTTTCTTTGGTTCAACCACTCTGCATCCAATAAATTGATAGGGGAGGAGTGACAAAAAGAGCTTTGGTTCCTCTCCTGTGCATGTCTGGGCAATTTATATTCATCTATCATGAAGATGTCTTTAAGTAAGAAACTTCCACAGCGCTGGATCAATATTCCTCAGGGTCAAAGAGACAATAGCCTTAACAGATTCTCTCTCTCTCTCTCTCTCTCTCTCTCTCTTGTGCTAAAAGTATGTTTGTCATAATGTGGTTTTCCTCAATTACATGTCTTGCAAAGTAAAGAAAATTTTAGTTTGTAAGACTGACTGCTGAGGGCAGTATCCACGAGGAAAACTCATTGGGAGGAGAATATGCTAATTGCAAAAAATAAAGTTTCCTCTTAACACCTACTTTGACCCACCAAGATTGGATTCTCCAGCAGTAGCAACCCCAAAGTACAGTCTGAGTTGGTCTACGGTCCCTTCTCAAGTAACAAATACATTTTAAGATATCTGTTCTTATTTTCTGCACCTATTCCATCAGTCGCAAAGAAATCGCTGCTCTCTGACTTTGAGGAGTAGAATTCACAATCTCTCAGTGAACAAAGAGGCCCCAGGGAGCATTTGCCTGCCTAATCCTCACTGATCAGATCCTCACCTCACAAATAAAGCCAGTATTTGTTGAAAAATTTACCAACCATTAGGAAAGCACCTGGAAGCATGGAGCTCCCTATAGGAGTCTCCTGGCCTATTATAAAACCTAATCAGTAACTCTAGTGCCAGAGTAACTAAATTTTGCCCTTTCTTTTACTTTAATTGCAAGATTGGTGTGTCTGTGTGTTTATGATGTGTCATATGTTAAGACAGATATAAGAAAAGTTTTAAAAATTATATTATTATTAATACATTTCCATGGTTTATTATTTTTATATTGTGTTGTCTGTATTCCATCCTGTCTTTTGTACAGTATTGGAACATGTATGCGTGTACTAACACCACCTCTGAGTTGTTTACATAAAAGTGCAAAACATTTATAAGTGTTAATTTATATTAAGCAGTTAAAATGATCTCAAACTGGATTGTTTCTGCAGTGTGTTTTAGACCTAAGTCACACTTATGCCTTAGAGCTGTCAATTCCCAGCACTGTAGGGTTTTCACTTATTCTCCATAGGCTTCTCTCATGGAACAAGATTCTATGGAATAAAGCTTGTATTCCCAGATGAGGAAAATGTACGGGTTGTTAGAGTTAGCAAACCTTTCATGCTTATACTTACTAATGGCTGGTTTACCTAATAATCTATTGGACTTTAGGCACTGCATTTATTTATGGTGACTTCATGTTTGTTTGTTTGTATGTGTCAGGACACCCTCTCTCTGTTTCCATCACTCTGCCCTGCAGACATTTTCTGTCTTCCTTCTCTCTTCTTCATAAAATCAAATGGGTTTGACTATGGATAAGTATGTGTAAATAAAGCTATTTTAAATCTTTTACCCATAAGATTGAGGGCCAAAACAGATGGCCTGGTAAATCAGGCTTCCAGATTGCTTGGGAGCATGTTGTTTAGGCATGCTACACACCCAAGTTGCCACGCTGGCTGGCTCCCAGGTGAATCGGCATTCTGGCATTTAGACACCGTTCACCCTGGAGCTGGTGAAAAAGCCAGCTCCAGCATCAAAAGGGCAGCTTTTTTCCACCACAAATAGATGCAGACTTCTTCCACTCCTATTTGGGGCAGAAGAAGGCCAGGTTGGGGCCACGGCATGCATTTGCTGTGGCCCCACAGCACATGGCTCTGCAGTTGCTCCAATCCAGTATTTTTGGGCGGTCTGTTTCACCCCTGAGTTTGCTTCTTTCTCTTTGAGACTTTGGGGCCATTCTCATTACCTTTTAAACTGGTTTTGAAATCGATTCTTCCACGTGAAGTTCATATTGGGCCCGATTCTTTCACAATCCATGTCGAGGCTTGCACAAGCAAATGCCCCTTACCGTGGGTTATCGGGAATTGGGCTAAAATCCGTCTTTTCTGAAAAGACCTGGGTTCCGCGAAATATGAACTTGCCCTTGATCACGATCGGGGCAAATTCAGGGAGGGATTAAGGTCAGAGGGCGGGCAGAAGTCAGAGCATTCCCTCCCCTCATCCGAGGGGAGGAGGAGGAGGAAACAGCTGAAGGAAAAAGGGGGATCTGGAGGCAAAGGGTGACAGGAGGCAAAAAGGGGGTGACTCATGGGGTCAATTCAGGGCAGGTCGGGGGGGGAGAGGAGGCCAAGCCTCTGCTATCCATCAGGGACCATTTCCCTTTGATTTTGATTATTATTATTATTATTATTATTATTGGCAAAAATGTGCATGTTTTTTGGCAATAGAAATATATCTATATCTATATCTATATAGATAGAACACGAGCAGGAGGAAGGGTCAGTTCAGGGCAGGTCAGGGCGCTACAGCAAGGGAAGCCTCTGCGATCTAACAGAGACCTTTTCCCTTTGGATTTTATTTTTTTTTAAATTATTTTTGGCTGTCTATGCGCATATTCTTTCCTTTGGAATGACTGCTGCAATGCGAATGAATGCTACAAATCGAATGTAATGTTGCAACTTGGCAAATTGATACAGCTTTTGCTACTGTCTCTAAGGAATTCAGGGGTAGCCTAGGGAAAGCAAAAAAAAAATGCATCCTTTTCTGGCATTCCGAGGTGAGGAATTAATATTATTGTTATTATTATTATTATTATTATTATTACCTGTGTATGAGGCATTCTGGGGTGGCAAGGAGTGGGGGATACAGGATGCATTAGCTTGCATTTTGTGGTTGAAAATGGGGCCAAAAGCAGATCATAACCTACAACACTGACCAAATGCCCACAACACACACACACACACCAGAGGTTTTTAAATTTGACAAGTGGTACTTGGTCCTTTAAAAAAAAGGAGGGGTGGAAAGCACACTTCTGATGCCCCAAAGAGTGCTGGAAACATCACCTATGACCATCACGGAACTAACTTTGATTGACAGCCAGGCACTTTCACCTTAAACCCGAATTCTCCAAGAGGGCATTCGTGTTAAAATGCCCCTGATTGGTAGTCAGCACTTGCTTCTGGGGAGATTCGAGAGCCCCCCCCCCCCAAATTTGCCCATTTCCTTCTGGAGCAATGCCACCAGTGTGAATGAGGCCTTAGAGTGCCCATGGGTAAGCATGGAACTGGTTGTTATTCGGCTTATGCCTTGTCAATATGATTACTCAGCTTGAAAGATCTAATACTATCCATTACATTTCACAGTACAGGTGTATTGCAATGGTGCATAGTAGAAGCACAAAATGCAACTATATATCACTTTGTAGCTCACAGATTTGCTTTCAAAAACCCTGCTTTGGGAAACAAAAGGTAGCTCAGGCATCACACTTCACTTATATATTTGTTGAAAATTTTGAGATAGGTCATGGTCAGTGCAAGTTGTGCAACAGACTTCCCTCCCTCTTTCAGACAGCAGAATGAATAAAACATATTCTAGTCTCTTATTTGTTTTGACTTTTTTTACAAACCATATTTCAGCTAACACAACATATTTCAGCTAACACACCATGTTTGTGTGTTTGTGAGAGAGAGAGCAAGAGAGAGAGAGAGATTGGGAGAGAGAGATAATAGGGCTTGCAAGCATTTTCTGCTTCAGGGATAATACTCCCATGCTTCTTTGACATTCATGACTCAGTTGAGCAATCCAGTTGATTTATGAGGCTTCACATTTCCAAACTAACTGGCATAAATATAGTTACTCTAAAAAGTGCTTCTAATCCAACTCTGAGCTACATAACTCTGTGTCCATCAAATTACACTCATCCCTGAATTGAAGGCATGAATGAAGTGGTAGAGAAATTATTGGAATCTGGGGTCCCACGTGATCATATTTAATCCCTATGGAGAGCTGTTTTGAATACATGGGCCTAATTACTGGCCATCATGTCCTGCTTCTTCCTTTCATTTGAGTGGGAGACATTACAATTCTAAAATGAAATTTTGTAATGCAGTCATGAAAGCAATTGACCAATAATAGCATCATACAGCAATGAAAGAATTAGCTGGCCTAACCTCAGGATTATGTAAAATGAGAAAGGATACAGTCACAAGTTATTAAGAATTATAAAAAGGGGACATCTTTGCATGGTGAAGTCTATGTGAAGAATAGCCAAGGTAAGTGCTAACTGACTCCTAAGTGAGAGATTGAGTTGCTTATTTCATACTATTTCCCCCTTAAAAAACATTGGTCCCTAAAATAAATAAGCCGTGCTTTAAAAAAAAAGGTTGTGAATTCTTTTAGCACTGTAGGTCCATGCTGTGCAGATTCTTACCCATCTTGGATTCTTCTCATCATGATTTCCAAACACCTTAGAAGACCTCCTTTTGACCATTTTTCAAATATTTTCAAATATACTTTCCATCCTTCCCTTCCCTATGATCACCAAGAGTAATGATGGGCTGGGTAAGAGATTTCATGGAAGGGCTCCTTGTGATTGTAAAAATTTCATTCCTGGATGGCTTCAGGCACCACTGTGGAAATTTTCAACATTATGTCTAAGGGGTTTATTTAATTGCCTGTGAGATTTGTTACAACAGAAGGCATGACTAGAAGCAGTTTTCAAGACGCTATGTAGGTCTGGCTTTCAAAATGGAGGATTGGCCCTATCACTAGGCAAAGTAAGGCGTTTCACATCAGGTCACAGATTCCGGCTGTCATGAAAAGACAGCAAATGGTAAGTTGTTTAATATGCTGTTGATGTATTTCACTGCCGTGACAGGAGTGAGAAAAAGAGGCACTTGTTCAATTTTCTGCCTCTCAAGTGCCAAAACAATTTGACCAGCATGGCTAGCATTTATTTGTATATGTAGAATTCCACCTCAGGGTACTAAATATTTTGTTGAGGTCTTCCTGCACAACGTCATAATTCAGCTGTTGCATAGAAATTAAATGCTGTAAACTGCTATGATCCATGGAATAGCAGTATATAAATAAATTTTATTATTATTATTATTATTATTAACACAACACTCTCATTTTGGCATGAGTGTTTTGGATGTCTTTTAGTTTCTCTTCCATTTCCAAGTACCAGCTCTAACTTATATGTCTTTGGTCAGTTTTGGTCTGCTTTGTCCTCCTTGCCATAATCTCCCCATCCTCCCAGGTCTTCTGGAGAGAGAAATTGGGCTCCATATGACTCTTAAGCATGAAAAAATCTATTTAGTCAGGGACTGTGTTGTGTGAAAGGGTCCTAGATCTTATCGAACTATAGTGCAAGTGCTGGCTAGGTCTGATGGGAGTTGCAGTGCAGCAACATCTGGAGGGCTCCTGTTTTGCTCAGCCTTTGAAGGCATAGAATGAACCCTTCTAAATAGTGACAAGCATTTCATGGAGGAGCTGCCTCATTGAAGCTTGCCAAATTCTTCGATTTATTTTTTTCTCCTACCAGTACTTGCCAAAAGCCTTTCCAGTATTTACAAAGGATTTTAAATAATGTTTTTGGCTGTCACAGCTTTACTAATATTTACTTATATCAATCTGCTTTTGGCATGTGGTGTAGTTTTGTTATTTATACCATACAGCCGACTACGTAAAAAAACAAACCAACAAAAAAACTCTAGACATACACACTCTGGGTAATTGTTGTTGTTTCAATCATATACACAGCTTAGACAATTTATAAGGAAAACAATGTAGGCAAATAATGTAGGCAAACAAAGCGATGAAAGTAATGCATAGCCCATCCTTTGTAAGTATCAACTGTTCAGAGCCGGTAGGCCTCCCTTTTATGTCTGAGATCAACCCAAGTAACCAGAAGAACACCTTCACAGTGCCAACTACAATCTGACCTCGACTTCACTTTTCTGCCTTGCATCACTGAGTGACAGATGGTGTGACCAGCTATTAGACAGTCAACATAAATACTACCACCTGCTTCATGTTCTTCCTGGCTATGAACCAGTTTTTGTTTGTTTCTTTGTTTTGTTCACTTCTCTTGAACAGTTCATTCTACTAGCAGGGAAGCAAAATTGGGGATAAGGGGAGAGAATTTTACAGGATATCCTTGAAGTTGTTCCTTATGATGAAAGCTCTTTCCTATATTAGAAGAGCCACAGTTCATGCTCTGCTGTTCCTTCTGAATACAGTCACTCCTTTTGATGGGCAATCCCCCGGGATTGCCAGTGGAGAAACAGTGAGGACCTGCCAAGATGTTTCCTTTGGCTCTCTTTTGCTTGAGGAACAAAACCAATTTGAAAAACCTATGGGATTAGAAACCCATAAGAAGCAGCTGTACAGAGATAGCAGCCACAATTTCTTCCGCTTCCCCCCCCCCCCCACTCTTTTTCTCCCTATTGTGCCATTCCTTTGCTCAGCCTGGGAAAATGGCACTTTTCTGCAGAGAAGATTAACAAAACAGATGTAGGGACTACTGGAACAATATTACAGGATTATACATTCTGTTTAGGTAGCTCTTACACTCTTTTCCAAGGAAGTAGTTGTTTTTTTAAATGCGTGGCACAGTGAAAAATCAATTTCTTATCTGTGGATAAGGAGAGTCAACTGCTATAAAACTAGTGAAAGTGGCCCCGCAACAGCGTCCAGGAACTACTTCCAGTGTGAAAGTTGTGAAAATAGGTTGAACTACTGCTATCTGGAGAACATGAGGTTTATGACCAGTGCTGGGAAAGTAAATTGTTACTAATGGTAAGAATCCAAAACACACTGCAGAAATAATCCAGTCTGAGACTGCTTTAACTGCTCTGGCTCAGTGCTAGGGAATTCTGGGAAATGTAGTTTTGTGCGATATTTAGCCTTCTCTGTCAAAGAGTTCTGGTGCTACAATACACTACAATTCTCAGGATTCCCTAGCACTGAGCCAGGGCAGTTAAAGCAGTCTCAAACTGGATTATTTCTGCAGTGTGTTTTGGACCAAGATGTTTGTAATCAATTCTTTTTCACATCAAGAAAGGCAAACCTAAGCTATCTTACAAGTGTAACTGAGGCCCCATTCCCACTGGTGGATTTGCCCTGGAAGGAACTGGGCAGATTTGGTGGGGGGGGGGGCCTCCCAAATCTGTCCGTAAGCAAGTACCCACTACAAATCAGGGGCATTTTAACCCGAATGCCCTCTTGGGGAAATTGAGTTTAACATGAAGGCGCCTGCTGTCAATCAAGCGATCGTCATAGGTGATGTTTCCAGCACTCATTGGGGCATTGGCAGTGTGCTTCCCCCCTCCTTTTTTTTAAAGAGCCAGGCGCCAGAATGCGCAGATTCAGTCAAATTAAAAACCTCTTGTTTGTGTGTGTGTTGTGGGCATTTGGGTCAGTGCAGGTTATGATCTGCCCTTGGCCCCATTTTCAACCCCAAAATGCAAGCTAGTGCCATCTCTGCATCCTGTATTCCCCCTTCTTGCCACCACAGAATGCCTCATACACAGGCAATAATAATAATAATAATAGTGATAGTAATAGTAATAATAAATTCCTCACCTTAGAATGCCAGAAAAGGATGCCATGCCATGCATTCTTTAGGCTATCCCTGAATTCCTTAGAGACAGTAGCAAAAGCATGTATCAATTTGCCAATTTGCCAAATTGAAACGTTGTAACATTCGAATTGTAGCATTCATTCGCAAAGGAAAAAAAAGTTTTTTTGCAAAGTGCTGTTTGCAACATTTCCCCTTTGCTGGAAGAGGGGAAATGAAAGGAAAAGCGAACAAGCAGCTAGCCACATTCTATCTATCTATATATCTACCTCAAGCAAAAAACATGTGCATTTTTTGTCAAAAATAATTTTAAAAAATAAAGGGGGGAAGGTGCCTGGTGCGAGCTCCGTTCATGCCCTGCCTCTGACTTGAACTGAACTGACCCTTTTCCTCCTGCTTACATTCTCTTCAGAAGAGGTTTGCCATTGCCTTCCACTGAGGCTGAGAGAGAGTGACCTGTCAGTTCCAACTAAAGTAGACCCATGGAATCAATTGGAAAGAAAAGGGAAATATAGTGCAGGCATTCTGACTGTAGCATCTGCATATAACACTAATAATAATAATAATAATAATAATAATAATAATAATAATAGCTCTTAAGTTCCAGGAGCAAGAGGAAATGAAAATAGCACAAGCAAGCACACACACATGTCACCCAAAAAATCATCCGCATAGATTGTCAAAAATAAAAGAGGCTCCTTCTACAGCCTGATTTCCTGACATCCCTCCTCCGGCTTGGCCCCGCAGCCCAATTTCCCTTGGCAACCCTCCTCCTCCTCCTCCCTTCCAACCCTCCCCCCCCCTGAGCTGCCCTGGCTCCTTCATCCTGTTCCTCCTTCTCCATTATAGAATGCCCTCCATGGCTCCCTTCTTCCCGCAGCTCCTTCATCCTCCTCCTCCTCCTCCTTCGTCACTTTCTCCAGTGACACCCCCCCCGCGCTCCTTCTGACAGCCCTTTGCAGCCCCGTCAGTCACCTGATTTCCCCTTTTAGCCTCCTGTCACCCTTTTTGTCTCCTGTCAGATTCCCCTTTTTGCATCCAGGCTCCTCCCTCCTTCTCCTCCCTCCTCCTTCTCCGATGAGGGGAGGGAATGATCTGCCCTTTGCTTGCCCTCTGACTTTAATCCCTCCCCTGAACTTGGCCTGATCATGATCGGGGGCAAGTTCATATTTCGCAGAACCCAGGTTTTTTCAGAAAAGATGGATTTTGCCCCGAATCTGGATGACCCAGGCTAAAGGGCATTTCCTTGTGCATGCCTCAAAATGGATTGTGACAGGCCCATGATCCAGGGTAAAAGGTAGTCTGAATGGGCCCTGAGTGAGAAGGGATTTGTAGGTCTAAATAGTGTTTTGGTTAGAGTTGCAAGAGAGGGAGGTGGCCTAAGTCAGTAGAAATTGGTGCCACCCACAACTATGGGAGTGATAAATCTATTCTAGCTTGTATTTTGAACTTTAAGGAAGATATCCAACTGTTGAACCTAAGACCAAAACAGATGGCCCTGAAAAAAAAAGGGGAGGGGTTAGCCACCCCTTCTAAAGTCAGATTGAGGCCACAGCAACCACATACTGTGACCCCAATCTGGCTTCAACCCATCTGAAAAAAGGAGCAGAAAAGAGCCTTTGGCTGGCAAAAAGCTGGCTTTTTCCGCACTGCTGTGGCTGGAAGCTGGCTTTAAGACACTCCGGCAGCATGTGGCACATAAACGCCATGCCACTGGAGAACCCTGAAGCCGTCCATGTGTAAATGGCCAGGGTGGCTTCAGAGCGGCTTCAGGACATGCGGTGTATAAACGCCATGCTCCAAAGAGGCCTGAACAGTGATGCAAAAGGGCCGTCTGTTTTGGCTCTTATTTGGGGTATAGAGTTCAGCATCTAGATTAGCTCCTGTAAAGTTTAGATTGGGACTTAAATTGGATTCAGAAGCACTGGAGCTGCCAGCCCCTGCTGGATCTAAATGGTGGAAGGAACATTTTACATGAAACAGGCATTGATTCACCCTGTTACCTCACACTGTGATTTCAGTGTTGAGATGGTACTGAGGTGGGTGAGAGGAGTTTATTTTGAACCACACACCAGCAGGCTTGTTATCATTCAAAGGTTTTTTTTTAATGTAAACAGAAATAACTATTATTTATGGGCAATGTTTTGAAAATGGTACAAATATAATGGCAACTTTGGGAGCCTCAAAAATATGATTCCAATTTTTATATCAACTTTTGAAGCAGTGTTGTCCTTACATTGAATTCAGTGCACTTTTTTCCATGTTGATATGCAAAAGAAGGGCTGGAGATATGCCCATACATGTGTCCAAATATTTCCAGGACAAATGTAATTGCATGGTGCATGCTACAATTGTAATGCTGCAGTTTTATTGAGACTCTTGAGAATATTCCTTGTAACATATAATACTCTGATGCTAGCAGATCTAAAGCTTCACTTCATTAGGTGTGATATCCCCCCAGTTTTTCCACAGGGTTTGTCTAATGGCATCATATAAAATTTGAGAAGTTAGCATCTTTATTCTGCAGAGTCCTACTTTTCCTATCTTCATCTATGGCATAATCTTTATTCACCTTGCTTAATGAATAATGGATTTGCCAATATATATTTCAAATCTCACCCAACCTCAAGCCTTGTTTAGCATGGCACAATGACTTTGCATCTCTTTCTGTGCACCCTTTTAAAACTCCTATCCCTTTGTGGTGGAATAACTTTAGGTAGATTGTAAATACCAAGAGTTAGCAGCCACAGCAGTGTGGAAAAATTAATGGGATTATACACAGAAATTGCCATTGGCATAAGCAACAGAGTGCTTGCCAGAAGTGAGATTTTTGGACTGCAATATTATTTACAATTTAAACAAATCCATTCTATTTACTCATACTTGGTAGTCAGTTCATATTGACTCTACTTTGGATGAGGAGACTGATCTCTCCCTTCCTTGCATTCAAAATATGACAGAGGATATCCAAGGGAGCATAGCTATATAGATACCCTTGGGATATCCAAGGAAACATTACAATATAGAACCCCACATACATAATTGCAACACATAATCGTGACACCTGTGCTGAGCAGAGGTAGGACAGATTATTATTATTATTATTATTATTATTATTAACCTTTATAAAGCGCTGTAAATTTACACAGCGCTGTACATACAATCTTTTTAATTGGACGGTTACATATAAATGCATGCAATTATACATGTTTTGTAATCTCACAAGGGTTACATTATGAAACTGATATTTGCTATTATGCCTGATTACATGTAGAATATTTGTGAAAATGAATTTATGATAAATATTAATTCATTACTAGATATATTTCAGGCTCCCTTCCCAGGTTACTGACAAGGACAAAGTGGGTAGGTCAATGTTGAGTGTTTAAGATAGCCCTTTTCCTTCTTCTCTGTGACATCCAAAGAAGATCTCAATGCTTAAGGAGCCTCACATTCACAGGGACACAGCTGCTTTGAATCACTATAGCGGGAGAAAGGCGAGATATAATTAAAATAAATTGGGGCACAACAAACAATGTTGTGACTCCATGGAGTGCCTACTAATGATGCTCTTGATATATATTCCCACTCTTGAGCTACCTTGACTCCTACTCTTGGAAGACAGGATATAAATGAGGAAGAGGGGTATGATTTGGGCACTAGCTCTAACTGAGTATTCAGTGGTGAGGAACTATGCCCGTAACATAGCCTCCTCTTCAGTTATTATAATCCAAAGCAACATGGAAAAGGAGTTTCTGTGGTCATAATGAAGTGAAAGTGTTTTTATGGATCCACTCTATGTGACATTCTAGCACACACCTAGCAAAACTATCTCGGATTGTGAGATGTTTCTGTACATGTTAAGAGAGACATAGAGAGAGCAACTGTTCTGTAGGTTTCTGCTACTATCTTTTTCATTGTTTTTAATAAATAAATATTTGCTTTTGTTTCAGTAAAAAAAAAACATTGCTTTGGATGCAAAATCAGCTTGTTCGTCTACCTCATTTTTACTTGGAGTTACTCTGGTTAACTGTCCTTTTTTAAAACCTTTAGCCTCTAAAGCTATGCAGAAAGATGTCTGGAAGAACTTCCCCCTACACATACCTATAAAATCAGTGCACCTGCTTTTAACACACAGTTCGTATATGCTACTAGTTTCACATTTTGAATTAATGTACTTTTAAAATGCAGCTACTGTTCAATGGTGGTTTGCTGGAAACAAGGGTTTCACATATGCACAGAAGTTCTTGTGGTGGCCAAGAACTTAAGAAGTTGGGGGGGGGGAGTGCAAATGACATATTCCTCAATCCCGCAAGTGGAGGATGTTGTACACACATATACATACACCAAGCAATGTAATATTTTATCAGAGTTAGCACATTCTGTAAGACGTCACACTGAAAATGAATTGAGAAAACACTAAATTTGAAGCTTTTTTGTACTGACCCTCTCAGAGTATTGTAATGTAAAGGTTATTAATTGGAATGGAAAGAGTGGGTAGTGTGCCATGACTGAATGACTACTTTAATTTACTCCCAATCTTGGGCATTTCTCTCAGAGAAATACAGCTGCCAATACTAATAAGACTATAACCCAAACCACACTCTGGAGATATTGAGCTAGTGTAACTGATGCTGCAAAGGTTGGCAATACAGTTTGCTAAAGGGCAGGTAAAAATGGTCAGTGTTTGGCTTTTTACAAAGGGAACCCCCCAAATGCACTATGTTAATGTTTGTCTCTGCAGATCTATAACACATTAAGCAAGGCTGTTTTGAGAAAGGGAAATCACTTTTGTTTCTGCTCATGAAAATAATTCAGCATTGTGAGGATTTTATTGGCAGTACACCACTTCTGGGTATTAAAAAAAAGGGAAGCAGAGAGTGATTTTCTCCTGGGAGTTGTACTTCTTAAGAAAGCATTGATTGTGTGGTTTAATGATAATATTCAGCACAAAGAGCTGTTTGGGAAATGCCCTTCCCATTGGGGTATGACTAGCACTGACCTTACAAATATTAAGCATGAGATCAAACTTTTCCTTTCCTCTCCTTTCTGGGCATTTTAAGTTGGTCAGTCTCTCATTGATTTTTTTCGAAGTCTTTTTTATAGTTTTATGAATGTATCTTGCAATTCTTATTGCATGCAACTTGCAGATCTTGGGGTGATGGGCTACTCATGAATATCAAGATCATTAATTTTTACAAAAGGTGTGTGTGTGTGTGTGTGTGTGTGTGTGTGTAGGTCCATAAGATTTATTTAGGATAGAGGTGTGAATAGTACTCATTAATATTTTTAATTTTTGGTGAAGATATTGTGTCTTGATACTCCACTGAGGAAAAGAAAACCATTTGTGAAATTTTTTTTTTAGTCTTTGGGATTCCACTGGGGAAAGTGTCATATGGTCAAAAATAATAGTTGTAGTCCAAAAATACATTTTCTTTAAGTTGGCATCTATCAAATACATGTTCATGTGTGTCTAAAACATTGTCTGGTCACTAAACAATAGATCATGAATGTTTATCTTCCCAATCTTGGAAATACAAGTCTTTTTGCAACATAAAAAGACCACAGGACCCAACAATGTTAACCCTCTGCTAAATTCCATGTGATAGGAATATAATTTTAAACAACATGTCTATCTACCAAAGAAACCAACATTTATTGTAACAGAAAACTAATATGTTATAACATGTCTAATCAAAAAGGAACACCAATGGAAAATGTCCAATCCATGTATCACAAGTAAAAAAGCATTGTCTGCATTACAATTGTCAATGTTTCTTTGAAACAGGCAACTTCTTTCTTGAAAGTCTTGGTGAGTATAAATAAAGCATCAGTTTTTGTTGGACCAAATACAGGTTTTAGTTATTGTAGCTAGGACCATTTTTCATTGGTTAATTTGCACAGGACAATCAAACTGTTTGCTCCATTCATATTCAACCATTACTATCAAATATAGTGCAGTCATTTAGAAAATGCTATTTAAAGAATTATAAAATCTTACTAAACATATTTAGGCATATTTATGCCCAAATCCCTCTGTTTTTATCAACACTTTTTAAAAGGGTCACGCTCTTTTTCAAATTCCTTTTACAAAGCCTTTATTTCTGCTGCTCCAAAACCAAAAGATCATACTGGAGGTGCAAACTATAGACTAAAGTCTTTATTACACATTGATGCCACGATAATAGCTGCAGATTGGAGTGATAGGCTTCACAGTGTAATAATAATATTAATTCACCTGGCTCTTGTAGGTTTTATTTGTCACAGGCCGGGAGTGAAAAGAACAATTGCACATTTGTCTATTTTTAATACTTGAAGACTTGAGACTAAAAAACTCTTGGACAAAATTAACTGGTAATTTGAGAGAGAGAGAGAGAATAGAACACAATAAGGATGTCTTTTATCTGCTTTGATATTTTATCTATGTTTGGAACCATTAGCATTTGCAATTAGGCAAATCTAGGTTTATCTTTGAAAAAATATGAATATATGGTACTTTCATAGGCTGATGATATTCTGCTGTTTATTTCAAGGACATAATCTTTCTTACCAGAGTTTATAAAATTAATTAATAGCTTTGGAGCCCTTCTTGGCTTTCCTGCTAATTGTTTAAAATATGAGCCTATGCCAGTTGGAGCTAACATTGCCTCTGAGTTTTTTGCCAGTTGATAGATTTGCTGTGTCCAGAAAGATAAAGATATGAGGCAGGTTCCAAATGATTAACCTGAATATATCTGCATTGATTGCTGAAATATTTGGCAATATCATTCAGATTAACTATTTTAGATGAAACATTTGTATTAGGAAATTTACATGGGGGGGTCTTAACCATGTCATTTTTTCATTGAAATGGTTGCAACTGTCAGGGTAATAATTGAATTCATATCATAAGGATATTTTCTGGCTCATATAGGTCACTGGCTAGTGCAGCTTAATTCAGATACACCTCCTTGAGTAATCTGGAATCACCTTATTTGGAACCTCTTTTTGGATGAAACCAGGCCTTTGGTCCTGTTCATTTAAAACAAAATGAAATAAAATAGAGAAAAAGAATCAGTGCCCCCTGCAATCTCTGCTGCCACGATGGCTTAGTATATAATATCAGTGACAATTTTAACCATAATTGAGCATATGTCCATGCTAAGTAACAATAGGCAGCAAGCATAATTTGAAGATGGAAAATCCTTTTTACAGCAGAAATTGATTGATTGTGGGATTTTTTGCTTAATGTCAGTATTGCAGTCTACTATCAGTTATCTGTAGGTGCACTATGGCAATACTACAATTGCAACACTTTCTAATATCTTTACATCTCTGACTGTTTCATCAATCTCTTGCTGTGTTGGAAGCATTAATCATATCCTAGAGAAACTGAAACCAAAATATGTATTTTTCTTTCTACCATAATCCTGTTTTTAGCACTGTAAAATGGTATAACTTTCATAAATGATTTTTCTTCAGTCAGCTCTGTAGTACAATGGGAATCCTTGTATTTTTGCAGCTTGGGGAGAAAAGTTGAGGAATGATGAAATTATGTTTTCTTGCATTTATAAACAAAATAAGTGAAGAATTATACCCCCAACATGGAAATACATATTTTAACAAGACTAAGATTAGATACATGATTGCCTCATTTAATTGGATCTCCCATATCATCATGTTATTGGAACTTTAAAAAACCTAACTCTGGTATTCCCACGTAAAGTCAGAAATTCTACTGAGACAAAATTAATACACTCCTGAACTAGCAGAGACCCATCACATTACAAGAAGACAAAGCTTTGCAACCAAAATTTCCTGGGAGTCAGTTTGGTCAGCTGCACCCAGGGGACAGAAGAGAGAACTATCTTATGCCAGAGTCTATAACATGAGCTGAAAGAATCAGAACACAATTAGCTCACTTGCTAGCTGATACTTTTCCTTGGGAACAAAACTAGCGCACAAGAGACAGTCAACTGATTTGGTATCTCTCCCAATACAGCAATTACATTACTGTGAAGCAATTTGGAATGCGCTGAAATTTAAAGCTGATATAAACTCTCTACCTAAGTAGAAAGAACAGCAAAAATAATAAGATTCAGGTACAACAACCCTTGGCTCTTGGGATTTGTGGAAATTAGGGCAAAAGAAAAAGACCAAGAAATGTCTCTCCCCTCATTATTTTTTCTGAACCCAATGCAGGCGCACGCACACACACACACACACACACACACACACACACACACACACAGAATGATCCAGAGTTGAGGCACAAAGAGTCAAGATCCTGTAGCCGTGATAGACAAGGTCATTGTTTAGTTGCACACCACATGTGTTAGACACAGAAAGTTCTATGTTTAACTCCTGTATCTTCTCCAGGTAAGATACCAATTCCAGTTAGGGGAAGCAAGATAGACCAAGATGTTCCAGTGGTCTGACTTAGTATAAGAAGGCACCATGTTGTTTGTTGTTGTTGTTGTTAAATGTCCTTGAGTTGACCATGACTTATGGTGACTCCGTGGATGAGACGTCTCCAAGACCCCCAGTCTTCCACTGCTCTGCTCTTCTCCTGTAAATTCAGGCCTGTGACCTCCCTAATTGTGTCTGTCCATCTGTCATCCAATCTTCTTCTCTTAGAATCATAGAATCATAGAACCTAGCATAATTTTATTTTCTAGTGAGTCATGCCTTCTTATGATATGCCCAAAGTACAACAGCCTCAGTTTCACCATCTTGGTTTCCAGGCAATGGTCAAGCTTGATCTGTTCTAGGACCCATTTGTTTGTCTCTTTGGCCATTCACAGTATCCTCAGCACCTTTCTCCAGCACCACATCTCAGATAGGTTTATGTTTGTTTCAGCTACTATCTTCACTGTCCAGCGTTCACATCCATACAAGATAGTAAGGAATACTATTGCTTGTACAATTCCAGCTTTCATGCTCAGTTGTATATCTTTACTTTAGGATCTTGTCTAGTTCTTTCATAGCTTCCCCCCCACCCCACCCTTATTTCTAGTCTTCTTCTGATCTCTTGACTGCTGTCCCTGTTCTGATCAAGGTTTGATCCAAGGTATTTTTTACTATTTCTATTTTGTTATGGTCTAGGATGAATTTGTGTAGGTCCTCCATAATCAATATTTTTGTTTTCTTTATGTTCAGCAGGAAGCCTGCCTTTGTACTTCCATACATTTTTAAAGATATTTCTATATTACCTCCCAATTCACAAGTGCTCTCACAGCGAGGAACAGAAAAAAGCAATTAAAAAAGTACAAAGATAAATGTTTTTGAAACACTTTAAAATAAAAATGATTAAAACCTTTCTAAAAGCAATTCAAAAATAGAATCCTGAAAGTTAAAGCAGAGCTATTTCAAGTATTAAAGGCCATGTGGAACAGAATGGTTTTGGAACCCTGCCAGAGGTGCAAAAGAGATGGAGTCTGTCTAACATAGAGGCTGTACATACTGGCACTAAGCACTGGCTTGGGGGTGCTGTGGGGGTGTAGCGTTTGGACGATGCATGTCCCAGTGCCACCCCCCAAGCTGGCATCTTGCTGCCTACCTGACTTCATGGCGGATGGCATTGCAGTGCTTCTTTGGCATGGTGCTCATATACTGCATGTTAAAAGGAACATAGAAAAGTGCTGCTGCAGTGGCAAGGGTACTCTTTTTCTGGGCCAAAAAGAAGCGACATTTTGCCACTTCTTTTTGGCCCAGAAAAATGCCAGATCAAGGCCACGGCGTGTGGTTGCTGCGGCCCTGAGACAGCACTCAAAGGGGCAGCTCAGAGCCGCTTCTTCTGGGTGGTCTGCTTTGCCCCTTACTTTGGTAGGGAATTCTTCAATGGGAATGCTGCTATAGAGACAACACTCTTAAGTGTTGTTATGTTCATCTCTAGAATGCAAATTCTGGATGGTTTTCATAAATAAATCAACACTACTAAGTTACTCTTATGCAGGTGCATTACATTTGTTCAAGGAGACATGTAATATTTTTAAATATTGTATTTTATGGCATTTATTTAATTATTCATTTCATTAATATGCCGGCTTTCTCCCACAGTTGGACTCAAGGCTAATTTTGCATGCACCTATTTTTATGTGTACCTATATTTAAAGTCTCAGTTCAACAACCATATGAATTCAACAAAAATAGGGACCTGTGCACACATTTTGGAGCGTATGCCAAACAGTAAACCAGGGTTTCCTTAGCATGTGATGAATGGTTTGTGATGAAATAAGAACAATTAATTTGATTTCTCCTTCTCAAAAATAAACTAGAATAGTATACTTTCTTTTCTTTCTTTTTTTTAATCCACCACCATAGCAACCTCTATTTTTGGATTTGCTTTGAAAAATGCTACATTTTGCTTTATGGGGCTCAATCCACCACTGGAGAAAGGCAGTATTCTACCACCTAAAGCGGGATCATGCTAATCACTCAGTAACACTTTCAATTTTCCTTTAATAAGCTTTTTAATCAAGTGCAATACTTAAACATGGATCTGAAGTTCTGCTTATATAAATTCTTCTTATTTCATCTTCTCAGGTAACCTGCATGATTCATTTATGGCAAGAAAGTGATGTCTCACCTGGTACCAACCTTATATTTTAAGGACCCACCATTTTGTCTTCTTACTGCAGGTATTGTTAGCTGTCACATGATACCTCAATATCAATGAGTGATTCATCAAGCCTGCATTCTTCATCTTGGGACTGAGGTAAACTATGGGCTTCATGCCTTAAATATCTAGCCATTTTATTTTATTTGATATTATTTTGGATTTCCATGCATCTCCCTCTCATCTCCATTTCTTTTACTATCTAACCTGATGAAGATGGAAAATGAAAAGGCTTGCACACTTCTGTGGCTTTATAGTTGGTCCTAATAAAGATTCTGCACCTGTGTGGATGAAGGTTATGTCTGAAGTCCATGTATGCGTCCCAATTTCACCTTTGAAATGGGCAATATTATGTCTGGCACTCTCTGGCAACTCTGAACATACATAGTAAAATGCGGGATTCAGGATATACATGTCAGAACTGAAATATTATTTATGAATTGTGAATACAGCCTTTCAACATCAGACATGGTTTGTATGAAGCAGCTGTCACATGTACCAGTCCAATTTTGGATAGTAAAAAAGCACTACCACAACTTCTTCTTAGCTTAGTTAAATAAGTGTGAAGCATATGGCGGCCATTTTTCAGTGTCCCATATATAAAGACACCCATATGATTTGTTTTCTCAGTAGCAACCACACCTCCATTACAACATTTAAAAGGGATCTTATTTTGCACATTTTTCAACTATTATGACAAATACCATCTGTTCATGTGTGGGGGCTTTAAAAAGCAACAACAACAGCTTTTTAGAAATAATTTCCTTGCAATTTTATTACACCTCCTCTGAGTTGAATGAATACACAATGAGGCAATGTTGGCAAGTCACTATACTAAGCACCAATTTGGCTATGGGCTGCATCCCTCCATCTTCTACATATTCAATTAATGTTTAAATAAGTTTTCTTTGCATATAGACATGTGAGCCTTGTCTCTGCCTCTGCAGCTCTAATGGGCATCAGATGCCACTAGATTGCTCTAGTCTAACATTGCTGTGAGTAGCTGTTGTAAATTTCACAAGATCTCTTAGAAGATCTGGATGTTCAATAAAGGTGCAGAGTCATATTTGACTCTGTGGGGATGGGGGGGATGATGGTGGCCACCTGGAAGGGAGCATAAAGGTGCTTTCTTCATGCACCCCTGCAGACAGTGGCCACAGGGACTGTGCACAGTTGTGTCCCTACACCATCTGGTAGCTGTCATGCTACCAAGCAAAACTTGGCACAAGGAGTTGCTGATAGCAACAAAACATAAAATCACAACAGGATTTTAGCCAGTAAAGCAGTGCCTTTTCTTTTTCCTTTAATGGACCCACAGTCTGGGGCATGACCTGTGGGTTGTCATAACATGGATCTAGTTGAACACCCATAACAATATCCTGAATTCCTGGGCCAGACTCTTAACTGGGGACAAAAGAAGGTGTTAATTTGAGTTATTTGTGTTCATTTATATTTCAGTCTGTAACTTTTTTTTAAGACAATTGAGTCAGGGGCGATGATAGATAGATAGATAGATAGATAGATAGATAGATAGATAGATAGATAGATAGATAATGTTGCATATCATTCTGCAGTTTATACCAGCAACTGATTTGTAGTTGCACCCTGCCACCAGTGGCCTGTCAAAAGAGCAGCATGTAAATGTTTTTCCAATCTGGAGGAGAGCAGGACCTGAGAGAGATGGTTTCATTATGTTGTTTTGCAAATGGGTTAATGAAGGATATGAACTTAATGTAATTAACTATTGATCTTTTTGGTGAAACATTGTCAATGGGATGGAAATAGAATATGGAATGCTTTTAAAAATAATAAAATAGTCTTTCAATATACTTCAGTGAGTTTCAGTTCTCACTGAATGCTTATAATACACTGGTCCAGAGGAAAGGCACACATGCATGAGAAATTGGAAGCATTAATATATTCACTTGGCACATTTGCATTCTACCTCCAGTGATCTTCTAACCATGTACTTTGAAGGTGTCCCACACTTTATTCTCACAGTGACCATTTAGATTAAGATGATTGACTCAGTCATGCACACTGAGCTTCATGGTTGGAAAGAGTGGTAAACTCAGGTCCACCAGATGAGAGATCTTGAAAGCAACAAGCTACAAATAACTAGTGACCAGGAATCTGTGCCATTTACCAGTCATCTAATAACAAATTTGCTGGAGACTCAGCAGCTGGGGAGGAGAAGGAAGCAACAGAAGTATGAAATCTTGAAGCTTTAGCCGTGGAAAGAGAAGAAGCCATCAGTATGTGTAGGATTTTTCTTGGGCTTTAAATAATAATGCCACTGAAGGAAACAAAAGCAGAGGGATATGAAAAAGCCAACATACCACTCAAGAAGAAAACTTCTTTAAAGGAGATGGGCAGGTGGTTGATGGAGAACTCTTTAGCTATCTCAAATTTCCAGGGTTTGACTCTTAATCTCATGAATCCCAGCCTGACTAGCTTCCTCACCTTCCAGGGCTGTTCTAAAGAGTTAATGGAGATTCCTCTTTGTACTTTATATACTGTCTGTTACATATGTAAAGACTTCGCAGTCCAGTCAAGAAGATCCAGCCAACCTTGGGGGAAAACCCGTGGCTCTTGTTCTGCTATTTCAGCTGTGGTTCTGTAGGAGTGGAATTGGCAAAGGCTCACCCTCCTCCATAGGCTTGACCATGCAGAGGCAGGAGGCTTGAGGGAGGTACATGATCCTACCCAGACTTTACCCTCCATCAGGTTCATCCTTGCTGTTGTTGTTAGCTTCCTTCAAGTCAGCTCCAACTCATGGTGCCCTTGTGGATGAGAAATCTTCGAGAATCTCTATCCTCCACTGCCTTGCCCAGATCTTCAAAGTCCTTGCCCATAACACCCTGATCAAATCTATCCATCAGGTTTGCTGTCTTCCTCTCTTTCTTCTACCCTCTTCCTTTCCTATCACTATTGCTTTTTCTAGTGATAATTATGTGGCCAAAGTTTGATAGTCTCAACTTGGTCATCTTAGCTTCCAAGGAGAGCTCTGGTCTGATCTGTTCAAGAACCCATTTGTTTGTCTTCTTGGCTGTCCATGGTATTTTAAGTACTCTTCTCCAGCAGCACCTTTCGAATGAGTTGATTTTCTTTCTGTCTGCTTCCTTCACTGTCCATCTCTCAATCTGTATATGATGATGGGGAATATAATGATTCTGAATGATTCAGATTTTAGTGTCTTTGCTCTTCAGTATCTTTTCCAGTTCTTTCATAGCTGCCCTTCCCATTCCTAGTCTTCTTCTTGCTCCTCGATTTAGAAATGGGATTGAATAGCTTTATAAATGAACACATGCAAGACTGGCATGAACTTGAAACAGATCCATTCATCCCAAATTGATGCTCACCAATTCTAGATGTAATACCATCTTCAAGGTAGAGAAATCTCTCTCACACACACAAATACCAAGAAAGGCCCCAAGAAAACTCAAGATTTCTCCCCACGTTGCGAGAAATGTTTAAAACCAAATGCACCCACTTGACCCACCACATAGTGCAAGTACTTTTATGGGATCAGAGGCCAAGGAATAAAACATAAGAATCATAGGGGGAAATATCATAAAGATTGAACACATAAACAAATAGCACATATAAGCTGCTGTATGTTTTAACAGTGTTCCACAAATAGATCACAAAGTCCCATAATAATATGATTTATATACCTGTCACATAGGCTTAGTAACTCTGAAACTAAACAGCAGAACATCTCTCTCTCTGTGTATGTGTATTTCTCCAGGATTTGAGGACTTTAAAAAAATGAAAGTAAAGGGTGAGCTCCATATAGATTTTAAGGAAGCAAGTTAAATTTATTTCAGGAAGATGATGCAGTCTTCTTCCTTGATGGAAAACAAGGCTTAGTCCTGTTCTTGCTAAGAAGCTCTTTTAGGCCTCTTACAGACTGCCAAAATAAAGCTGCTTCGGGTCACTTTGGAGGTATGCTGTTTAAATGATGCATGCGTCCTAAGAGTCCAGCAGCCTCACCAAAGCCACGATCCAGTCCTAAAGACTGGAGCACAGCTTTGGCACAGCTTCTGGACTTTTAAGATGTGTGTGTCATTTAAAAAGCATACCTCCAAAGTGGCCCGAAGCAGCTTTATTTTGGCAGTCTGTAAGGAGCCTTAGAAACCCATATCTATGACTGATCTTCATCAAGACTCCTGCCAGGTTGATACAAACCAATGCAATTTATTTGACTCCTGGAGTAAGTCTCAACTAGAATAGGCTCATGGAATTGTACATGCTGTCCATTTGGTACAATCTACTGATTGTCAATGCTAGTTGGGAATAACAACAGGATCCGTACCATTGTGTATAGTGGTCTCCCCAATGAGTCTCTTTTGTCACTGTAATTACTTACTGTGAGGAAAATTGAGTTCTTTTTTTTCCCTTTCCAGTACAGTAAGAGGTTCATGACTCCCATGAATGAACAAAACCATGGGCCTCTGTAGCTTCACCATTGATCATAGTAATATAATAGGTACTTCTTAATGTTAACCAGGGGACACCTTTGCTTCTTTTGTAGCTAAATTGCCAAACTACTGAAATGAATTATTATAGCATTAAAACAGTACATTAATTCTTATCACTCATACCGTAGAGACATCTCCCATTCCTCAAAAGCAATATCCTGCTCTGAGAAAATGTTATAAAGGAAACCATTTATGAGATTCTATTTACATCATCACATGCTTGCTTCACCATAGGCAGATTTTCTTGTTTTGTATACCAGAATGTAACTTTTGCCAGCTACACTCCAAAAGCTGTGCCAGATAGAGATGGGGGGAAATCTTTGGGGTTTTCATTTTAGTGCAAATTGCCTAGTTCTGACCTCCCTGTACTGACCTGCTACAATATTTGCTCTCAGAGATCTGTCCATCCCAGAACTTCTGATCATATTGGACAAACAAAAAGAACACATTTGGAAGGGGAGAAAAAGCAGCCAGTTTGAAAAATGTATGTGAAAATAAATACAAATTTATTGGGTGCTAGTGGTTACCCTTATAATCCAGTGTGGGCAGCAAAATGAGAACCCTGTTGATGTGAACAAGATGGAGTGATGGTTTGTCTCAGTTGTAAATCTCATCTGGAATATGGATAACTGGTCACTATTTCTCCTCTCCTCTCTCCCTCCCTTCCCCTCTCTCTAATATAAATGAATTAGGTGTGTGTTTGTAAGTGTGTCTTTGTTAAATAGAGAGAAATCTAGAAGACATAGTGACCAATTATCACTATCCCAATAAGTTGTATAACTGAGACAAGACATCACTCAGTTGGGTTCAAATCACCAGGTTTCTCATTTTTCTAGTGCTGCCCAAACTGGATCTGTGCATAAATGTCTCAGATCAACACCCACACTTTTTATATTTGAGAGACAGAAACAGACTCGGAGACATTTATGCTTCCAGAAAGCCCATTTATGAATTCTAAAGTGCAGTCTGGACACCACCCTGAAAAAAGGATAATATCTAAATTGCCACTTCAATTAACTTTTTCTGATCTTCTTTCCCAAGAATTATCATGAACTGCAACAGCCATTAGTCACTTACATATCTTCCACTGAAAGCAGATTTACAGTGCAATCTTATATATATCTACACTAAACTCTTTCCCAGAGTTTTTGGTGCCACTTACTTCCAAATAAATGAGCATAGAGTGGCAGTGTTAAAACCTTTGCCTCTGAACTTCACTTAGTAGCAATGTCATATGGATTTATTCATGTCCATTGAGCAGTGTATCTGCTGTGGGCTTTGGTCTGAACATCAAAGGATCTGTCCAAGGAGCTTAACTTATTTTAGATAGTCCCTTTAAAGCCTGGAGTGGATTCACTTCCCCGTGACTTGATAGTGATGAACTGCCACAGCCTACAAGATGATTTTGTTAGCTTTATTGAGTGTGTTAAGCTCTTGTTTTATTTTGTACTGTTTGTTGTCTATGAGTCCTTGTTATGGGCTGGATGATATATTTTGCAAATTTCAAGCTCTGAATTAAGCCATCAAATGTAAATGGGTAGATATAAGAAGCAATTATATACTTGATTAAGTGTCTTTAAAGGGTTAAGAGAATGAGCGATTTTCAGGGAAATAAAGTCATTTTGAGGCATCTGGGCATAGTGCCAAGATGGTGAAATGTATTAGAAAGAATGATATGAAAATACTAAACAAAGAGAGTGCTCAGTGATTTGGAGAAAGAAAGGGGGGGGGGGGAAATACCCTAAAACAAGTGAGATGGTTTTCATATAAAACAACTTATGATTGCAAATGACACTGATGAAGATCATTGAAAAACACATACTAAACTCCTCATTGAGTAAGTGAGGAGATCACAGGTAGTCTAGAAAGTCTGCCAGATCAGTAAAAAGAGCATGCTTTACTGAACTGGAATTAGGTTAACAATTTGAATGGACAATAGCAGAGAAGGAAAGGATGCAAAAGAAGACAACAGTTAGGATCCAGTCATAGTATGGATGAGACAAGAAGAGGCTGATCTTTCAGATCAAGCCAGATGAAACTGCTAGCTGGTTGTGCTCCCTGGAATTGATGATACCACTATATTTATTATGTTTGATAGAAAGATGATAACAAAAGCTTTTTCCTCTCTGTAATAATGTTATGCCATTATAGAAATGTAATGGAATATCTTTTTTTAAAAGGTATGGTTTCCGCAACAGATGACTTTTCCAAAATATACAGCTTCCTCAACAGATGACAGATGATTATAGTGTTTCAGGCCCTTACCAACCATGTACTACAAGAACCATATGCCTCTTAAGTTTGAGAGATGCTCATTTTAAGTGATAATATATATACTTTGCTAAACACAATGTAATGTCAATAGAAGATAACATGCCCAGACTATGTAAAATCTTGGATTAGAGATAAAAACCTAGACTTTGACATGTCTATAAGAATACACTAAACAGAGAGATGTCTATTTGATTTAATGATCCTTCCAAGATACATGTATAATTTTCTTTATTTTATTTTAGTAGTAAATAGCAAAAGCTATAAAGCTGCCTGCTTATTCTCCCACTATAAATTTCCCAACATCCCAGTGCTTCAAAGATCCCCTTCAAAGATACTTAAGGAATGTGTTGATGTTAATCTGGCTTTTTGGACAATAATATGGTTCATGAATGGGAAAGTGGCCAGATTGTGGAATGTGGACTAAAAAAAGAACCTCTCATAGACACGGGTTTACTGACAACAAAGAACCTTTAGCAACAGAGATAAAAGATGCAGTGGACCTTCTTTACACACACCTCATTTTTTCCTGGCTTCAGTTTCTCATCTTCAGGTCTCTTCCTTGTTGAGTAAGATTTCCCTTCATAAAATTGTAGTCAATTGTTTATGTTGCTTTTACAATCCTGTCCCACAGGGCTGCTTCTTTTGCTTGTTTTGCTTTTCCTTTCCAAGAACGACCTGTCAGGTTTTGTTGTAGCAATTTCCTACAGGGAAAGCAAACATCATTTCCACAGACCTTTAATTTCTTTCTAGGTTGTAGTTTAAAAGAAAAAAATATCTCACAGACTTTTGCCATAGATCGCTTACTTTTCCCGCCATGCATTCCAAGACTTCTTTGTAAAAAATGAAATACAACCATTCTACTTTGCTTAGGTATTTCTTTCAAATGTTCACCATACGCAATACTCAATAAGTTCCATGCTGAAGCTTGGATCATCTGAAACAATAGGGACCTTCAAGAGTCACATTCACTTTCTTCTCCCGGTATGATGTGCATGTTTCTCTCTCTCCATAATGGTGAGTAACACAAATAAAAGCCCTAGCTCTACTCTACTTTCTTTGCCAAGACAACCCCATGATAAGTTCACTTTAGTTGGAAGGTGATGAGAAATGGCTTGAAAGCCCACAACAACAACAACAACAAACCAATGATACTTCATATAATTTTCATGGAATTCTGAAAGCATAAGAAAGCAGCATGGAAAACTCAAAGACAAATAAAAGCACTAGCTCTACTCTCAGAGTTTTCCATGTTGCTTTCTTATGCTTTCAAAAACACATGCAAATTCTATGAAGTATCACAGGTTTGTTGTTGTTGTTGTCATGTGCCTTCAAGTCATTTCTGATCACCTTCCAACTAAAGTGAACCTACTGTGGGGTTTTCTTGGCAAATTTCTTCAATGGGGTAATCATGGTGTTTTCTTTGGGAAGGATTGTTCCAGAGAAGGTTTCCCATTGCTTTCCCCTGAGGCCAAAAGCATGTGACTTGTCCAAGATCACCCAGTGGGTTTCATGGCCAAACTGGGAATCATACCTTAGTCTCCAAGAATCCTAATCTATTAATAAAGAACACTGGTTTTCAAATCATGGATTTGCAACTCTTCTCCCACTTCTTTTTTAAGTTAAGAAGAAAGATACTACATCAGGAACAAAAACCTATGTCCTTGTCATGCCCATGTCAGTCCAGGTATTGGTGCCACTCCTGTTGTCTACTGATCCTATCACCTGAAGTTCTCTAACAGTCTTTTAGAATCCATGGGGTTTTTGTCCAGTTCTAATTGTGTCCTTAACTGAAAACTGAGACCTTGCCCAGTTGTGTCCTCGTGTGCCCTGATCCAGCTATTTGAAAGAGTTGTGGACAGAAATGTGCATCATAAAGAAAAGAGGTTCTATTAGAAAACAATTGAAATAATTTATTTACTCTGAGAGCTGTTTGAGGGTAGAATGGGCTGTCTAACAGGGAGATAAGACTCTCCTTTTGACATATTAAACATAGGTTGGATAGGTACCTTTCAAGAGTGTTTTAGGTGTGTATTCCTTCATTGAAGAGATTGGACTAGATTGTCTTTCTGGTCTCTTCTAACAAAGGTTCTATAATTCTATGAACCTGTTGCCTTCCTGATGTTTTGGACTTCAACTCCCATGGCTGCATACCACTGGCCATATTAGTTAATAATAATGAAAGATCACAGCTGTCTGTTTAGCCCCATCCTCACTCAAGTATACATTACAATATGCACTTGGTGTCTGTATGTACCAAACCTTTGGAAGGATTTATGTAGATAGCTGCTGATTGTATTTCCCCCAAATTGAGAGGGCATAGGAAAGAGTGGGTTATCAGGAAGGATTGAGATAATTTTCACCAGTGAAACACAATAGCACCAGTCATCCAGAGCAATGTGAAAGAAATGGAAAGCTATGATGCAAATCTTTTAAACATAAATAAAGAAACGTATGTGTTGACTAACCATTCAACAATTCATTTAATATGTCTACTTTCGTTAGGCCTAACCAACAGGATTCCAGTCAGTATCTGTGCTATTAGTACTGAAGTCATATACATACTTACTTGGGAGTAGGTCTCATAGAACTCAGTAAGTATTACATCCAGGTAGAAATGTTATCTTAGAGAATGAATATGTGGACCACCTTGAATACTTCTCAAAAAAGTGCTACATATTACTATCATTACTCAGGCTGAAATAGTAATCACAATATTTGGTGTGGAAATTTTCTGTGACAGAAATAGCTCTGAACCTCTCTTAGCAGTCTCAGTTGCATTACATTTCATTCAAAAGAGCAAGCAAACAAATAGCCAGGGTACAGCTGGATAAAAATAGCTTAGTCACTTGCGTATTCAAGACACTGAGGCAACATCTCTTAGTTTGAGTCAGATTTATGAGTGTGCCAAACTGAGAAATGCCTCTCTAACTGCTGGCATGCGGCACTGGGTCTTCATTAATTGTTTCCCAAATGTGGCTGCATTAAAATTCATGGATAAATATAAAATAACACTGTTCTCCTCCATGAGCTTAAGATATGTTAGAAATATTTAATTTGACTAAGTTGCTGGTGTTGGTGGAATGAGCTCTGTGCTGGGCATATGCAAAGGAATTGTAGTTGTTATTTATAAAAATTTCTCCAGTAGCCACACAAAACCTAAGCCATTGCTGAAAGAGGGGGGGGGGGGGTGACAGGAACATAGTATATAGAAGAACCTATCTAAGATACGGAAGAGATCAATTATGCCGGTGACTTCCATGCCAGGATTGTGGGAATCCACATTGCTTTTATTCCAACTTTTGAAGGAGCTGTCCTATGTACTATACACAACCCCACAAATAGATTCACCTCCTTTGTAGTCCAGAACAGTGGTTCCCAACCTTTCATCCTGAAGATTTTTTGGAGTTCAGCTCCCATAACTCCTGACTGTTTAAATATGAAGATTGCCTGATTAAATATCAAGATTGCCTGCTAACGATAAATAATAAAATATGAATAAAATCTATAGAAGAGTTGGAACAACAAGGAATAAGAATTAACTGGTTACATTATAAGCAACTAATACAAGAATTTAACAAGGACCTAAAAGATGGAGGGATAGAAACGGAAATGAAATAATTTGATAAAATTATATTGGGAGGAGAAAAAGGATTTATTAAAAAAAACCTATAAACTACTTTTAGATATTGAATTGAAAGAAGAAACCATTAAGGAAGCCATGATAAAATGGATGCAAAACATTGGAAAAACAATACCGTTAGCAATGTGGGAATTATCCTGGAAAAATAACCAGAAATTTACAAAATGCAATACAATGAAATAGAACTACCTTAAAATCCTTTATAGATGGTACTTGACCCCATCCTGACTAGCCAAAATGAGAAAAAATGGTAACAGTCATTGTTGGAAGTGTAAAGATAAAATTGGAACATTCTACCACGTCTGGTGGCAACGTGAAATAATACAAAAATATTGGGGAAAAATACATAAAGCCATACAGGAGGTGGTAGAAATAAATATTCCCTTGTCTCCAGAACTATTCCTATTAAACAATGGTTTTAGTAGGGAATTACGTTAGAAAGGAACATAATGAAGGGATGACTGTCTAAGGAATATCAGCCTACTCGATATAGAAATACCAATGGAAAGGAAACCGAGCGATTACAAGTTAAATTTACCCGAAGAAATTAAAAAAAAAGGAAAGTAATATTATGGATCAAAAAGGACTCATGCCAGTATACTGAGATGAATAGTAAAATTAGTAAACATTTTTATATATATCCATATCTATATACATGTTTTTTTTTCTTCCTGGGAATACAAAGAGTTAACCCGTCAGAAATATGTATGGAAATTTTTTTTTCCCTTTTCTTTCTTTCCTTTGTATCTTGCAATACATTTAATAAAAATTTATTTTAAAAAAATTCCTGACTGTTGACCAACTTGACTTGGCTTCTGGAAGGACGAAGATTGGGAATCACTCATATAGAAGAAAACTTAGAGTTGGTTCACTATACCCATGATAGGGAAGCCACTGGCTGCTAGTGAAAGTTATTCTATTTGCTAGAGAGCTCATTCATTCAATGTGAATAATTATGGATCCATAATGACACTGTCCATACATAAGAGCAAGCTGTAATCCCAAGGCTTACAGAAGTACTCAAAAGTGTTAGGAACGTGAGTGCCCCCCCTCAAAAAAAAGAGGACTGAGCATTATCAGTGGTCATGCAAATATCTATTTTGAAAGAAAGACAGCAAATCAAAAGAGGTAATGAAATGAAGTATCCTGGGAAAGGGAATGGGGACACACACCATGCTCTACCATTTTGTTGTAGGCTGTACATATGTATGCATACATATTACAAAATAAATTATAAACCAATTCTTAGCAATCTATCATACACTCCTAAAATTCCATGAGAGTTTAATACCAGTTGCACAGTCTTATGCACATGCAACAGATGCATGGAGGAAAGTGGAGGACTGCAGCAACAAATTCTGAATTCCCCACTGATCACAACTTCAATGTCAGGAAATGTGCCAAGAATCAAGAAAATATATTAGCTTAACCCAGTTTCATTTAATTTAAAACATAAATGTTTTAAATAACTCTCTATGCAATGTTTATGGCAGTGTTTGAAAACTCCTGAAGGAATAAAGTAAACAAGAGATTGGCAAACTGCAGTTCTTGGCCTAGTTGAAAACACCTCTAGAAGTAATCATCGGAAAACTCTGGGTGAGGAAAAATATCAATTACTGCCCTGGAAACTTTCTGGGTAAGGTGGATGAAAAAGAGAAAGAAAGGGGGACCCTAATGAAAATACCAATAATTATTTTTGGATCAAACCTATCTAGTTCAATATTCTGTTCATGCAGCAGCCAACAAGTTGCCTACGGGAAGCCCTCCAGCAGTTCAAGTACACTCTCCATCTCATGTTCTCTCCAGTAGCCAATATGCAGAAGCATATTGCTTCTGATACTGGAAGCAATATATAAAACATCTTGGTTAGTAGATACTAATGGCAGCAACTTCCATTAACTCATACGGCAAAATCCTGTCATTCAGCATAACTACCCTAGTATAAATGGTGATGACCAAAAAACAGCAGCTTTTTGTTATTTGCCATCAAGTTGAATTCTACTTATGATGACCCTATGAACAAGAGACCTCCAAGAGCTCTGATCCTCAATTGCTCTACTCAGGTCCTACAGTTTTAGGGCTGTGGCTTCCTTGATTGATTCAGTCCATCAGAAGTGTGCTCTTTCTTATTGAAATATCCTTGGCCCCAACAGCAATGAAGAAGGCAGATAAAGACGTTGCTGTCAGGAGAGACAGATGCCCTGACAGCTCCTAAGCAGCTCAGGAGCTGGAAGGGTAGCTTTTGTTTCAATAGTGATGTCCTTCATTGCCTTCCCCCTATTGTCACTTCACACCTCTGAAAAAGGTGTGCTATGCCAGCATAACAAACCATTATGCTGATGTAAAGCATCAACAACATTCCGCACATAATACTCTTTTAAAGCTATCCAAGTTGGCAGCCATCTTGTGGCAGTGACTTTCACAGTTTATAAAAGTCCTATGTGAAGAATTGCCTATTTCATATTTTTATCTACACCCATTGCTGGATACTCCACCAGCATGAAGTTCCTGTCAGGTTATCCTAAGGGGAATGGTTCTTTTGACATTAAAACAAATGTTCCCCAGTCTCGAGATCAACAGTAATATCAAAGTCCAAAACTTCCACATCTGCTTCATTTGTAAGCAGCTTCAATAAATGTGAAGATGTTGGCAGGACATTTTGGTGGACAGCAAAATATCAGTGCATGGTACACAGTTATGGAAAGCACTGGAAAATGTTAGGTGTAAAGTAAAATATTTGAAACAGAAATCATGTTGAAGAGTTAAATGCTGGAGCTAAAAAAAACAAAACAAACCATACCACTGAGAATCTTCCTAAATGAAATCTGATGGAAACATAGGGATGATCACCTTTGTCCAGTGAGCTGCACAGAGGTTTCTTTGAACACTGTAGATGATTGAAAGAGGGGAAGACAGATAACCTTGTTCTCCTGATGCTTGCTTGCTTTTTTTGTTTTTTGTTTGTTTGTTTGTCTATCTGTTATATTGCCACTTTCTCTTATGTTCCTATAAATGAGCTTTCTCCCAGTAAGTTATTGTAAAAGTTTCTTTGCCCCCACCCCATCTCCCCCAAAATTCATGTCATCATGAACTAGGTTATTTTCATGGTCCCATCACTCCTAGCAACGACCCCACCATCTGGATCAGCCTCCAGACACAAACACACACATATTTCACATTAAAATCATTTCATAAAAATTAAGGAGCAACCTTTATAATAGAATCTATTATGTTCCTCTTCCACTGCATCTGTTGTGGTAGAAAGCATTTCACAGATATGTGGGTGGATGGATAGATAGATATGTTATAAATTATGCTCAATAAATAGGAATATTAGACTTTGATGGATCAACAGAAAAACTGTCTCTTACCAGAGTCTTGCATAAATTGTTAAGAATTCATACTGGACAGGTAGAGTGGTGGTCCAGGCCTGTATATCTTGGGGGGAAAGCCAATCCTAAAGTGTAACCTGGAAATTCCCTCCAATGTAGAATCATGGAGTTGTAAGATACCTCAAGGGCCATTCAGTTCAACCTCCTGCCATGCAGGAATAGAACCATAGAATCATACACAAAGTACCCCTGACAGATGACCATCCAGCCTCTGTTTAAAAACCTCCAAAGGAGGAGACTCTACAATTCTCTAAAAGAGTGTGTTACATTGTTAAACGGCTCTTACTATCAGGAAGATTTTCCTAATGTTGAAGTGGAATCTCTTTCCCTGTATGGAGCATCCACTGCTCCATGTCCTAGTCCAGGGGTAGGCAACCTTTTTGAGCCGGGGGCCGGGTTGCTGTCCCTCAGACAACTGGGGGGGCCGAAGGAAAAAAAAAATTAAATAATTATAAAAAATTAAATACATAAATAAACCGGGACAAATGTCGGACAAAATATTCAAATGGAGGACACATGAAAAAATTTGCTGATTTTTAAAAAAATGTTAATATAGATGCATGTTTCTGAGGCTTCTATAGACAATTGCCCCCCTTGTCTGCCGCTTGTCCCCTCCTCCTGATAGGCCAAAGGCCCCACGCCCTCACGCGAGAGGCCAAAGGCTCCGGCGGCAATTGGCAGCAGGACCGGGCTGGGGCCGGTCCCAAGGCCTTGCCGGGCTGCATCCGGCCCGCGGGCCGCAGGTTGCCTACCCCTGTCCTAGTCTCTGGAGCAGCAGAAAAGAAGCTTCTTCCATCCTCAATATGACATCCCTTCAAATATTTACCATATATATTTGACTATAAGTCAACCTCATGTATAAGTCGAGGGCAGGTTTGGGGGCCAAAATAATGGATTTTGCCATGACCCATGGATAAGTCGAGGGTAAAACTTGGAGGCTTTTTCAGTGTGTGTATGTGTGCCTGTGGCAAGAAGCTTTTTAACTGAGGCTTTTTGTTACAGCTTTTGTTTCATCCTTCACTCCCCAAACAGCAGCACCACAGGCAGGAGTGGGACTCTGTTTAAAAGCAGTTGATCAACTAGGACTTTCTCCTTGACTCAAAAGGGAAAGAAACTGTTCTTCTAACTGCATGGGGAAAACTGAAAGAGTTGCAATCATATTACCATACTGACCTATAAATAAGTCGACATGGGATTTAGCGGTCAATTTTTAGGCATAAATTTCTTGACTTTTAGAAGAGTATATACAGTAAACAGGGCTATCATATCACCTCTTAACCTTCTCTTCTCCAGACTAAACATACTCAGCTCCCTAAGTTGCTCCTCATAGGGTATGGTTTCCAGGAGGGCATTCCCCTCCTGCTGACAAGGAAATGGATCCACGTTTGTTTTATTTTTAAAAAACTACTGAATGGAGAACTTCCAAATCTGATACATCCTCCACTGTGAGCTAGTGTGCAAATTCCAGAGAGGTTGAGCAACCCATCTGGATTTGAAGAAGGGCAAATATTTAATTGGCTTTTGTCTTGTGTATGCATCCCATTGTTATCTGGTGCCAAGACCACTTAAGAGTGATTACAAGTACTAAACGGTATGTTCATCTCTGCTCTTTGCAAACATGTTTTTTTTAAATCTTTCATTGAGTAACACTACTGCTATGCCCTCACCCCCACCCCTTGAGAGTATTTACCACAGCTGTGCCCTCCTCCAGTTCAATCTAACAGTCACCTAAATGATAACACCTTAAGAAAGGTAAAGGCTGAGGCATCTGGAACAGACCCAGTCCACCCCCTGTAGATAAAGTAAGAGGCTGAATGCACACAGCAGAGAAACAGCCTCCTAAAATAACTCTGCAAGTTAGGTGAAGCCGAGTTAGCATGCTTTATACAGCAAAGGCTTTTCTCTTTTTCAGTACCTGGAAACAAACTAGATTTCCTGAGATTTATAATCCTGGACCATTTCTTAGCCTTGTTATCTGCTAACATGGGCTGTGCTTAGTAATTTTAGCTCCTGACCCTGGATGGTTTGATGTTGGATTTTGTTTTCTTCTTTAGCTTCTGAACTCCTGGCACCCAGCCTGCTGGCGCACTGTGAAAACAGGACAAAGTTGTCATGCTTTGCCACACCCAGAGATGTTCCTTACACTTTTAGAAGACAGTCCACAAAGTAGGAAGAGGTTAGATACAGAGGCAAATAAAGAGAGCCTCTCTCTGAACCCTGCTTCCTGAAACTCCAATCTCCAGTCAATAAATGAATATACATGTTTAGAGGATCAATAGACTGTTGAATACTCAGCCCTACCAGTTTATGCTATTTTCTGCTGATTTTTCTAGCCCAAACTGTTTTGATCTGAATTGGTCTGAATCTGCCCAATTCACTTCAAAATTTGTCTGAATCAGTTGCACCACCCTTGTGTACAATGTGTTAAAAATTAATTCATACTGAAATCCTACAGAGCAGTGGTTCCCAACCTTTGATCCTCCAGGTGTTTTGGACTTTATGTCCCATAATTCCTGACTTTTGGTCATGTTGTCTGGGGCTTTTGTGATTTGCAGCTCAAGGCAAAAGTTGAAAAGTTGGGATGGTAAACTGACTCTTCAGAATCCTTGTCTGAACCATTGGAGGAGCCTCCATAGCTGGTCCTTCTCTGACATCTGAACTCTGGTGTTGTATGGAGGTATTCTTGGGGCATTGTGGGAAAGTATGGGGAGTCACCATTTCTGTAGCACTTCCAGTTCCCAGAGATTACACACACCAAAATATAATTTTTTTAAAAAAATCAGTAGATATACATTTGGCACAAGCTGATGCAATCCCTTTTAAACCAATAAGAGAGATATATAATTTAAGTGAGAGTTGAATGGAGAGTGATCAAAAACCCAGACACCACTATTCACTTGGCAGTCATATGACTCTGCCTTCGAAAGGAAGCAAATTTAAAATAATGAAAACCAATAGTAGATGGTAAACACAGTTATCCAAAAAGAAAGATTGATGGGGTCTTCTGAAAAACAAGCACCTGTCATTTAGAATAGTTCTTAATCTGTTTGATATGGGGGACTTGCAAACACTTTTCCCTAATGTGCCACAGACCGACATCATATTAGTGCCCATTGACTGCAACTGTTTCTTTCTTTCCATTAAAATTCCAGTGAGACTGCAGCCAATAGTTTGTAGACAGGTTCTGTTCCACAGATCAACACTCTGAGTAGCACTGCTTTAGAACAAGGTATTGGACCACTGTGCTTCCACTGTTATCTAGATGTTTATCTTGTGTACATTTTTCTAGTCTGCTCAATAAAGAGTTATAATGAGGATGAAATTGTAATGCTTCCTGTAGCCCAGTTGATGAGCAGATAGAATACAAGGGGAAACTCTTTGCCATAGTATGGAAATATGGATATTTTTGTGTTTGTGTTTGTTGGCAGTGGGGGAAGAGTTGTGACTGCTTAATGTTCCTCAATCATCTACTATCTCTCATTAACTGAAACTCATTTTGTTGCCTGATATCTTTCATTTTCCCCAACTTGTTTGTGCTCAGCTGGAGTTAGAGAACCTTAGTGACTCCCCCTGCTCCACGAATGGCCACTGACCCACAGGAAAAGTTGATCTGGCATTATCCATGCTGGTGGACAACACCATCCCATTTTGTCCCTTCTTTCCCCAATCCCTCCCTCCCTCCCTCCCTCCCTCCCTCTCTCCCTCTCTCTCTCTCTCTCTCTGGGTTCAGACTCCAAGCACTATCTCAGAAGAGGCTGAGAGGCCTTCGTATGGCCCATGAATCACAGGTTTCTACCTTGCAAAAGGTGTTAGATCATATAGTTACATGGGCACATGGTGTCCATTCCAAGGATGAGAATATCTAGGGAAATTTACATTCAATTTGAGTCCTTCTAGTTATTTATTTGATGTAGTGGTCGCTTCCACCCCCACCCCCCAAAAAGTAGGACTCAAAATGGAACACAATATAAGTTTTCCTTTAAAGAAATAGCTAAAACAGTGTGTGGCAGAAATTTATTTTAAAAGCATTGACCAGTAATCCAAATAAAATATTATTGTATATACTCATGTATAAGACCAGAACCTTTAATCGAAATATTGACCCCCAAAACTTGGAACAACTAATCCATGGGTCAATGTAATTACTGTACTTTAACATTTATATATACAAAGGAACCAGCCCTTTCTGTGAGTAGAATAGCAAAAGGCATTCTGTTCTGGGCCCAAGCCCCGTATATTCTCTCTGTTACAGTGATGCTTCTGCCGTTTTTGAATGCCTAGGCGGGAAAATGGTGGCTGTGGCAGATCTATGGAACTTTTCCCTAAAAGGAGCACCAAGAGGAATTAAGAATCAGGCTTAGAAGGATCTGAATAAGACATCTGTGTATGTTTGTCAGCTTTCCTTTTAAAAATCAGACAGTTACCACTGGTGGCGCAGTGGTTAAATGCCTGTACTGCAGCCATTCACTCGAAACCACAAGGTTGCGAGTTCAAGACCAGCAAAAGGGCCCAAGCTCGACTCAGGCTTGCATCCTTCCGAGGTTGCTAAAATGAGTACCCAGACTGTTGGGGGCAAATTAGCTTACTTGCTAATTAGCTTACTTGCTGTTCACCGCTATGATCTTTGGAACAGCGGTATATAAATAAAACAAATTATTATTATTATTATTATTAAAAGCTATAATCATTGCTTAAGCAATTGCCATTTTCTTTCATTTGCAAAGGGAAAAAAAGGCATATCAAACCACCTGTGCCTGGTTGCCTCACCCACATATTGCACAGGCATAATTTGCCATAGGTAAATCATCCATCCAGCCTTTGGGGCGAGCACAAACAGTTATGCCTTTCAGTTCTTTAACATCATTTCTCTTTGATTTACATTCTTTGTTGCATGCCCCTAAGTGGTCATATCAAAATCCATAATTTTAGCCCCCAAAAATGTGCCCTCAGCTATACATGAGTTCCACTTATAGTTGAGTATACATGGTACTTTTAAGACATTAATTTAAAACCAATAAAATACATGTTGGCTGCAATCCAACATCCTCTTAGTGTAGTGGAAATGTGTGTATGTGAAGATAGACTGGACTGGCACTATGCACCCTCCATGTAGAATAGCAACATTGTGCAATGGCACATGCCAATGACTGGGTTCCATAATGAAGTATGCAGTACACCATGTACAAACACTAAGTGCAATGTGCAACCACAAGTCATAATATATAATCACAACGTGAAATATTGCTGTATCCACAATTCCACTTCTGCTGCTGATGGAATAGGTCTGTTGTGCTGTTGTGAACAATTCACCCTGTATGCATAAAATGAATTACACATGCATTTGCCACCAACAAAATTCCAGCCATTACATATTAAAAAGCAGAATACCCCCCTTTCACTTGAAAAGTCACTACATCAAAGAAAATTTTGTCCTGTTACAGACAGCCAAAATAAAGCTGCTTCGAGTCACAGTGGAAGTATGGTGTTTCAATGATGCATGCGTCCTAAGAGTCCAGAAGCCGCACCAAAGCCACGCTCCAGTTCTTAGGGCTGGAGCGTGGCTTTGGTGCGACTTCTGGACTCTTAGGACGCATGCATCATTGAAACAACATACCTCCACTGTGACTTGAAGCAGCTTTATTTTGGCTGTCTATAGGTGTTTTTAAAAAAAAAAAAAAAAAGATGCAGACGCCATTCTCATTAGCTAGATGAGAAGATAAAGGAAAAGTGAGGAAGAGTGAAAAATTATTGAGGATGACTAGGGAAACATATTTCATATTCCCATCATGTTCGTGATGATATTACAGAAAATTAATGGGGGTGAAAATGAAAATATAGCCATGATATACTGGGGATATTTCCCTTGGCTTTCTGGACCCAGTTTCAAATTGAGATAGGAAAGGACTTGTTCATCTCTGTTTTTTACTGATTTTCAGGGCATCTAAGCCACCCAAACATGCTTTATCTTGACTTTCCCATTTATAAGTTGACTTCTATTATGTGAGTATCAATTTCAAAGCATAACAGCCTTCAGAAATCAAAAGAATTTGGAATATGAAAAGCAAGGGAATAGGAAATAGCACCTTTGGAAGTCTAGGTATGCTTTGTGTGTGAAGTTATGCCAGAAGAGTGGCCCACTATTCCATATGTTTATTTTGAAGCAATCATTACTCTGCCTGCAATAAAGTGAAAGTGTGTTTGGAACAGTTTATATAAAAAAAAATGAGTTCAGATGATAGAAACTGTATAGTGACCCTAGATGCACCAGAAGGCATTATGAAGGAATATGAAAGAAAGAAATGTTCCTTCCTCTACATTTCATTCAAGCCAACTTTCAAAGCCAAAAGACCTCCTTCCCACATTTCTCAGACTAGCATACAGATGAGAATCTTTAACATTTCACACATCCCTAAATATTACATAGAAATCTTTTGAACAGAGAAAAAGTTGCTTCTTGCACAGAAAATGCTGTACTTGGGGTCTTATTCTGAGCAAAATTCATTTTTCCCTCACAGAAAATACCATTTCCAATGCAGGAAACATTTCCTGCACAGAAAATGTTTTTCCCATTGAAGAAAACACTGTTTTCTGCTGGGGGGAATAAACAAATAAACCCAAATGCAAATTCTGTGCAGAATATGCAGCAAACCTGTAAAAAAAATTGTCAGCCTAGTTTTCTCCTTCTCATGGTTTCCTGGCACTTAGAAAACACATTTTCATCCATTTTTGGAATGTTTTCAATTTTTATTTCCATATATAATAATTGCCATCCCTTTCCATGGTTATTAGGTGGTTGGCAGAGAGCAGGGGACATCATAGAAGTATGTGATTATCTGCCTATAACCAGAAACATAATAGCAGTGGCATCCTCCAGGACTTCTGGAGAATATAATCCGCCTCGCACCCTCAGGTCCTCTGGGAGGAATCTATTGCAGCCTTTAAAAACCAGACTAACTGCTACCTCCCAGAGGACCTTCTCTGCAATTGCTCCCAAACTATGGAACGGTCTGCCAGACGAGATCTGTCAAACTGCCAGCTTAGACAGCTTTAAAAAAGCTGTCAAGACAGATCTCTTCTGGCAGGCCTTTCCTGAATAAAGTGCCCGGCCACAGAATGACTGCCCCCCACATCATGTATCAGCCCACTGCTCTGTCCTCGCTGTATTTTATTGTGTTTTAATAGATGTTTTAACTGTAATTTGTTTAATCCTGTTTTAAGGGGGGAATTTGGGACATAAATTTGTAAATGTGGATTTTAACATGTTGTAGCCGCTTTGATTGTCTTGTCACAGAAAAGCGGGATATAAATAAACGTTTTATTATTTTTATTATTATTAACCTTTAGGAGGTTCAGAAGCATGTTGTTAGTCTGCACTGTGAGTGGTTATAGGCACATAGACATACTCTCTTCCCAGTAACCAAAACAGGTCAACAAACCAACATGGTTTTTAACTATACCTGCATATGTCTATAACAGGAAGACTGCCAAAACTGAAAACCTCAAAGTAACAGAGATTCACTTCTGGCTTTGCATAATATGCATTTTTCTGATAATAAACAGTACAGGCACACTCTGCAACCTATTGAAAAGGTCAATTGCTACTTGTTTGAGCATGGGGCTAAAAAGTAGAGTTAAGAAGACTGATGGAACTGCAGGCAGCAAAAACAATCCAGAGTATATGTATCCGCACTTTTCCCCTCTTGGTGTATGCCATAATAATCTTAGCATTACTGCCACAATACTCTTTCTAGCATTTATGAGGCAACCCCAATAAAAAAAAATGCATAACCTGTGAAAATCAAGATATTTCACGCCATTAAAAAATGTGTGTTCAATTATCTTTCATTATATTATATATCTATATAATTTTATGTATGCATAATTGGGAATAAAAATGAACAGTTTCAAGCAGGAAAAGAGTATACTGCATGTTTTAAAAACCATTCATCTTGCATTTAAATATTCTTTTGAAACAAATTAGAAATTTTAAAGCTTGAAGCAGCTCTATTCCCAGGAAAGTGATATTACCCAAAACAAAATGTGCCATAAATAATGGCATTCTATGCGCTTATACTCTAGTTCTTCATAACTCCAGGTAATGTTAATGTGAAGAAAAGGAGCTTAGAGCACTTTGACCAAGTAGGACAAAATCCTCAAGATAATCAAGATCTCCCCTTTGCCCACTTTGAGCAGGAGAGTGTTGTATATATCTTCCTTTGTCACTGTATAGCAGTTAGTAGGGTGTGACAGAGGAGGTAGTTCTGTGGTAAGGTATAGTTTTGGGCCTAGCGTTTCCTATCTGCCACCTCCGCATTTTCCTGCAAGATTTCCACTGCCCACATGGAAATGCAGAAGCCTTGCACACACATCATGTATCCAATGTGCATTACTAAAAAAGAAAAAAAAAGAGGCCAATTAACATTCAATTGGATTTACTTCCAAGTTACAGGAGCAGAGCCTTTAAGCTTGCATGCCATGATGAATAGGGTTAGATTTGCTGTCCCTGCTTTGCTTGCTCATAATACCTTAAGTAGTATTGATATGGATAATGGGACATGTAGTATGGCTGCTGTTCACATGCCTTTTCGTAATTAAAGAGAAGATGGAAAAGGGAGGAAAGACCACGCTTGGACAATCAAAATCAGTCCCATCAAGACAGATGGTACTGGGTGCCAGGAGTGTTGATAATGGGTAACAGGAGGAAAGCAATCTGTTAGGGCTTATGAAAGAATCAGGTGATAGTCCACTAGAAAAATGAATTATGATATGCTTTACAGGAGCCCTGGTGGCGAGGTGGTTAAATGCCTGTACTGCAGCCACTCACTCAAAACCATAAGGTTGCGAGTTCAAGACCAACAAAAGGGCTCAAGCTCGACTCAGGCTTGCATCCTTCCGAGGTCGCTAAAATGAGTACCCAGATTGTTGGGGGCAAATTAGCTTACAATTGTAAACCGCTTAGACACTGCCTAGGTGGTATGAAGCGGTATATAAATGAAGCTTGTTTTTTTTTAACTATTCTGTCGTAATGGATGACCCTCAGTACTGAAAACACATGTCTGTTGTGAACAACTATAGTTTCTAAATAAAGCTTTTCTGTTTCTACCACTAAAAGACTAGATTTCTGAACTAAATTGTTCCTGTACATGATGGAAGCAAGATTGGAAAGAATATCTAAAAATATTCAGAAATCATTTTTTGAAAAACCTATGTTTTTCGATAAAATATATTTAGAATCCTGACAAGAAAAATCTTGTACTGAGAGAATTTTACAATTAAAAAATTATGTTTGGCAAAATTTGTGCTTGGTTGTTTTGCACAGAAAACAGTATTTTCTGTACAGGAAGCAACATTTTTTACCAACTAGGCCATAGCATTTTCTATGCATAAAATTTTCTGCACAGAAAAGGCTGTTTTCTGTATAGAAAATGCTGCAATTGGTGTATTCTATGCCAAATTTACATGCGGATGTCTTGCACTCAAAACAGCATTTTCTGAACCGAAAACAGTTTTTTCTGTGCCTAATGCTATATTCCTTTCAGAAAATGGTGTTTCCTGCATAGAAAATTGTTTTTTCCCTGTGCAAGACAATCATCTGCACATTTTGCATATAACAATTCCCAAATTGTGAATAGGTTTTGAAAAGCGTGGTTTTTGTAGTCTTGCAACAGGAAGAAAACTGCTAAAAATGCTCATTGCTTTCCTCAAGAAGAAAATTAGTGGCAAATTAAATCTCTACTTCCAAGTAAGTATACATAGGATTCAAGTCTTAATTAATGGTTAAATCTGGTTTATGATATTCTTCAGATTTTATAGAATCATCCTCAGAGTATTCCTTGTCTAAGAAAACTCTTTAAAATACATGGGATTGCCATAAATTGGTACTTGTAGTCCAAGACTTCAGGACATTTAGACAATTCCCACCCTGATATTGTAGGTCTGTAGCTTGAGAATATTATAGAGAATATTATAGAGAATATTATAGATATAATATCAATCTGAACACATTTTTTTGCTGAATATCTCTTCTAAGCAAAGAGATGATTCCCAATGATGTCCTGCATAGGATTGGCGCCCAAGAAGACCATATCTCCCAGCCTTTGCTTTGGAACCACCTGATGTTAATGACAGACAAATTGTGTTAAATTGCATGTAGTTACATGTGCAAATTAGATCTGGATCACTGGTTCATAGATTTATTCCGGGCTAGCTCCTAGTATTGAACAAATTACTTTAGATGATATGTAACTGTAACTCTGTTTTAACATTACTAGACGTAGGTGTGTAATAAAGCCCTAATCATGAGCTCGACATAGCCTTTGCTCTGCCTCCTTCCACCCATCTGAGAAGAGAAGTCATTTAAGCTGGTTCAGATATTAGATCTGTATTTGGTGCTTGCTATCATAAGATGACCTTCTAAACTGCAGGCTATGAATCCTATTAGCAGAGCTATGACAGCTTGATTCAATTCTTTTCCCAGGATGCTGCTTCAGCACTTTGTTCCTGATGCCTCATTGCTTGGGGAGGGAAGGTAAAATGGGAGAAAAACATCTCGATCTGCTTCACTGCAGTTCTCTTCTCTTCAAAATATTGAGGGACACAAGACAGAGATGGTAAGTCTGCATACAATTCAATTGACCACTGAGGTTAACGCTATATTAGCTGTTACAGCTTGCAAACTTTGTACCAAAAATCTCAGCTTCTATGGCCTCATCTGCACTTCAGAAATAAAGCAGTTTGGCATTGCTTTAACATCAGTGGCTCACTGCTGTGCAATTCAAAATTTTATGGTTATGTCAGTCATTAAAGTCACGAAAAAATTGTTCCTTGGAAAAAATAAGGAATCTTTGCTGAATACTTTTCATGACAACATTTTCTTCTATAAATGATGTATAGATTTTATTTTCAAATGGGGGGTTGGGTTGGGTTGTTAGCTATAGGGAGTCTGCTTACGCCAAGTTAGTGACAAGAAAATGTTGTCATAAAAAGTATTCAGCATAGATTCCTTATTTTTTCCAAGGAACAAATTTTTTGTAACTTTAATGATTGACATAACCATAACATTTTGAATTGCACAGCACTGAGCCACATATCACTGCATTCTCCAAATGTGCCAAAAAAGAGATTCACTAACTTGGCATAAGAGTCTACTTACCCAACCTCCCAGTTGAAAAATAAAATTGGTTAGAAAATCTGAAATTAATCCTCCTCAACATAACATCCATTAATTCCAAAAGAAAACCCACAGGAAGTTAAAAAGGATCATCCCAGGTATTCAAATATGTCTCAGGCTGCATCCACACTGCAGAAAAAACCCAGTGTGACACCACTTTAACTGCCTTGGCTCAATACTATGGAATTTGGGGATTTGTTGTTTGTTGTAGCACCAAAGCTCTCTGACAGAGAAGGCTAAATTTCTCACAAAACTACAAACCTGAGAATTCCATAGGAATGAGCCATGGCAGTTAAAGTGGTTTCAAACTGTAGTAATTCTTCAGTGCAGAAAAAGCAACGGTAATATCATCATAGTAAAACCTATGTGAGGTTACAGGATCATACACCACTGGAATACTTCAGGCTGATGAAGTCAAAACCTCACAGCAACCTAAGGGACCAAGGGTGTGCCTACTTGCCTAAGATCCAGATGTCTGGAAAAGTTGTTGTTGTTGCTGATTATGTTTTTTTTGTGGAAAAAAATATGTTTCTTGCACAAGAAACACTACATTTTTTCTCCAAGAAAACACTGCTTCATAAACTGGAAACAGGTTTTCTGTCCAAAACAAACAAAACAAACAAACCATGTCTCTGCACATAATACATATATAGATTTGTGTGCAGCATAACCCTTTATAAGAATTTGCAAATTGTGAATATCTCTTGAGAATTGTGCAGAAATCTACACTTTCTCCTGTGGCAGGAACAAAGCTAGCAAGACAATTCACCGTGGTATGCAAGGTTTTAAAAATGCAAAGATTTAGATCCATAGTAAATGCCTGATGCTTTATTTTCCTTTAATGGAAAATGTTAGTGGACTTTTGGCTGAGTGGTACACCACAGTTCCCACTTGGAATTGGTGACAAAATTCTATGAATCAGAGGTTCCACTTGATGTTATAAATTAGGACCACTCAATCAACAATTATAGTTTTCATATATATGTAAAGAACTGCCATGTCAGGACTACCCAGGGCCCAGAGATTTCAAGATGAGATCTAGGGATCCTTGCGGTGTCATGATTCCCAACTTGAGAGAAAGGCAGGACATAAATCCAATAAATAAATAAATAAATGAAAATGGGAAGTAAGCCCTGGTAATGTTGTGAAACAACAGTGATCTTATTTTACCCTGAGATCTTCCTTGTTCTGAGGAGTGGAAAAGAGAACCAAGGTCCTAAACTTCAAGACCAGGGCTTGAAACCTGGGAACCTATAGCAAGCACAGAGAATTCTTGAAAGAAATGCTAATTTAACTCCTATCTAATGAAACCCATCTGGAAACAACATGACCTTATTAATGTTTATTTACCGTTTTTGTGCTGATCATTGTCAGTAACCTTTACCAGTAACCATATCATTTTTGTATTATTTTAACAAAATTCTTTCTCTTTCAAAAACAAACCCAGTCACTTCAGCCTCCACAGTCATAAATGTCATCTCTATGGACTGTGATGAGTATCTTCAGCAACCTTTCTCACTAGATGAATATATTTGGTCTTCTTTTTTGTTCTTTTGGGAAGTTACAGTCGGCCCCTTCTTATACATGGATTTTTTATACACAGTTTCAAACATCCACAGTTTGAAAATGTTCCAAAAAAAGTATAAATTTCAAGTAAAGGATGCGCCTCAGTCCTGAATGGGAACAGCTTGGTGAGGGGCGACTTTGGGGTGCAGTAAAATGTGTTTTTTCTCAGACTCGCGCAGCCCCTTCCCATTCCCATAACGGGGGGGGGGGGGATGGGTGCAATAAAGTCCATGGTGGCATACTTCACTGGAATGGAGGGTACAAGATCTAATCCAGTGATAGCAAACTTATGGCACGTGTGCCCTCTCTGTGGGCACATGTGCCATCATCCCAGCACAGAGTTTGCCAGAGTTTGTTACTAAAAAGCCAGAGGGACATGGCACTTTGCAATAAATAAGTGGGTTTTGGGTTGCAGTTTGGGCACTCAGCCTCTAAAAGGTTCACCATCACTGATCTAGTCCCTTACTGTGTTCCTCTTCTGCCCCCTTTTTACCCTTCCCCCTAAAAGATCTTAGTCAGAAGGCCATTTCTGCTGGCAACCGTGGAGAAGGGCAGAATGCAAATTCTGGAAATAAGTACAAAAATAAATTCTTGACAGATATCTGAATTTGTTGACAGAAGAGGGCTTCCCCACCCCAACAAAAGAGACTTTAGTGTAGCTTCCTTCTACTGGGCCATCTTCAAGTTGAGATTCTAGAACTAGACAAGCTACTTTTGGCAGAAGAATGGGCTTCTCTTCCTTTTGAACTACCTTTTCTGTGGTCTAAAACGTCTAAATAAGTGAGACACGTTTTGACCTTCAACTTTCCCTTCTGTTAGGAGGCTCAAGTTCTGCTGTTGCTGACAAAACTGTCTTTAATTTACAGTGAAAGCTAGGAAAATGGTGCTGAGGGAAAAAAGCCATTTGTCACTATGTGGTAAAAGAGAATAATGTTAAAAATGTACCTTCCTTCCCTTTTAGAGGGGGAAAAGCCACAGGCTGAATCTACTGATGCATTTTTATAGCATACAGGAGATAAAAAGCATACATATATCTTGGGAACAAAAATAACTCCCCCCTTTTCCCTTTCAAATTCATTATATTTGCAATGCCCACACAGAGATATTAGTAAGCGCTTTCTTCTAAGCGTTTATTGGAGGGGGAGAAATGTTTCAGCAATTATAACATTGCTAATACACAAGTAGACTCATCTGTCTTCCTGGGGCCAGAAGAAAATGAGTTTTAAGGTATCCTTGAAATGGAGACAACAATAAAATTGATATAAGTTTGCAGAACTCAGGATGGAAACCAGAAGCAAAGGTAATGAGTTCAACCTATGTAAACCCTGAATAAATGAGAAATGGATCACGATGACACTTTCTGGTTATTATCATTGTTAGATAAATGTAACCGTAATTTGCAAATAAGCAAAGGAGAATTCAAGCTTATTTAGATTAGAGGATTTTTTGTTTTTTACTATAGGGGCATCAAATGAATCATAGGCCCTATACAGACAGGCCAAAATAAAGCTGCTTCAGGTCACTTTGGAGGTATGGTGTTTCAATGATGCATAGGTCCTAAGAATCTGGAAGCTGTACCAAAGCTGCACTGCAATCCCTAGGACTGGATCGTGGCTTTGGTGCAGCTTCCAGACTCTTAGGATGCATGTATCTTTTAAACAGCATACCTCCAAAGTGACCTGAAGCAGCTTTATTTTGGCCTATCTGTATCAGGCCATAGAATCATTAAGTTGAAGGGGGCTCATAGGCCACTGAGTCCAATTCCCTGTTCAGTCCAGGAAATTCAGCTATAGTATCCCAAGAAAATAGGTCTCTAGCATCTTTGCGAAGACATCCAGAAAAAGAAACTCCATCAACTCTCTGGGGATGCATCCACACTGCAGAAGTAATCCAGTCTGACAAGACTTTAACTGCCTTGGGTCAATGGTATGATTTTTTTGGGGAGATAGCTAACCTTCTCTGTTAGAGATCTCTGATGCCACAACAAACAACAATTCCCAGAATTCCATAGCACTGATCCATGAGTTAAAGTAGTATCAAACTAGATTATTTCTGCAGTGTAGATGTAGCCTAAGTAATTCGTTCCATTACCAAATTGCTCTTTCTCCTAATGTTCAATGGAAATCTACATTCCTCTAATTTAAAACCATTAGACCTGGCTCTACACTCTCACAAAGCAGATAACAAACCTGTGTCCTCCTCTTTGTGACATCCCTCTAGATATTTAAATAGTTCTGTCTTGTCACCCCTCAGTCACTCTTCACCAGGCTGAATGTGCCGAGTTCCCTCAACCTTTCCTTATGTGTTCTGCTCTCCATATCTCATACCATCCTTTTTGCCCTTCTTTGAACCCTTCACAACTTGTCAAAATCCTTCTTAAAATGAGGCACCCAGAACTGTGGGTCAGACTAGTGCATAATATAGTGGGACTATCATTTTCCTTGACTTGGAAACTATAATTTTAGGAATCCAGGCTAAAATACTAGTTACCTTCTTTGCTGAAATGTCACATATCTGGGTCATGTCCAGTTTATGATCAGCAATAATCCCAGATTCCCAAAGCCCTGTCCTCATGTACTAGTGCTAAGCCAAATGTCCCCATCCTATGTTTGTACATTTGGGTTTTGTGGCTAAAACAGAATTTTGTTGTTGTCTCTATTGCATTTTAGGCTATTAGTTTCAGCCTGATTTTGCAGTTTATCAAGGCCCTTTTGAATCTTATTCCTATCATGGAATGTGTTAGCTAGCCATCCCAGTTTTCTGTCATCTGAAAACTTGGTTATGATTTCTTTCAGTATTGGAAGGTGGACCAGCAGTAAACAATTAAAAGTTACACCAGGATCCAGCTGAAATTAGACATTCTTTGGTCCTATTGATTCCAGTGGTAGGAATGAAGAACATACTGTGTATACCTGGGAGTTCACAGCTGTTTTTTTGTTAGTTCATTTCATTTTATTTGCCAAAATCTTTGCAAGTATTGCTTCTGGGAACTGTAGGAGGAGGGAAATAATTTTGATGTATTTGCTCCAAAAACTAGGAGTCATGGGGAAAATACCTCTCTCTCTCTCTCTCTCATATACACACACATCAAGTCTTGGATAGGCAGCCATAACCCAAGGGCCATAATTCATCTACTGTATATACTTAACTAAGTTAAAAAATGTTCTGCCCAAAAATTGACCCTGCAATCCTGGGTAGACTTATATACGGGTCAGTACAGTAGTGTATTGCTTAGAAAAGTCTTCAAAGAAGCATTACCTCATGTGCCTTGCGGCAGCAATTTTTTAAAGAGCTGCCCAGGCATGTGTGTGTATATAAGGGGTGATTCCCTTCTCAGTCCAATGGTAAAACCTCTTGTCCCACCAAGCACCCCATTTACTTCCACTTCCTTTCCAATCCAATGTTAAAACCTTGTCTTCCCACCAAACACCCCATTTAACTCCACTTTCTCAATCTTATGTTAAAACCTTCTCCCCTGGTACTAGGGAAGTATGTTAGGGGTCAGGACAAGTCCAGAGAAGGAGAAGGAGGGAGGGAAGTGGTATTTTCCCCTTTACATCTTTTGTTACATGGCCCAAAGTTTTATCCTCAACTTATCCATGGTTCATACCAAATTCCATGATTTTGACCCTAAAACCTTCCCTCAACTTATAGATGAGGCCAACTTGTACATGAGTAAATACGGTACATCTTTTGTATATAGTGTTTTTCTTGTTCTAATTTTGCTTTTATATATTTTTAAATCACACTGGGGCAGATTTGAACGAATAAATGAGGCAAAGGACAAGAATCATGAGAAAACTAGGAATGCTTGTGTTCACAAGAGAAGCTGAGGCAGTCAAAAAAACCCAACTAGTTGCCACATATTTTCGACAAAATATTTTCTACAAAGCTGAAGGATCCCTGCGTTGTGCCAGACTGGCCTGATGAATTGTGGTGTGAGAGGAGTAGAAATGGTTGTAGAAAATATGAGAGCCTGACCACATTTGTTCCACTGGATGGTTTTTCTACAGAGAAGGGAAGAAATGCATTTCAGCTAATCTATTTCTTGCACTAAAGAAATTCTGAGGACATTTTCTATTTGTCATGAAACATCAGGATATATATATATATATATATATATATATATATATATATATCACAAGCAAAGATATAAAACCCGAGACAAATCTGAGTCCAAAAAGCTGCTATAATACCCTCTTCAAACTGATTTTGTTTTTGTTTTTGTTTTTGTTTTGGATCTCATTAACTGCCTTTGTGAAAAAAAATATTCTTTTGCCCAAAGCCTGGATAAGAATTACCTTGGCAGAATCAATTCAGACTTGATTCTAAAAGACAAATAAGAAAAGTTTCTCAGGATGAGTTTAGATAATCTTGAAGAAAGTGTAATTAAAACCAGCAACTTTTAATTAATATTCTCTACCTCTGGTATTTGAAATGCTGGTCATATTTGTAGACATAATAATAACAATACGTTTTATTTATAGACCGTTATTCCGCAATGATCATAGCGGTGTACAGTAAAAATTGAATACAATACAAATACAAGGTGAGAGTTAAAGGAGGGAGAAGTCTCGTCCTTCAGGCAGTCCCTGATGTTGCTGGGTCTGCCTGATCACTCCCTCTGAGGCCAAGATGACAGTTAAGGAGGGAGGAGCCTCTTCCTTCAGGCAGTCCCTGATGTTGCTGGGTCTGCCTGATCACTCCCTCTGAGGCCAAGATGACAGTTAAAGGAGGGAGGAGCCTCTTCCTTCAGGCAGTCCCTGATGTTGCTGGGTCTGCCTGATCGCTCCCTCTGAGGCCAAGATGACAGTTAAAGGAGGGAGGAGCCTCTTCCTTCAGGCAGTCCCTGATGTTGCTGGGACATCTTCTTATATAAAAAGTATTGATCCTAAAAGATTCACAACAGGGACCATGAATCCCTTTACTTATGGGTCTTGCTCTCTCCCATACTACTATGTGTTTATGAGACCTGGAGGGGGCTACCCTCTCTGCCGTGACTTTTAAATGACATGGCACTGTGACATAGAGGTCATGCAGAAGCAGTACATGGGAACCAAACATGGCTGGGACACCATGTTGAAGCTCCAACACTGTAATAAGTGGAATGGAAAAACTAGGGTTACAAAGAATGCACACACATGCACACAATCATCACAGGCATTTCAGGGGTCAAATTTTATATCCTAAAAAGTAAATCAATGTTTAAATCAATCCCATTGATTCACTGGGTTTGATCTGGTTGGGACTAGCAATTGGATTTGGAGCTATGATTGCTGATTCATTGCTGAGATGGCTACAAGTAAGTATCACACATGCACTGTACACCAGTTATGTACTAGGTCCTGTGAATAATATTTTATCAAAGGGATATGGTTCTCTGTGATCTGGGAGATGGCAAATAAAGAATTATTTTCTTTATTTGTCAAACAGTCAAACATCAACTTTGAAATTCAAGGGAACCTATCAAGATTTTTCAAGAAACTCATTTGTGAGTATTTCTTCCTCATACAATGTACTCTGTGAGCAAATCTTTGGCTACGGATGCAGGGCACTTTAAATAGCTCCTCTAAATGCCCAAGCCTCACTATTTTTCTTGCTAAAATCTCTTTTCACAGAATTTTTCTCTCTTGCCTTATCACCACAGTGTGAATCTCTTGCAATACACCTTATCGTGTAATGCTCAACAGATACATCAATCTAAATAGCTGTTCCGATCCAAGTACCAATAAGAAAGTGAGTGGAAGCGGTAGATCTACTATGCCTTCAACATATAGAGGATAGTCTCTTGTTTATATTTTTGTTAAAACTCTGGACCACGACTAATCTTTGATTTATTTATGAAATCCTAAAGCTGTTTTTAGGCAGAACAATTCTAGTGAGAATCTGCATTTGACCTCCATGACAGACTCAAGTCTTTGGGAAGGAGGTGTTTTGTTTTATCTTCTGTTATTCATAGACAGAAGAGTAGAGTATCAAGGTTCAGAACAGCCAATTCCTGTAAACTAGATATCTGGAGTTAACAATTAGCAATGACTTTCATGTCCTGTTTGTCAGCTTGAAATCTTTTTCTGTGCTGATGGTGTGTAAAGTTCCACCAGTGTGCTTGTAAAATGTTTTGGAACAAATGCCAATGTTCTAGAGATCTTATTTTGGTGGGGCAGTGTTTGTGGGACATAGTTGTGTCCCTTAAGCTGGCTTGTGCTATGTAGCAAAAAGGAACTGTTTATGGAAGGGTATACTGGATACCTCCACATTCAAGCATGTAAAAAGTACAACCACTGGGGTTACTGGGAGTTCTGCCACAGTACTACCCCAATATACTTACAAGTCTAGTTTTCAGAGGCGTTTTATGGCCTACGTTTGAAATCCTAATGCTGAATATTTCTGACTTTTTGCCTTGCTCAATTTGATAGCTCTTCATGTTCTTTTGAGCTATGTTGCAAAGGACTTTGGACCATGTTCCCTTGTATTTAAGTTCACACACACACATTCTAGAAGTAGCAGTAAAACTATGAACTCCTATATTGTTTCTGATGTGGAACGAACCTTGTGAATATCAGTAACCATGGTAATTGCTCTATCTGCTTGTATAACCAATGGAGTTACTCTACTGGATGCTATTTTTCCATATATTCCTTGCAGCTAGATGCCAAAATAAACTATATAATAGGAAACAGCACACAAAGCTTTGTTTTCCTCTTCGCTATTTACAGGTTGAGTCTTCCTTATCTGAAATGTTTCAGATGAGAAGTGGGATTTTGGATGTATTTTTCTATTTGGATTCTGAAATATTTTCATATACATTATGAGATATTGTGAAGATGAGACACAATACTAACATTAAATTTAGTTTATGTTTCACACACCTTAAAATATAGCCTGAAGTTAATTTCATACATAGTATTTTTAGTAATTTTGTGCATGAAACAAAGTTTGTATACACTGACCCATCAGAAAGCAATGGTGTCACTATCTCAGCCACCTATGTGGACAATTTTGAATTTTGGAGTATATCACATTTTGGAATTTCAGATAAGGCATACTTAACCTGTACATTAATTTAACAACTGGATCTGCTAAATATATTTTATGGCCTTTTCCATCACTGCCAAGTCATATTTGATGGAGAGGCTGACAAGATTTGTCAAGCCTACTGACCATTACCCCTTCTTTTGGTTCATGTGGGAACCAATGATACTGCAAAGCACAGCCTTCAAAATACCAGAAGGAATTATCAGATTAAAGACTTCTTTGTGAGAATTTAGCAGTTCTGCAGTTCTCTATCTGGCCAGCAGCTTCTTTAACCACATACTTTTCTTTAACCATTGCAAAAAGTATAGTTTTGCATACAATATTTTATATTAATACTAAATCCTCAATTAAGAAAAGAGAGGAAAGCCTTGGCAATGTTAATCCACAAAGCAAGCATATGCATATTGCAAACAAAGTAAACATTACTCTTGAATGATTAAACCAGAGGCAGGGAATGCAAAGTAATCTTCTCATATTCTGTATTAAACCTCCAAAGAAAAGGGGACATGTCCCACTAATATTTAAGAATGTGACTTGGTATTTCCTGCCAAGTAACATTTCAGGAAAAGTTCGTAAAACATGTGAACTGGTCAGTGGGCTTTTTTCTTTAGACTTTTCTTTTGAAGACATAATTTAATTATTTATATTTTAGCCTCTCTCTCTCTCTCTCTCTCTCTGGCGGGATACAGACGGGCAAAAAGGGGTGTGTTCATGACATCATGAAGGTAGAGCCTTCAGACGGCCCTTACCTGAATGCCGCCATGAACACGCCGCCTGCACGCCCCAAGCGGGAAGAAGCGGCATTAAAAAGGTGCTGCTTTTCCCCGCTTCTTTTCTGTATGATGCGCAGCTGCACATCTCCGTCTGTAAGCTGCTGCACCGGTACGCCAGAATTGTTATGCTGCTAATTTAAGTTGCCCATTTAAAAGCTCCGTGTCTGCTGCGTCACATAATGAGTCGGGGTCCTGGAACATGCGCAGTTTGCAGTCAGGCTTTAATTGCAGTGTCAGCTGCCATGCAGGTGTGGAAGCTGCAGCACAGCTGCAGCGCATTTTAAGACTCGTAACCCTAACCCTAACCCTAACCCTAACCCTAACCCTAACCCTAGAGCAACATGTACGCATGCGCTGCTAGAATCGGGGAAAGTTTGGAATTTAAAGTGAACCCCTACACACATTCCTGTGCCATTTTCACCTAACAATAAAAAACCCCTAAAACTTTAAATATTTACATATGTACAAGGGAGGTGATGGGGGATGGCAGGGGGACAGCGGTGGCAGCGGCGACAGCTGTGGCTGTGCATTGCAGATTCAGCAAGAGCGTGGGGACCAAAGGAGAGGAGGCATCCATGATGCTGGTGACATTGGCAACGTGCAAGCGGACAAGGATGCCAACACCAGCTGATCACCAGCTGGCAGGAGACCACCATTGTTCTTGGGCAGGGTGAGGGAAAAAGTTTTAAAGGGGCTTGGGCACTTTAAATGTGCACATAAGCTTTCTGCTGCCGCTGCTGAGCGCCGCAGCTGCGCATCCGCCAGCCAGCAAAAAAAAAAAAAAAAAAAGCCCCGTTTTTGGCCACCCGTGCAGAAGCTGCCTCTCTCTTTGCAGCGTCCTCCGAGGCGGCGGTTTGGAAACTGCGGGTCAGAAATGGCCCCAGGTGAGGCATCTTCACTGCCCCCCATGTGGAAGCCCCATCACCTGAGCCACGCCCCTGGGGCGGGCGGTCTGGAGGCTCCGTATTCAGCAGAATACACCTCCAAGACGTCTTCCCCTGCCCGTCTGTATCCCGCCTCTCTCTCTCTCTCAGCCACATCAGCATTGGCCTCTAAGAAAAGGCTCAGAAATTGGTGCTGACTTGTTAAGACTGTGTGCAGCAGTGCAAGAGAAACATCTGTAGCTTTCAACCCCAGAAGTTTCCATCTCCTTGGCAAATAGTTCATTCTAGAGGTCCCTCAGGCAACCTATCATTTCCTGATAGGAATGAAGCCAGCAAGCCAAGGCAAAGACCACCACACATTGCTCGTCTGGTGTCATTTTTCAACTGTCCTGAAATTTTGAATATTACAATGCATTTCTCAATCCAAAAATAAAGTGCATGGATATCTTTGTGTGTGTATATATGGCTGGCCTAAAAACCCTGGAGGCACCAAATCCATCTCATCTCAGAAGCTAAGCAGGCCTGGTTAGTACTTGGATGGTGGACCACATGAACATGATTCTATTGAACACTTTCATGCATTGGGTTTTGACTGTTACAAGCAATATGTCTAACAATTCTTTAGCTTTCTAGCATGCAACTTGAGATGGGCAAATGTAAACCTGGAGCTGCATATGGCTTTCCAAGGCTGTTTTATTGGGGCTATGTACACCGGTCATAGTGGGGTGGGAGCATGGCATACACATGATGTGGGTGGGGTTGGGGCATGGCATGCACATGATGCATGGCTCGACTCTGCCTCAAGGCAGTGTGACACCTTTTGGCTCCAACACTCCACACAGTGCCCAGCATCACAGCACTCCTCTGATGCTGTGTCCAAATGATGCAGTGCCAAAAGAGTGCCTTAAAGCTGCAGCGCTGCAGCTATTGTGCCCTTTCCAAGGTGCAAAAAGGATCAGCTTTTTGTGGCTCCTTTTTGCAACCTAGAAAGGGCACAATAGCCTTGGTGTGCGGTTGCTGCAGCCCCAATCCGGCGCAACTGGTCTTCACAGCCTCTGTGTCCTCATCCATGAAACCTTTCATAATGTCTAGACCACAATTTTTAATACCTTTGTCTAATGAAAAAGCCAGTGGAGCTTTGAAAGCTTGAAACATGTATTTTGTGCTTTTTGGCTGGCCCCATAAAGGCATAACTTTTTTTGTGGATTTTGGGTGTTATTGTATTTCTCTAACACTGTACAACTTTTTTTAAAAAAAAAAATCTAAGTTGATTTTTGGCTCACTTCCTGGTCGTTATTGTTATTTTTCATCTTTTAATATTTTGGTAATCTGTGCAAAAGGCTATGCAGAAGGTCCTAAAGCAGAAGGGAGGGGGGAGATATATCTCAACAGCATGTTTACAAATGTTACCAACATCACAAATTCTCCTGGAGAATTAAAAAGTCAATTAATGGAAGAATAATACCAGAAACCACTTAATTCTACATTTTAATGCCCAAACTGCTGCTTTGTCTCCTGTGATTTCTTACTAGCTGCATTTTATATTTGTTTTCTAAATTAATTTTTGTTTCCTTAATCATTGCAAAACAATTCAAAGTCTGCCTAGCTTTAAAAACAGTGCATCTCTGTACATTTTAACATAGGCTCAAAGCAGTTGTTGTTGTTTTTTAAATCACTTTAAAAGCATTTTTCAAACTACCTCAGGGAAGTGGGCTTTGCGATGTTGCATGCATTAACCAAAGAATAAATCAGAAATAAATCAGAAACTACAATGCAATAATAACACCTTATCTGACTGAGGTCCAAAATCTGAGTTGAGATTCAGAAATAGGACGGTAGCTGATGTCCAAATGTTCATTCCACTCCAATGGATAACAATGTTCAAGCAGCATTTGAACCCCATAGGTTTGGACTATGATTGATGCAGAATAATAGTCCAAAACTCAAATTAGTATACCATGCTGGCGTGTAAGAAGAGATTGCAGATGTCAAATTTCAGAGAAATGGGTGCTGATAGGAGGTTTTTATACAGCTTTAACTTTTGATTGATTGATTTGAAGAGAAAAATAGCAAATACCTTTTTGGCAGAATTGAAAACTTCCACTAGAAAACGGATTAGCTCAAATAAAGGTGCATGAAATGAAGCAGCCACAACTATGTATAAAATCTATAGACACAGAAGTGTTGAAAGGATTAATTCAAAAAGCATAGTGACTGGGTTGTAGGAATAGTAGATCAAATTTTGAATCTTGACAAGAGGTAGGATATGCAAACCTCTGCAAGACCATAACTAAACGGTTTGGATTTGTAAAGACAGGAAGGAATTGAGATCAGAGCTAAGTTAACTGTGTATTGTAAGACTTCTGGGAGAAAGTGGGAGGTACACAGAAGGGCTTAAGTGAACAAAAAAGAGAAAATGTGTCAGAAGTCTCTATAAAATCAAAGGGGAAGAGAGGCTAGTCCTCATGATGGGGGAGGGTGGGGAAAAATGGTCGATCTCGACCCATGGCAACCCTGTGGATGAGACATTTCCAAGATCCCCTGTCCTCCACTACTTTGCTTCGTTCCTGTGCATTCATACCAGTGACTTCCTTAATAGAGTCCATCCATCTACATGCAGCCTTCCTCTCTTTCTACTTCCCTCCACCTTTTTTAGCATTATTGTTTTTTCCAGTGAGTCATGCCTTCTCATGATGTGTCCAAAGCACGACAGCCTCAGTTTTGTCATCTTGGCTTCCAGGAAGATTTCTGGCTTGATCTGCTCTGGAACCCATTTATTTGTCTTTTTGGCTGTCCATTGTATCCTCAGCACTTTTCTCCAGCACCACATCTCAAATGAATTTATTTTCTTCCTATATTGTTTCTTAACTTTCCAGCTTTCACATCCATACATGGTAATAGGGGATACAATGGCTTGTATGAGTCTGACTTTTGTGCTAAGTTGCATGTCTTTGCGTTTTAGATTTTTTTTCTAGTTCTTTCATAGCCACCCTCCCCATTTTTAATATCTTTATTATTTTTGTTTTCTTTTGTTCAACAGTAAGCCTGCTGTTTCAGTTTCCTCCTTGATCTTCCTTAGTAGTTGTGCCAGGTCTGGGAGGTTTTCTGCTAGCGTTATGGTGTCATGTACATAGACTGTTGATATTTCTTCCTCCTATTTTCACTTGCTATAGGCTGGTGAAGTCCATCATTAGTCCTACCTAGAGCAGACCCATTGAAACGAATGGATTTTGTTACTCATAACAAGGATGGGAATGATGTGGTCCTCCAGGTGCTGATGAATGGCAACTCTGGCATGCCTCAATATTGCCAGTTCTGACCAGGCCTTCTGGAAATTTCTGATCCAAAGTCTGGAGGACTTCATGATTCTCACACAACCATGTGATTAAAATGTCCTATTCATTACGGAGCTTCCGGGAAGATGGCGGAGTAAGAAGTCGCAAGTCACAAAGGCAGGTGACAAGCGGCACCACTCGCGGGCTTATTAGCCAGTTTAAACAACAACTTTTGGCAGCAAAAGGCGGCTAGAATATCCCCCCGATAAAGGGGATCCGGACGGAGCCCGACGGGGTCCCTATTTTAGAGGATTTCTTGGGATTTTCCCTGGCCACAGGCGGGGGACCGAAGAGACTCTGGGGGACGGAGGGCGAGCCGCGGCCGCGAGCGGTGGCTGAAACCACATTAGAAGGACCGCAGCAGCAGACTCCGCTTTTGAGACTCCCGCAAGGGAAGAAAAGAAGGACTGGCAAAGCGTAATTTGGAATAGAAATAAAGATTCTCGGGTGCAATACTTCATCAGAGGATTGTAGAGCCCCATGAAGGAGCCCACAGGGAGAGAGAAAGGCTAACGGAATGGGGACTATGTGGTGTTAAACATTGACGGAATAAGGAGTTGTAATTGGGGAAGCTCATCAAGTAACAGCTAAGAGGATATAGAAGGAGAAGAGAACGGTCCGGGAAAGAAAACAAGAAAGCCGCTGAAGGGAGGAGAGAGGAGGAAGAAGCAGAGATATAAGTACGAGTGTGGAGAGAAGTGAGGCGGAGAAAGAGAAAGGGACCGGAGGAAAAACGGATTAGCCCAGAGGGAAAAAAGAGGACAAGAAGCTGACGAAAACGAGGAAGAGAAGCAGACGAAAGCGAGGACGAGAAGCAGACGAAAGCGAGGACGAGAAGCAGACGAAAGCGAGGACGAGAAGCAGACGAAAGCGAGGACGAGAAGCAGACGAAAGCGGGGATGAGAAGTAGACAAAAGTGAGGAAGAGAAGCGGAGGAAGAGGATAAACTGAGGAAAGCTGAGAGACTTTACTAGTTGGGAAAAAGAAGCGGGCACCAAGACGTAGAAGGGGGGGAGAAAACACGAAGAATAGGGTAAAAGATTGGGCAGGCAGATTAAGAGGGAAAAACAGAGGGGATTAGTTATAATTACGGGGTGTGAGAAGTAAAAAAGTAAGTAGAAGAGGTGTACTTGCGTCCTGTTGAGTAAAGCTCGGCGTTTTCAAGGACACGGGCCTCATGGAATACAGGAAATAAGGGAACCGAAGAGAGGAAGCAAGCGAAAGGAGAAGGAGGCCCAAGGAAATAAACAGTAACAGAGGATATAGCGACCCCCAAAGGGGAGGAGGATTATAGCGGTTAACTTGGAGTGATAAAGAAACAAGACAGAAAGGAGACAGTGACACACTGAGGTTAGGAGGGAAATTGCAACGTTTTTAAGAAAGTTGAAATATAGAAGGTGGTGTCCCGAACTTAAGCTTACTAGAAATATAATAAAACATAGAAAGGGGATAGAGACCCACAGGAAAAAGAAGAGAGGTACTGGGTTGACAAATAATTAAATACCCAATAATAATTACTAATTAAAGAACGGTATTAGGGTAATAATTAATAATTAAAATAAATCCAGTTGGAAATAAATTGCCCTGATCTAGTAGCAAAATTTGAGATTTAGTAGCGATTTGCGGAATTGAGATAGTGTGCTTGAAGGAGAGAGGAAAGAAAAGACATGAGTAAAGTTTATACAACATCAATGGTGACAACAAGAGAAATGGCAGCAAGAGAGAGGGAAAGAGAAAAAAAGATGCAAGGACAAGGAGAACAAAAACAAACAGTAGTAAGAAGGGCATCAATCGAATTGAAAACACCAGATCTGAATACTAAAGTATTGGAAGCAATACAAAGAATTGAGATGAACATAAGGCAAGAGATTAAAGATTCAAGGGATGAGCTAAGAAGAGATTTTAAGAGAGATATTGATGACCTGAAGGACACAATGAAAGGAATGATGGCAGATATAAGGACAATGAATAAAAGAATGGGAGAGTTAGAAGTAAGGACGGAAAAGGTTGAAAAAATTACTAAGGACTTAGAACATGTACAAAAACAGGAAGTAAACCAACAAAGACTGAAAGAAGTCAAAGAGAGAAAAAAATGTATAAAAATTTGTGGAGTAAAGGAACAATATAATGAAAATTTGTATGATAAAATTATCCCAGTCCTGGCGGAACTATTAGAAACTTCAACAGATTATGTGGACACGGAGGTGGACAAAATCTTTCGAATAAACTCAACGGTAGCGAGGAATCGAAATTTACCCAGGGACATTGTTGTATATTTTATACGGGAAAGAATAAAGGACAAGATCATACAGGAAAGTTATGAAAAAAGAATAAATATAGATGGAATAGAGATCAAAATTTTTAAAGATGTCCCTGCTGAGACGCTGAGAAGAAGAAGAGATTACACATTGTTAACAAGAATGTTACAAGAGAGATCAATTAGGTATAAATGGGAACCCTTGGAAGGGATATCATTTACATCGAGACAAAAGCAAGTGAAGATAGACACTCCGGAAAAAGCAAGAATTTTTTATAACAGATGGTTTAAGGACGAGGAATCAAGAGACAGAGAAAGGAAAGAAAAAGAAAGATCAAAATTAGAAGGAAGCGCCAAAGAAAGACCAATGTTAGGAGAGAAAAGTGAACATACGGGAGTAACAGAAGGGAAAGAATTATATGATGAAGAAAAAGGGGCGGTTGGAGGAGTTATAGATAAAGAACTTGAACTGGAAATTATTAGAGCGGCGCTAGAGGAAGAAAGGCAAAGAGAAGAAGAAGAGAGAGAGGACGAAGAAGAAGGAGAAGAAGCAGGGGGAGCGGAAGTATAGAATAACAGAGAATAAGTGAAACACAATGAAGTTCCTTTCATGGAATGTGAAGGGAATAAACTCAAAATTTAAGAGAAAAAAGATCTTTCATGAATTAGAAAAGGAAAAATTTGATATTATTAGTATTCAAGAAACCAGGATAAGAATACAAGATGGTAAATACATCAGAAATCCTAGATTAGGACAAACATTTATAAGTGCAGATAAGAAAAAGAAAAATGGAGTAGCCATTTATGTGAAGAACAATATCCCGGCTAAGGAAAAGATAAATGATGAAAACGGAAGATACATTGGAATTGAAATTGAATGGAATGGAAAGAAGACTTTGATATTGAATGTTTATGGACCACTACAAAATAAAGGAAAATTCTATAAGAAACTGCTCAGACAATTAGAAAATCTGGAGAACTTTGATCAACATATATATATGGGAGATTGGAATGGCGTTCTGGAACCTAAATTAGACAGACAATCTAAAAAAAAAATCCAAGATCAACAAGGGAAACTCCCTAACAATTTTTTTGAATTACAAGAACACTTTTCTTTAATTGACCCCTGGAGACATAAATTTCATAATTTAAGGGATTATACATTTTACTCAAACCCACATAAGTCGGACTCGAGAATAGATATGTTTTTCATATCGAAAAAGGTAATTCACGAGATAAAAGAAGTCAAAATAAGGATTAACAAGATGTCGGACCATAACCAAATTATATTAGAACTGAAACAAAGAAGGACGGAATTTGCGTGGAAACTGGACGAGAATTTATTAAAAGATGAAGGAATTAAGAACCAGATTAGAGAGCAGATTAAATTGTACATAAAAGAGAACCTAGACCCAAATATGAAAACAAAGGTAATATGGGATGCGATGAAGGCGGTGATAAGAGGATTTATAATAAAGAAAAGCTCAGAGAAGAAAAGAGAGAAGAAAAATGAAATCAACGCAATATCAGAAAAGATACAAGAACTTGAGAAAGAATTGATAGAATCTAAGGGGGAAAATAAAAAGCTGAAGAAAAGACTGACAATTTTGAAAAAACAATTGGATAGTAAATCTAATGAAGAAATAAGTAAGAATATGAAATTCTTAAAACAGAGACATTTTGAATATGGAAATAAAATAGGTAGATATTTGGCTAAGAAAGTAAGAAAGAAAAAGGAAAAAAGCATGATATGTGAAATAAAAGAAGATCATGGGATATATACAGAGCAAAAGGAAATTAAAAGAATTTTTTTGAAATATTTTCAACAGTTATATAAAAAGCAACCAGAAAGTAAAGAGATAGAGAAAAAGATTCAGGCATACCTGGAAGATATTGAAAAATTAAATATAACGGAAGAAATGAGAAAACAGTTAGATAATAATATAACTAAGACTGAAATTAAACAAGCAATCAATAGAATGAAAAATGGGAAATCGCCTGGCCCAGACGGCTTTACAGCCGGGTTTTATAAAACCTTTAGTCAAGATTTAGAGGATCTTCTTCAAAAAACACTAAATAAGATATCAGAGGAAGGAATCCCAGATACCTGGAAAGAGACTAATATAGTGTTAATCCCGAAAGAAGACAAGGATAGGACAAATAAACAAAACTACAGGCCTATATCCTTGTTGAATTGCGACTATAAGATCTTTGCAAGTATAATAGCGGAACGAATCAAAAATATACTTAGAAATTGGATACATCAAAATCAATGTGGATTTCTTCCAAAAAGACATACAAAACAACATATGAGAACAATTATTAATTTGATTGAATTTTATGAAAAAAATCCAGGGAAAGAAGCGACGATTTTGTTTGCAGATGCCGAAAAGGCCTTTGATAACCTAAATTGGATATTTCTATTAGAACTTTTTAAAAAATTAGATTGGGGAAAGAATATCTTTTCATGGATAAAACAAATATATAAGGATCAAAGTGCAAAAATAATAATAAATGGAAGTAAAACACCGGAATTTAAAATTGAAAAGGGCACAAGACAAGGATGCCCCCTTTCCCCCCTCCTCTTTATTACATGCTTGGAGATTTTATGTAAGAAAATAAGGGCGGATAATCAAATAAAAGGTATGCGGATAAAAGGAAATGAAATTAAGATCTTGGCATATGCAGATGACATCGCTTTAGTTGTAGAAGAGCCATTAAAGAACATACCGAAAGTATTAGAGATCATTGAACAATATGGAAGGTGGGCGGGCTTAAAGCTGAATAAAAGCAAATCGGCTATGTTAGTTCTAAATATGGAGGAAAAGAAAAAGAAGAAACTTCAAGAAGAGACCAACATACAAATACAGAAAAAGATAAAGTACTTAGGTATTGAATTGACTAGTAGAAATTTGGAACTTTTTGACAATAATTATAAAAAAACATGGCAACAGATTAGAACGAAACTCGCAAGTTGGTCCAAACTAAAATTGTCACTAATGGGGAAAATCTCACTAATTAAGATGAACGTATTACCAAAAATGATGTTTTACTTCCAGAATTTACCCATTATATTAAGCGAAAAAATCTTCAATCAATGGAAAAAGGATATTCAAAAATTTATCTGGAGTGGAAGAAAATCGAGGATAAAATGGAAGAATTTGATCGATTTGAGAGAGAGGGGTGGATTAGCCGTACCTGATTTAAAATTATACTTTCACGCAAATTGCTTGGAATGGGTATTAGAATGGATCAAACTCAAAAATGAAGACTTGTTAAATCTAGAGGGATTTAACACCGAATTCGGATGGCATGCATATCTATGTTACGGCAAATTAAAGCAAAATAGAATCTTTAATGACCATATAATTAGAAGAACATTATTAAAAATTTGGGCAAAATATAAAGGAAAATTATACAGGCAATTACCAATATGGACCTCACCGCAGGAAGCCTTCATGAAAAGAAGTAAATTAGGAGGAAAGGGATGGTTGAGATATGAGGAATTAACGAAAAATCAAAATGGGAAGATTGTTATGAAAAGCAAGGAACAACTAGAACAGGAGGATATAAACTTAGGATGGTTTACATATAGACAACTCTGGGAGAAATTTAACGAGGATATGAGATGCACAGGAATATCAAGGGAAAGAACGGAATTGGACACAATAATATTAAAAAGTGATAAAGATAATAGGGGGCTTATCTCAGAATTATATAAATTATGTCTAAAGATAGAGCTTGAAGAAGTGATTAAAACAAACATGGTTGAATGGGCAAGGAATATTGGAAGAAATATAGAATTAGAAAATTGGGAAAGAGCGTGGGGGAAGGATCTGGATTTTACAGTGTGTATTGATATAAGGGAGAATTTTATTAAGATGTTACATAGATGGTACCTCCCACCAGCAAGAATAGCGAAAATATATAATACGAGTGAGATAATGTGTTGGAGATGTAAAAAGGAATACGGGTCCTTGTTTCACATGTGGTGGACATGCCCTATAATTAAGAAATTTTGGTGGGAAGTATATAAAGCTATAAGAGAAATATATCATATAAAGGTTATATTAACACCAGAAACCTACCTCTTGAACATAATTGAAGATAAGGAGATAAGGAAACACCTAAAACCAGTGTTATATCTTATCACGACGGCAAGGATAATAATTGCCAAAAATTGGAAGAAGCAGGGGAATATTGAGGTTGATGAATGGCTAATAAAGACTGTAGACGTAATTGAGATGGATATGATCACAATGAGATTAAGAGATGAGGATGACTATGAAAATAGCATTGAAGAAACGTGGAAACCATTGTTAAAGTTTTGTGAAAAAAGATGGTTTTAGTCAAACACCTGTAAGAGTAATAAGCTTGAATTTTTTTATTTTATATTTTTTTTGTTTTTGCTTCTGTTTTTGTTTTTTTGTGCATAAATTGAAATATCGGTTCAAAAGAGTAAACTGGGCAAGAGGAAAAACGAAAAGAAAAGAAAGAAAATAAAAGAAGTATAGGGTGAGGACAACTCTGTTAATAAATAGAAGAAAAGAGCAAGATAATATTCGATAATAGAGATTTAACACATAGTCTGGAATAAGTAAGCAAAAAGCTTAGGAAAACATTGTAGAGAGATGAAGTCAGAAAAATTGGACATATGAAACGAGGAATGTATATAGAAGAGCCGAAAATAGATTAATCCGAATTGATTGAATAGTGGGAGGTAGACCGGAAGATAAGTACTGTAGAAAAGATATATGTGTAAGATATTATTACATATAGTCTAATAATGTTGTTTTAAGAAGAAATATAATATAGCATAAGATATAAGACGATACTAGAGGGGAGGGGAAAGAAGAATATAAGTATATGTATAAGTCTCTTAGTTTGTTACTTAAAAAAAAAATGTCCTATTCATTACAATATGTGCACTCTAGGTAGAACTAATATTAAATTTTAGCCCTCTGTTTATTGGCAAACACATTATTTGCTGATTACATCATTTATTTTACACATGCCTGTATTAGTTACTTATGGTGTATAAAACTATCTAGGGAATTAGGAGCAACCCATAATTCTCTTAATAGTAACATGTAAACTGGAGTAATTTCCAGTAATGTTTTGTCTATTTTTGAGTTCTCTTCCAATTGAGTTCAAAAAGAATGAGCCAAGCCTTTGACCTCAACAGTAATTCTTCATGTCCTAGGAGATGATCACCTGGTCCTGGTATTCCATGTATTTCTCCCATCAAATAAAGAATGAAATTCAGTGGAGCAGAATTCATATTCCCTGACAGAACAACATTTCTTCTTTTTGTCTCAATGTTTTATTTTGATGGAGGAAAACCTTTCTGGAACACTCTGGAAGTTGTTTGAGACTCCATGACAAATATGCTGGTTTAAATGGGGAAAATATAATGTTTCAAAATGGAACACTAGTGCCTCAACATCCAGTCTCTCAGATGGGGAAGAACAACATGCTAAACTGCATGCTACCTTAAATATGTAGCATGAAGCGTTAACTACAACAAGAATGTTCAGGACTTCTTCGGCGTAAAATTTTCACATGCTTGTTTTGCACAGGGAACAGAATTTTTGCTCAGAAAATGATACAGAAAAAAGCTGTAATGGATCACTTATTCTATGCAAAATCTGTACTTGAATGATATGGACAGAAAACAGCACTTTTCTGTGAAGAAAATTATATTTATTTAAATGAATACTATTTCATGCAGAGAAAATGATGCTTCTTCAGCTGAACATGGTGTTTTCTATGCAAAACAACCACATGCAAATTTTGTGTAGAAGAAGCCATTAACTGCAAATCAGCTTTGAAAATTGTATGGTTTTTGAAGACTTTCTCAAAGTGAAAAGAAAATTGCTGAAATTATTTGTTGCTTCCTTCAAGAAGCAGTACATCCCTGCATTTAACATAGTATTTAGTTTAAACCAGATTCTTGTCTGAAACTCTGAACTGAACAAATTTATCTATTTGTGTGTATGCATGTGTGTGTTTATTTATTTATTTAAATCCCATTTCGAATTAAAAGATCTCAGGAAGGGATGCAGGCAACACAATAAATTAAACACTGTAAAACCCACGCAATAATATAAAATATTAATTTAATAGACTCAAAAGAAGTTCAAGCACATTAACATGAACTGTACTAAGAGAAAACTTCACAACCAACTTAGGACAAGGTTCCATCATTCCTTTGGTAGCTATTAAACTCTTTGAAATTGTTGTCATGTTTATAATGTCTCTGTGCTGCTTGGGCTAGCTTATTCTTTTAACCTGGAACTGTTTTAAATTGTTTATTGTTTTATACTTATAATTCCCTCCAATCCCTCAATGAAGGTGCATTATACTTATTTTAATAAATAAAATAAAGAATACAGAGACTGGTTTTAAGTTGGTGTTGAGATGGCACCAGTGATATCAGAACCAGTCAAGTCTCCAAAGGGAAAGTATTCAACAATCAGGACATCATAGCAGAACAGGCTGAGTCAATAGGATTCCTGTAGCACTTTTTAGGACTGATGAAAAGGCTTTCTGCACTTGTTGAACCATTCAAAATATTCCATTGAAGGGAGAAGGACAAATATTTATAGTAAGTCAAGAAGCTGCACTGTGGCTATGTAAAACCTGATCTCACTCCACTAACATGACAGCACTTTTGATATACTGCTAATAGCATGCCAATGATCTATCACCAGACAGGCTGCAATTCATTTTTTTTTACCTCTCAGGGACTGCCTTGTTTACATTATTTGTGACAAAGCTTTATCATCTTGTTTTACTCGGCATTGGCACAAATTGCCCTTGATTCTGCTTGTCAAAAAACATCTTGATAAAGGAAGGGGACTTCCAACAGCCAGCATTTATTTGGCCTTGAAAAGCACAGATTGAGAATGAGAGTGCCAAGACTGGAAGGCATGATTAGAGATGTCTCAATGATGAAGCTCTTTTTGAAAGGGGCAACTTGCACTCTTTCTCCAATGCACAGCATTTAATGATCTATCTTAAGTCCCCATCCCAGACTTTTTGGTTGCTAGGGTCAATTTAGAAAGCAGTGTGTATGAGTGCACTTTCAAGTCACCTGTCGACTTATGGAAACATCATGAATTACTTAGGGTTTTCTTTGGCAAGTATTACTCAGAGGTGGTTTTGCCAGCTCCTTTCTCTGAAATATAGCCCACAGCATCTGGCATTCATTGGCAATCTCCCATCCAAGTAGCAACCAGGGCTTGTGATGCACACTCCTTTTAGAACCACTGTATTTTCTTCCACTGCATCTGTTCCCAAACTAAAACAGAACCTTTAAAAAATCTCGGTTTAAAAGGGGGCTTTGTAATGTTAACATGGATGTGATTCAAGATGTAGACAAGCTTTTTCCAAAACAAGATCAAAACTTTATTGTACTGATGTTTCTACCAAAAGTTACTTGCATAAATGTAAATAAACAATTGTTGTTATGGGCACTTCTGTTTCTTATTTCAGTTGTTAAGTTTCTTTCTTAATTATGACTGTTATAGTAATGGTTTCCTTCTACAAATCTCCACAGAATCTCACTGTCAAGGACACTCACACCATCCTTATAAAGAATAGTTTCATAAACCAAATTAATATTTCTGCCACTCAGGCTAACTTTGGCCCCCATACAGACTGCCAAAATAAATCTGCTACGGGTCACTTTGGAGGTATGCTGTTTAAATGATGCATGCATCCTAAGAGTCCAGAAGCTGTACCAAAGCTGTGCACCAGTCCTTAGGACTGGATTGTGGCTTTGGCGTAGCTTCCAGACTCTTAGGATGCATGCATCATTTAAACAGCATACCTCCAAAGTGACCCGTAGCAGATTTATTTTGGCCTGTCTGTATGGGGCCTATATCCCTTAGGATATCTCTTCACTAAAAGTCCTTCTCTTAGAGTTCTACACAGGAACTAAGTCCTTTTTCTCTGGACTATAGCCCTAAGAGTCCCTCTCCCTAACACTCTGAAGACCAAACCCTATCTAACCTTCAAACTGTCACTGATGGGTTTTTTATCTCTTCCCAGCCAGCATTTCATTGGCTAATGTCATCTGGCTCATGATTGGCTATTGCTAGCCTAACCCACGCCTGCCTTTTCTCTACAGGGCTCACCATGCTTAGCTTCCAGAATCAGACAGGAGCAGGTTCCTTTATGTTATATAGAGCATGTAATTAGGCCCAGGCATGTTATTTTTCACATTTCTGTCTCAAAAAACCAACAAAAAACACATAATGAGCAATTTTAACAATTTTTCTTGCTATTTCTTGCAATTTTTTCAAGTTCGCCTTGGTTAGTACTTGAATGATCCCTCACCAATTGATACCAGGTGCTCTAGGCTATATTTTATATGAAGGTTCTGACAAAACCACCTCTGAGTATTCCTTGCCTAAGAAAACCCTATGAAATTCATGAGGGTGCCATAAGTCAACAGGCAACTTAAGGGCATACACACCCCCACACACATACCCACTGAGTTGGATATTCTTGAAGCTTTACTCCAAAGAAGTAATTTTTCCAAATCTGTTGTTCATGTAGTATTTTTTTTTTACTTGTGACACTCCAAAATTCACTGGTTTAGTTTTCCCCTTCCCTTTCATTGTGTTTATTGCTCAGAAGGTTGATTTGAAGCTAGATGTGCTGATAAAAGACAGGATCTTTTGAACCCTGTGTTTCAGAAATGGGCATTGTACATCAGTGATCATCTTCAACAACTCTTGCACTTTCAATGTCATGAGGTATTTTATCTGCAATTCCATATAATTATTCTACAATTTAGCACAGTCAGAATTTGTGGAAGCGGAGAAATGTGTAATCTCACACGAACATGTTGACTACAGTAGGACATCTATATTCACTGGGGTTAGGGGCATAGGACCCCCATAAAAGTGGAAAAAAAATCAAATCCACTCTTTTTTAAACTTGAGGGAACACCTCTCTAGGAATCTAGTTACTCTAGCACAGCAATATGATCAACATCCAGCAGAAGCTGACCATAGAATTGCACTGGAGTATCTACAAATGCCTAGAGAAGGATTTTCTGTAAGAACCTCTCCTCTAATGTGATTCTATGGTCCATTTCTTACAGAGTCATGCTGGAAGACATAGAGATTCCTAGAGAGCAGATCCATGAATAAGTAGAAGCCACTAGGGGGCAATAGCTGTAGAGACAGGTTGTTAAGGTTCCCTATTGTGTTTCTTCTATTGCATTTTCCTATATGATCTTATTGTGTTAGCTTCTTATATGGATAAGAAATTAAGGGAATTGTGCCTTCCAGGAAATTCACATATTCCTCCCTCTGAAAATGGAATTCCTTCCAACAAATGAAGCTTCAACAAATTAAGCCCGAGTTTAGATTCCAAAGACTAACAATAAAATTGAGTATGGTGGAATTCAAGATACAGAGGTAAGAGAAAGCATATGCTAGGACAAACAAGTAGCTTTCATCACTAAGGAGAAGTCCTTTAAATATGTACAAAGATGATAGTATAAGTTGGACTTCATTTCATCTTCTCTCTCTCCTTCTCTCTCTCTCTCTCTCTCTCTCTCTCTCATAGAATCAGGTAACAAATGGTAAGAGTCAAAAATATTTCTCTCTTCCTGATATGTCTGTTAGAGTACATATCTAATAAATATTTTCTTTACTGAAGACAATCTCTTTTTTTTAATTATTCTAGTCCGAATACCAGCTTCCAAAAAATAACAAGAATAGATACTTGTACAGAAATGTATTCCATTATACCTCTGGATCTAGACTCAGATCCCACTGTCAGTTCCTTTAACACTTGCTGGAATGAACTGTATTTTATATGTTTCAAAAACTCAGAGGTTTTCTTAGGCAACTGCTCCAAGTTCTCGAAAGTGAATAAACTGCTTGTCAGGAATGAATAATGTTGCAATCTTGTTTTGAAGAGCGATTACAGCATACAACATAGTACTAGGAAGTTTCTGTTCCCCTTTCAATTGGAGATTTAGTGCAGTCAACCGGCAAGTGATGTCAGTCAGAAGTGTCAGCTTAATTATTCAGTCTGAGGTCTTTCTCTACCTTTCCCTTACTGTGAAGAAGGAGCTGAAAAAGGAGATTAAAAACAAAACAAAACCCTAAAACCGAAAGATGCTGCCATGAGGAAGCCATAACCCCTTATTGTGCAGCATTATATCACCATACTTCACCTCTTATTATTCCAGTAATACACAAAACCAATACTGATAATTCAGTATTCTTGAAAGAATAAAATCAATTCCCTTATATTGGGGTGGAAACACAATTTCAAGATTTAAAAGTCTTTTTGGTAGGAATATATGCACCTTCTAAAAATAGAGAAATGTTTTACAAATAGTTGATGAACATATTACTTTATCATGAATGTAAAAATATTATATTGATGGGGGATTGGAATTGGGTCATTGATCCAACATCATGAAAAACAATAAAAGAAAATCAAGGCAAACACCCAATTTTTTTTTAATTTGTCAGAAGCTCTAAAATTAAATGATGTAGGGAGATATAAATATGGAAATTAAAGAGCTTATACATATTATTCAGATTTTTATAAATTGGCCTCACAAATAGATATGGGGTGTGTTTTTTTTGCAACTGGTGATTTGTGTACTAAGACAAAAGATTTAGATCCAAAACAGACTTCAGAAATAATCCAGTTTGCTTTAACTGCCCTGGCTCAATGCTAAGGAATTCTAGGAACTGTATTGTGAGACATTTGGCCTTCTCTGTCATAGAGCTCTGGTGCCACAATAAACTACAATTCCCAGGATTCCCTAGCACTGAGCCAGGAAAGTTAAAGCTATCTCAAACTGGATTATTTCCACAGTGTGCTTTGGACCTTAGAGACACTATCGAAGACCAATTCAGATCCCAGTTTACTATTATTCAGATTCAAACTCTTTAGGAAGCAGTACTCATGGCGTCTGGAGGAAAATTTATTAACGGATCAAAAAATCTTACAGAAAGCAAAACAAGAACTAAAGAATTATATTGTAGAAAATGTGGACAAAGAAACACAATCAAGCAAAGTGGTTATTCAAATGGATAAAAAGAAGAAAACAAAAGAGAAGAGAATCTCAGTTCAATTCTTTCTGGGCAGAATTTACCAAAATCTACATACAGTGGTACCTCCACATTCGCTGGGGGTTGGGGTGAAGGACCTCCCATGTGGCATCAAGGTGCTCCTCTGGTGCACCAGTGGATATGGCGCCATTTCCAGGGCCCAAAAAGGACTTCTAATTCTTTTCCAAATATTTCTCTGTAACCTGTATTTTTTGTTTTTCTTTTTGATCCCTTGTAAATCTTATAACATATATCAAAAACTGAAGTACTGAGAAAATAAACTCCTATTTCATTGTCTGTAAATCAGATCAGATCAATAATTATCCGGGTTTTTTGTATAATTATCTGTTAATTTTAGGAGCATAGACACTACTTACGTATTTTACCATACCCTTTTATTAAACACCATTCTTCTTCCAATTTTTCTAATGGTTTTGAATCAGGGCCGTCAGTTTATCCATATTCAACATTTTCCAGATTTTTACCCACCATTCTTCGCTATCCGCTACATCTTTTTTTCCCCAGTACCTTGTAAGTGCTATCCTAGCTGAGGTTGTAGCATATAAGATAGTTTGATTATACATTTTATTCTACTTTCTTGTCTATATTTTGTAACATATTTAATTAAAAAAAAATTCTGGTTCAAATGGAAACTGAGTTTGAAAAATATCATTTAGGTCCTCCCTGATTCTTTCCTCATATATCTTAACTACTTCACATTCCCACCATCAATGGAAGTATGTGCCTGGTTGTTTTTGGCACTTCCAACACTGGTCCAAAACAGTTTTATACATTGCCTTAACTCTAACCGGGAGAGATACCATCAGTGCATTAATTTCAAAAAATTATTTTAAAGATCTTGACATGCTGTAAATTTGTTTGCCAATATCCAAGTTTTCTCCCAGCCATCTAGAGAAATAGTTCTTTTTACACTGAACCTATTTTAGGCTGCTTCTCAAAAGCAACATAAAATCTGTTATAACCCCCCTTTTATTGTTCTCCTTGTTGTTTCTTTGTCTTTGGTTGGTCTACCTACCCATCGATCACCCCACAAATTATTTCTAGCAGACATTCTTCATTTGTGCATCCTTTAATTAGGAGGAAAAAAAGCAACATTATCTTTAACATTATATTTAAGAAGGGCGGTATATAAATAAATTTTTATTATTATTTATTATTATTACAGGCTTAGAAGCACTTGTGCGCATGTTGGGCCTAGCAAGCCCTCCCAAGCCCTCTGTGACCAGATGAGCAAGTGATAGCAGCAGCTTCTTTCAGCATGAGTTAAGAGTACACATGGCTAAGAATCTCTAAAATATCTCAGCATTCACAGACAGTAGAGGAAACAAGAACCAGCCAACTTAAGAGCATCAGGGGAGTACTTTCCACATACTTGTTTGACCACATGTGTCCCAGATTTCATCTCTGAAATGCTGGAAGGTAAGCTTTTAAGAATTGCATCGAAGGGAAAATCCCATAGGTATATTATCTCGAGTCACTTCATCCTGTTAGAAATCATGCAGGTGATTTCTTTCTTTCTTTCATGCAGTTCTTGAAAGTGTTTTCAAGGCCTTGGTTCTCTTACCGACCACAGCATAAGACAACAGCCCTTAGGAAAAGATCTTAAATAACACAAGAGAGGGGCAGAGGTGTTAGAGTTAGCATTCTTTGTGAGTCAATATCCTTTGGGAGTTATTGTTATCAAGGGATAGCTGCTAAAAATATAAGCACCAAGAATTTATTAGGTAGCTATTAGTATCTTAGTTGTCTGAGTCCCCTCCCCTAGTGTAAACGATAGGTCATTTGAGATTATAAATGGTGGTAATCAGTTTACCCTGGGGACAAACTAAACAGCTCTTGGCACCATATAAAGAAAGATATAATCAAAACAAATGCAGAACCAAAGTGTTCCTTGGATCTAGATATTAGGTTTTAAAACACAACATAGGTGTGTGTGCGCGCATGAGCACACATATATAATCAGAGATAAATTTACTCAGCTAGTTGGAAGAAGCCATTATATCTATTGTATTTGGCAGCAGCCTACCAAGAACAGCCATAGCAGGAAGAGAGATACACTGAAGCTCATTGTTTATCTTCATAAATGATTGCCTATGCTTAAAATAGAAAAGGAGGGAGGGAGGGAAACAAGCCGAACAAAAATACATTCCATATCCCTCCATATCCATGGATTCTTTATCCATGGATTCTGCCATCCATGGCTTTAAAAAGTTTAAATATATATATATATATTCCAAAAAGCAATCCTTGATTTTGCTATTTTATATAAAGGGCACTATTTTACTATGTCATTGTGATTAATGGGATTTCAGCATCCATGGGTTTTGTTGTCCACAGGGTCCCTTCTGGAAAAAACCAGCATACAAATGAAATAAGCAATTAAATAAATAATTTCGGTGGATACTCACTGTAATCAGCTTTTGTGCGAAAACCTGAGATCATTAATCTTTATAACAGGGATGAGGAATAAACAGATCCCATCTTACCTCACCATTGGCTTGGCTAGCAAGAATGGATGGAACTGAGAGTCCAACATCTTTTGAAGTGTCACACATTCCTCCTTCTTGTTCTATGATGTTTGAATATTTGGAAAGTAAAACAAATGCTCTTTGGGCAAGGAGCTCTACAAGGTTCGGTAATCCTACTGTTTGATTCAGGAACATCCACTTCAAGCACATCCTCACAGCCACAAGTGGTGGAATTAAACCCTTGTCTTTTTAAAGGATGCTGAAATCTAAAGACAATAATATAATCGCTAGTGTTTCTGTGATTCCCATGCTTCGTAGCAGATTTTTGTTAATAAGAAAAAAGTGCCCTCTAAGATTGGTCTAAAGCTTTTTTTTCCAATCTCAAAAAAGGTGTTGATGGCTTATATGTCCCACCACTGTTAAACATGATGGTCAATTGCTCATGAATGACAGAAGTTTCAAACCAAAATAATAGCAGCTGTAACACTACCAATAGGTGTCCTATGATTGGGCAAACTGACCTATGCACAGAATGGTTCCAAATTCTTACATTTTCTTTCATGTATATGGTTTTCGTCATGCACTGCTCTGCCTTTTCCTCAAGGGAATAGTTTCTACCTAGCCAGCACTGTGATTAGGAGATACTTCAAATCTTCCTGAGATGTTCTTGCATAATGTGTGCTATTTAACAGAGCCTGCTTAACTCTTCCTTTTTCAAAGGCTCATTTTAATTTCATGGCTGAGTAAAAAGCTATGCCTCCCACTAACATCTTTAAATAATGGTACTTTAGCAGTACTCTGCACACTGAACCCTACTTAAGCGGGTGATTTGTTTGTTTTGGCATTAGCAATCCAAAGGGCATTTGATGAGAGCACCACTGCAGAGGAAGACCTGTCAGGAGGCCATGCTTTATGGCTCCTGTCCCCATGTCAATACATTTAAATATCTTTGCAGTCATTCTGTGGCTCTGAATTAGCATCTAGGTTGTATGTTTGCAGAGATAAGTACAACATACATTGTCGTCGTTGTCATTATTTATGTTCCACTGTTTCCCCAAGATTGGGACTCAAGGAGGCTTACAAATTAAAACAATTGCAACATATAAATTAGAATGCTTATAATATACAGTAATATATGGTAAGCCAACATTAAAATAGAATTACACTACTATTATTATATGTTTTGTAGTGGGGAAAACCTTTATATGGTATACGTATATGGGCCCTTGGTATCCACTGGGGTTTGGTTCCAGGAGCTCACTGCTTCTCAGTGAACATTGTAAATAATGGGACTTCAGCATCCACAGATACCAAAATCTGTGGATGCTGAATTCCCATTATATACAATGGTGTGGTAAAATGGTGTCCCGTATATGAAATGGAAAAATCAAGGTGTGCTTTTGGGATTTATTTTTAAAAAAATATTTTCAAGCTGTGGATGGTTTATTCCATAGATGTAGAACCCATGGATACAGGGGGCTGGTTGTGTATGTCTATATAATGTATGATATTTGATATATGTAATAGCTGTAAAAAGCAACTGGACAGAACTATTTTCTGGTAGAACCCAGATCACAGAAAGATACTATAAAATGGAAGTTGATATAATAATATTTAACAAAAATGAGTGTTTATAAAAGTAACAGAATTTTCAGTTTCTCCCTTTCTTGGTGAGGGCCATTGAAATAGAAGATGTAAACAGCATCCAGTGGCAGTTATAAATTTCCCAACATCTCAGCATGTATTTCAGAGATGATGCTGGATGAAAGAGTGGTATGGTCCTCTAAATCAAGGCCATAAGTGGCAGAGTGTCAAGCTTGTAAATTCAGAAGTCTTATTTTCTCCTTAAGCATTGTTGGATCATGGGCTATTGGAAATATAACCATGTGGTGAAGGCTGTGTCCCATAGAAATTAAAATGTTCAGCAACAAGTTGTTCTACCTTTTTGGTGTGGATTGCTAATCTATGGTTCCTGAATCTTGTGTGAAGGTCTGTGATAGTTTTTCTGACATATTGCATGTTGCATCCAGGGTGACATTCAATCACACATATGGTATTGAAGGAATTGAAAGTTATGTTTTACAAGTTGTGTTTTAATTACGCATATGTCCACTTTTTAGAGTTGCTGTTTCTCACACATGTGATGCAACACTTGGATGCACAGTGATGGTATCCAGGTTTTTCAGTTCACTCTCACCCAACACTATATAAAACAATGCAAATAAATATAGTGCAAATAAAAAGAGATAAATGGGCAAATTTTGATTGTGTGCATTAACTCATTTTTGGAAGGGTAAAGTACAACTCTTACAATCAGTCAGCTTTTGGAAACGTTTTCACTAGTATTTTTAACAGGATTAAACCTCAAGGATATTCATTCAGGAAAAACACATAATGTTGGGGAACACTAGATACATCTGCTGTGAGGATAATGGTGATGTTCAGACATTTTCACAGCTGTATATGAGGTATATTTTCTCAAGGCTGCCCCATATGTTGCACACTGCATCAGAATTGTACAATGACTGCAATTCCATGAGAAAGAATTAAAGAAAGGCAAGAGGACTTATGGCTTTCCAGAAACATCTGGACATCTGTTATCCAGATGTTGCAGTCCCATCATGCGTGACCAGTGGTTGTGTTGCTGGATGCTGAAAGGAGTTGCTCCAACAATACCCAGAAGCCTGAACGGTCATGATTCCTCATCTAAATGATTGACACTGAGTATGTGGATACATCTTCCAAATCCAGACAACTGATGCTGTTGAAATTCAAAAATTACTTACTTTATACAATGCAGCATGTATTTCTGTAATTCTCAGATCTATCACAAGTCCTGACTTTGATCTAATGATTAAATTTGTCAAAAATTCATTGGGAGGGAGAGCAAAAAGCAAGTTCAGCATACTCCTTTATCTTTTCAATTGTTTAATTCTTTACATGCTCAGAGAAGATATAGAATCATAGAATCATAGAGTTGGAAGAGACCACAAGGGCCATCCAGTCCAACCCCCTGCCATGCAGGAAATTCAAATCAAAGCATCCCTGACAGATGGCCATACAGCCTCTGCTTAAAGACGTCCAAGGAGGGAGGCTCCACTACACTCCGAGGAAGGAGTTTGCTCTACTGTCGAACAGCCCTTACTGTCAGGAAGCTCCTCCTAATGTTGAGCTGGAATCTCTTTTCCTGGAGCTTGTATCCATTGCTCCAGGTCCTAGTCTGTGGAGCAGCAGAAAACAAGTTAGCTCCCTCCTCAATATGACAACCCTTCAAATATTTAAACAGGGCTATCATATCACCTCTTAACTTTCTCTTCTCCAGGCTAAACATCCCCAGCTCCCTAAGTCATTCTTCATAGGGCATGGTTTCCAGACCCTTCACCATTTTAGTCGCTCTCCTTTGGACATACTCCTGTTTCACGACAATCTGGATCAAGGAAAGTTATACTACCTTGGACCTGGGGTACCTTGGAATATTAGGCCCTGTTCTGGCCCCCACAGTTTAAGAAAGGTAAACTTGAGTCACCAATAATCCTGGGAAAAAGACATCATGATGATAAGAAAAAGGAGGAGGAGGCGGAGGCGGAGGCGGAGGAGGAGGAGGAGGAGGAGGAGGAGGGAACATATGCATAGGAAGGCAACACAGTCCTGCAAGGAATTGTTGAGAATAGCCAGAAGAAGACTGAGAGGTGACACAATAGTCATCTTCAAATATCTGAATGACTGTCATGTTAGAGAGAAATTACTACTGGTAAGACCTGTTCAGCAGTGGCACTGAATGCCTTGAGGGCTAGTAGACTCTCCTTCAATATAGTTTTTTTAACCAGAGGTTGACTAGCTACCCTTGGGGATGATTTAGCTGTGGATTCCTTCACTGGCAAGTTTGAACTAGTTAGCCCTTGGTGTATCTTCCATGCTATGGGGTCTATATGATTCTATGGCAGAATGGAACAGATGGGCCTTGAAATTTCAGGTTTTTGAAATCTCAGCCTCTGAAGATGTCCCATACATTTGTTTGATATATATGTTGATAAGGTAATGGAGGAAGATCAACAGAAAGAATAAAAGAGGGGTTTTTGTTTGTTTGTTTTCAGAAGTCTTATGTGGTTCATCTCAGATCATCTTTCAGTAGTTTACAAATTAATTTACTGTCTTTTTTTAATTCTGCAAAATTGAAATTAAAATTAATTCATGTAAATAATGCATGCATTTGCAAACAAATTCTCAAACTCTTCCCTAATGCTCATGTGTTCCTCTTCTTCATGTGCTCTTTCTTACAGTTTAGTATCCAGTTTCATCTACAGCTCATTGAATGCCTTCAGTAAAAGGCAGTGACCTACTTGGATTTGGACATTATCATGCAGTTGTGCTGGCATAGTGGAGCAGCAGGCAGAGTAAGGCCAGCTACTGAACAATCTGGTCAGCAAGCAAAGCCAATCTAATCTTCTTTCTTCCCCCAGCCAATGTGCTCTGGGAATGAAAATGGAAAGCTTTCTGTTGGAAAGCCATAGACCCAGATTTAGGGTGGCTGCTGATGGTCTGGCAGGTAGTTACAGCCAGATAATTGCTTCTTCATGTCCTACAGCTACAAACTTTAGTTTAAGCTGGAACTGCTGGTCTGCACATGTTCATCAAATAAACAACATTTGTTATTTTATAATATCAAAGATACAACTGACACACCTATGCACATATATACACCTGCAAAAGGTGTAAGGGCTTTCCATCCTTTTGGTTTGCGTTCAAGATGGAAAGTTAAGGTTTTCTGCAGGCAGAAACACACATAGGAAGTTAAGCACTCATAGGTATGAAAGGTTAAGGTTAAAGTTATAAGCCCTGCCACACCCATTAGCTTGTACAGTTATAAGATAGGAATGGGCAAATTCAGCAGCTCCCAGGATGTTTTGGGGCCTATACAGACAACCAAAATCCCCCCTCCCCATCAGAGATGATCAGATGTCTACTTCAAGTTTTTGAAACTCGGCCGTGTGTGTGTGTGTGTGTGTGTGTGTTTGTTTTAGAGAACTGTATCCAAGACATTTGGAACATAGTTCAGCTTTTTTGGAAAGTGTTCTGCATGAGTGATGTTGAAACTATTAAAGGGGGTGGTGTTTTTTTTCTATTGTTAGCTGCAACTGTGATCCTGTAGAGACTACTGGGAAATCATTAAACTGAAAACAAGTATTTGAAAATCTCTCACTCTCAGTTTTGTTGAGATTGTCCAAATCATAGACTCATAGAATCATAGAGACGGAACACACCTTAAGGGTCATCCAGTCCAACCCCTGCCAAGCAAGAATATACAATCAAACCACTCCCAACAGATGAGCATTCAACCTCTGCTTAAAAACCTCCAAAGAAGGAGAATCTATGGACCTTATCGCACAGGCCTGGAGGAACACAATTAGAGCAGAATGAAAGGGGGCGGGAAGGGAATGAAACAGGGAAAGGACGCATTTTACCGCACACTGGAATGTCACCGATGCTGCCAGAGGTCTCCGTTCCATTCCCCGTAAGTTCCACGGAGGCCAATTTTCAGAAACAGTTCTGAACAGTTCCTGAAAATGGGCCTCTCTCTAGATGGGGAATGGAATGGAGATTTGCAGCAGCATCAATGGCATTTCGGCACGCTGTAAAATGCATCATTTCCCCATTCTGTTCCCTTCCCACGCCCTTTCATTACACTCTAATTGTGTTCCCCTGGGCCCATGCGATATGTCCTATGACACTATGAGGCAGCATATTTCAGTATCAAACAGCTCTTACTACCAGGAAGGTCCTACCTGTATTTTTGTCCCATCTTTGTTTCTTGTTGGCTGGTGAGATTTTGGTTGGCATCCTGATGTTGACATACATGGTATAATTAGAAGTTACTGTACTTTTTTTTTAACTGCAGTTCCAGAACAGTGAGGGAAATGGAATATAAATAAACTGTTGACCTGTAGAAACTGTTGGAAGATTAAAAAAAAGGATGTGAAAATCTCTCACTCTCAATTTTTTGGCACAGTTACAATGGTGCACAGGTTTCTAGTACGGATGGAAAAATACTCAATAATATACACAGAATTGACAAAAACCAGGAATTATTTTTTTAGTGTTGAGAAATCCTTATGAAAAGCTTGGACTGTGGAGAGTCCTCACAGTTTGTGACCTATTTTGTGCAAAATACACATGTGCTTGTTCAGCACAGAAATTGGGGATTATTTCACAGAAAACAGAATTATCTGTGCAGAAAATCATATATCTATGCAGAAATATTATTTCCTCTACAGATAATGGTGTTTCACACAGAGAAAATGCTGTAGTTGGGGATTTATTCTGTGTAAAATTAGGACAAAGATGATTTCTACAGAAAAAAAATCTGCATTTGTGTATTTCCTGTGCAGAAAATGTATTCTGTGCAAAACAAATACATGTGAAAATCTCAAACTGAAAATAAGGCTTAGAAAACTCTGTGGTTTCCAAAGAGTTTATTTCAGCAGGAAGAAATTATTTAAAATCAAGAAGAAACATAGGCTGCTGCCACACTGCAGAATTAATATAGGCCTGTTACAGACAGCCAAAATAAAGCTGCTTCGAGTCACAGTGGAGGTATGGTGTTTCAATGATGCATGCGTCCTAAGAGTCCAGAAGTCGCACCAAAGCCACGCTCCAGCCCTAAGGACTGGAGCGTGGCTTTGGTGTGGCGTCTGGACTCTTAGGACGCATGCATCATTGAAACACCATACCTCCACTGTGACTCGAAGCAGCTTTATTTTGGCTGTCTGTAACAGGCCATAGTTTAGCACTGCTTTAATTGCTACAGTCCCATCCTATGGAATCATGGGCTTTGCAGTTTGTTGTGGCGATCAGAGCTCTCTAAAAGACAGCTTGTATGGGTCCCCTTCTGGGAGAAAGGCAGCATAAAAATGAAATAAACAAAATGAAATAAAAATAAATAAAATAAAATAAAAATAGAAGGGAAAAAAACCCTCACAAAACTACAAACCCCAGAATTCCATAGGATTGAGCCATGGCATTTAAGACAGTTTCAAACTGCATTACTGGAATTTTGCAATGTAGATGCAGCCCTAATGAAAAATTGCATCCCTAATCTCTAGGTGTACAATTAAATCCAGTCAAATATCATAGATGCATTAGAATAGTGGCTAGCTATGAGCCATTCCTCATTAATAGCTCTGCTTTATAAGCAATCTAATCAAATCCTTCATGCATATGTCTTTGAATAAGAGCTGCTTATATTGATCACATCCCTCCAAATCAATCTTTGATTAGTCAAGTTCAGTGGTTAACGGACCATGACATACATGCAATTGTTCTGCAGCTTGAAACCTAAATACAGCAAATTGCATTGGAAAGAAAATGTAAGTTCGGATGCAACATGAAGCCAAGAAAAACACCAAATTTATGTACTATAATAACAACAAAATGGGCCCCTATTTTACAAAAGCTTTATCTGCAGCCTTTAAGAATCAAACCTCTTTCTCCTAGCTCTTCCAACAACTCCATCCTTGGGGTGGGTTTCCTGCTCAAGCAGATTTTTTGCTTTCCAGAGGTTTTTCCTCCCTCAAAGAATTCTCACCTCAAAAAAGAAGTGTTTCAAAATTTTGAAATGGTGAATTCTGGATTCACTATTTGGTCTCTCCCCTACAAGAGTACTTCATTGTGTGGGGGAAGGCAGTATATTTTGGCAAGCTCGCTTCAGGCTGAGTGCAGCTATGGGGGTCTTGCATGTATCAGGGAGCACCTTTTCACAGTGTCCTGAAAAGCATTACCAATTGTGCAAAAGTTGAGCTGGTATAATACAGTGGAACCTCGCCTTACGCAGGGATCCATTGCAGACCCATCCCCCATGTAAGGTGATTTCCACCTATGCTTGAGCCCCAATCAAGTGAATGGGGCTTGTGTGCACGGTGGCATGGTGGCGCGGCAGCGCGCGTGCACCACAGGCACACACCCCATTCATCTGAATGGGACACGCCACCCTTGAGCCCTGCATGCTCCCCGCAGCTTGAGCGCATATGCCACATATAGTGTGGCCGCGTATAATGCAGGCGCACTGTACTACTTGAGCAGCCTTGAGCAAAGCCTTGAAAAGTACAAATGCTTGTACAACAGTACTTGTGCAAGCTAAAGGAACCAACAGGATTCCAGCCTATTGCTAACTATTCCAGATTGCTTAAGTTCATTTCTTAATAACAATACATAAATACTCTCTTCTGGGAGATCTAGTCACAGAATAATGTGGATCGGCCTTCTGAACCTATTTCATTCTAATTTGGTACTGACCTAAAATATTTCTCCCATCTGTTCTAAATATGAATTTCCAGATCTTGAACATCAGATAAAGACCACAGCTGGCATTCTCTTACTGAATTACCAAAGTGTAAACCAAACGTACACCAACAAATCTTACTTTTTTGTTTGTTGTGGAAGTTTAAATTCACTACCAACCACACAATGGCCAGAATCATTCCCCAAGCAAACCTATTGTCAGTGGCAGACCTCCAGTTGAGCTATTTCCAGATCAATGAAGAATAGAGGCAGCAGCAGGTTAGCATCCAGCTATTTTCCTATAGCTGGAAACAAAGCTAAAATAATCTCTGAAGGTCACAGTATCACAGAACCATCAAGTGAAGGGCAGGATATATATAAATACCTAAATAAAATAAATAAAAAAGTAGAAGAGGCCTCTTGGGCCATTGAATTCAACCCCCTACTCAATGCAGGAGCTCCAGATAAAGCATCTGAAATAAGTAGCTGTCTGGCCTCTGTCTCATCCCTGTAGATGATGGCATTGCTCTGCATCCAGCTACAGGAAAATAAGGAATGCCTTGGCAACAGTGAAGGCATGTGGAATTGCTAGATTTGAATAATTCCCCTCTGCCATCACAGTGCTTTTGTGCTAAAATATTAGAATATCAAAAGCACACATTCACATAAAAAGAATGAAATAAATCTATACATTCAAATTATGTAAACACTTAAATATTAAAAATTCATAAGGAGCATTAAGGTTAAGGAGAAAGAGCCCTAGAAATGGAGGAGGTTTGCCAAAAGGGATGGCCGGCTGAATATTAAGGCAATAAAGCAAAGATACATAGCTAAAATGTCATACCTCTGCGTTTGGTGTGGTACATACCACCCCGAAAAGGTAGTCTGGAGGTGCCTAGTTTTCCTCTGGAGGGATGCTGCAGCAGCCAAACCATGCGGCGTCCTTCCAGACCAACAAGAACCTGGACAAACCAGATTCTTCTTTGCACGTGCAGACGCTGTCATCAGTGCACCATTGGCGCACTGTGATACGTCCATGATAGAAGCACGGCACCCGGAGGTGCAGATGTGGTGCCGCACTTGCGCCATGCTTGCGTAAAGATGGCACCGTCCATACATGCTAGGGCTCCAGAGCATGCTGATGCTGTGCGTTCCAGAACCCTAGAATTGGTCCCAGGCCGCCACAAACCGGCGATCTGTACTGGGTCTTAGATGCAGAATCTCTGCCAGTGTATTTTGTGTAAAACTCTTCCCAGAATAAAAAGCCAGCCTACAACGATGAATGGTGTACATAAATAATGTTATGTGAGCAAAAACAATATTTTATACAAAAACTTGCAAAATTTTCACAAAGGTTTACCAAATGTGGAGAAAGAAAAACAACCCTCCAACAATGTATACACACTTTTGTATTTAAGTTCCTGCCTGCCATCCATATAGCCATTAGAAACCAAGAGTCTGCCATTTTTAAGTAGAAATGAGTGCAGTTTGGAAATTTCTTATTAAATTAACAATTGTAATATATAAGCCATCCGTTTGTAGAGCCAGCTTAATACAATGACCCTCTGAATCAGAAATGACCTTAGGCCAGTCACAGTTTCTCTGCCTAATTGAGGGCCCAAACAGACAGCCAAAATAAAGCTGCTTTGGGTCACTTTGGAGATATTTAAACAGCATATCTCCAAAGTGATCCAAGGCAGCTTTATTTTGGCCTGTCTGTTTGGGCCCTCAATTAGGCAGAGAAACTGTGACTGGCCTAAGGTCATTTCTGATTCACGCACATCTTCAAAGGTCAGAAGCTGTGCCAAAGATGCACTCCAGTCCTTAGGACTGGAGTGTGGCTTTGCCATGGCTTCCAGCCTCTTAGGACACTTGCAGCATTTAAACATCATGCCTCCAAGTGACCTGAAGCAGCTTTATTTTGGCCTGTCTGTTTAGGCCCATACTTCACAAGGTAGCTGTGGGGGTACAAATGCAGCAAAAGATTAGGAATTCCTTTTAGAACAAGTAAGATATGAAGGTAATAAGGAAACACACATTCACACACACCTTTAATTGATTTCTGTATTAATAATTGCCACTTTTCTTTGTTATTATAATGTTATATTAAAATATTATCACTTGACCTTAAGCAATTTTGGACATTTTTATGTAATGTGAGAGTGCAGAGAGTCATCAAGTTTTTTTTAAAAACCCACTTGAAACAATTTGTGGATAGATATATAGTAGTAAATGACTTTCCTACACAATCTCGGTGTGCATTCCACATTTCATTCAGCCCTACTGAGTGCAAGGTTAAGCAATAATGTGAAAGAAATCCTATTATTACCACCTCTCCAGGTACTCATAGCCCAAGAATTGTAACTTTCCCCCAGGTATATTTATTTTTAAACAAAAATAGAAAACATCAACCACAATGACAACAGAACAATAACAAAAATATTGCAAAACCATAAACACCCAACAAATGAAAATTTAAATATATATTAGTAATAGTCAGTTTGGGGTTAAGGCATGGTCTATTTAAAATAGGGATGGAAATAATACTTGCAAATTTTCTTGTCCTCAACACGAAAAGAAATGATCAGCAAACCTGAGATTTTTGTATCACAAAATAGTAGGGGGGGAAATGATGCAAAAATTTTGGATATGGGGGCAAAAACAATGTTTTTGGATAGAAACAGTATGATTTTTGCAAAAAGCCTAGGTTTTTCCAGAAAAGTAATTTCTTTTTACCCAAACAATCATAAATAAGTCCCAAAATATGAAAAATCATCATAAATGTGTACTCCCCTCTTTATAATTTTGTTTGCTGGGGACAAAAAGGTTGATTTTTTTCCATGCATGTATATGTTTGCACATATCCATTATTTCCACATAATAAAGCATGAGCATATGAGTCCCTGTGGAAAGATTACCTTGTATTTAATCCCCTCCACATTTCCTCCAGGAACCTCAAAAGACCACAAAAGACTGTTAAGATTCTCAAATAATTCACAAGAACTGGCAACAATGCTTGCTCTTGGTACTGAGCTAATTGATTTCCTTGAATGTGGCAATGGAGGGCTAATCCAAAGTTCATTAAAGTTAATTAAAAATAACTGTGCTGCCTTTGGGCTTTCCCCTGCGTTCCTTCATATACTCTGTAGTAGTCACACTACCTTCCATAAGACTCAGCCAAAGTTTTTTTTTTCATTGTTCAGTTTAGCAAATTGAAACACACATTTTATTCTTTAAAAAAAAAAGAAGGATAATTAAGATGCTAATTGTATTTCTTGGGAGGGAGCTGATATTAGGATCAAGTGTAGGGCTGACCACTTACTGCATGTTAATTGATTTTTTTTCTTATATAGCTTGGGAATGTGTGTAATGATGCAAGTCTAGTACACCTCCTTGGAAGCAAGCTCCACTGAATTCAACCATTTTCTTTTTAGTAAGTGGTTGTGGGGATTTTTCCTCTTATTTTCACACTCTATCCTTCACTGGAAGGATCAGAAGTTAGGATTGCTGCTGTAACTTTAGTTTCGCTGAAGTACATCTGTTCATTTTTCATTCCATTTCCTTCCCAAAAAATAAATAATAAAAGTTTTTAAAATGTATTTCTATATCAGCTTACAGCCCATAAGGCTCCCTAGGTGATGAACAAACAAAAGCAACTAAAACAGTAAAATTATTTTTTAAAAGAAATAAAAAAAATAAAAAGAGAACATATCCAAATACTCTAAAAATCTCAAAAACTTTCATATTAGGTATGATAGAAGATAAATATGAAAACAAATATGGGAAACTATTGTACTATGTGATCTCAGCTGCCAGGATATTATATGCAAGACAACTGAAAGAGACAGTGATCCCAGAACTACCAGAATGGAAGATGAAGATGTACGAATGTATGGAAAATGATAAATTAATGATATTGCTTAGGGATGCCCTGAAAGAAAAAACTGATAAGAATTGGTGTAAGGTTCATGAATATTTTAACTCATCATAATTAATAATTAAGATGCTTTTGTATAAAATATACTAAGGAGAATAATAATTATAAAGAAAATGTTTGGATGATATATGATGTATTTGAAATGTGTTTTGCTTAACTTAGAAAGAGAAGATAACTTCGAATCTTACAGTCAGTACAAAAGGTATTGAATTTTTGTAAGCTAGAGACTATGGAAGACAGGAGAGGAAGTAGTGTGTGTATGGTTGTTTGTTTGAATGTTTGCTTGTTTGTTTACAGAATTATATGTCTGTCAGTATTGATAACATTTGATGATGTAGATGGAATTTGTGTTGTAAAAAATGTTTTTAAAAATACTCTTTATAAACTTCAAAAAACAGTCTAAAAACAATCCCAGAATGCTATTTTAATGCAGTTTGAAACATTGTTTCAAACATTGTCATACGGAATAAAACTGTTTTAGCTGCCCACCATAAGCTGAAAAAGATGCAGCCAGCCTTTCTCTGGCAATGAGTTCCATAACCGTGTGTCACCACAAAGAAAGCCCTGTTATGTGTGCATGAAGTGTTTGGACATGCAACAGGACCTACTCCAAGGATCTCAGATTTTGGGCAGGCTCATATGAGAGGAGATGGCCTTTCAGATACTCTGGTCCTTTTACAAGCAAAGAAAAAATGGCCTAATTGGTGAGACAGACTATGTCCTCAAACAGATGGGCCAAAAGAAGTGGAAACCATGTTGTGGCCATGCTGTGGAGGGTGGTTGGGAAACCAGACTAAAAATAAGCTGAAACAAACCACTCCTTCTGGAAAAGCACCCACCTTCAACCCTACATATAAATGCCTTGATATGAGACTGGTCCCAAGGAGCTCTCCATCCTAATCCTAACCCTAAAGTAGCATATACAGTTGACCCTTCTTGTACATGGATTTTTTTATACACGGATTCAAGCATCCACGGTTTGAAAATGTTCAAAAAAAATTTCAAATATCAAACCTTGATTTTCCATTTTTTATAAGGGACACCATTTTGCTATGTCATTATATTTAATGGGACTTGAACATCCATGGATTTTGTTATCCACAGAGGATATTGGAACCAAACCCCAGCAGATAACAAGGGTCCACTGTAAAAGCTCTCATGAAAATCATGGATTGTTGTGTGAAATTTTCACAGTTTGGAATGTATTTTGTGCAAAAATGCACACATGGATATTTTTGGGCAGAGAAAGGCATTTTTTTTCCACATAATCATTATTATTTTTTCTGCACAGAAAACTAGCTTCCTTTACAGAAAACAGGGGAGGCAGGGCTAAAAATGTATTGATTTTTTTTCAGAATAAATCTCATATGATGAACAGTCCTTGAAAACATGGTTGGTTGTCAGAGACTTCTTCACACAGAGGGAAAAAAATGGTTGAATACTTATTCTTGTCCGTGAGAATGATATTCCCAAAGATGTATATCCTTAATAACAATTAATGGAACCAGACCAAACAGGGATAAGGAGAACATTACTGTGCAAATCCAGAGCTTAGAAGTAACAATTTATTTCTTTGCAATGAATTATTTTTTCTCCAATCATGAAAAGTACAAAAAAAATATGGAGTATGGTGGAAATAAATCAGTAAAGAAGGGGCTGCACTTTCCCAACATTCCTACTGAAAATGTACTTAAGGAATTAACATTTGGAGCTTCAGGAGTGGAAAAAACAAACAAACAGAAAATAGAACTAAAATAAAGTTAAAGCAAACAAACTTCCACAGTGTAAGTTGACTTACGACCTGCAGACCTATTGTATACCTCCTTCCCTCCCCCTGAAAAAAATGCTCTGTAGGGGTTTCCAACTCTTCAGGGTAAATTTGGAGAGCTCCCCGCAGAAAAAAGAGAGATTCACGCATGCGTCCTAAGAGGCTGGAAGCCATGCCAAAGCCATGCTTCAATCCTAAGGACTGGAGTGCATCTTTGGCGCAGCTTCTGGCCTCTTAAAATGCATGTGTCATTTAAACAGCATACCTCCAAAGTGACCCGAAGCAGCTTTATTTTGGCCTGCCTGTACGGGGCCATCATTCCCCTAATGGTCTCCATTCCACTTGCACATAGTAGATAAAACCCATTGCTTTTGCCTGTCTACCAGCTTCAGATGTTTTGTTATTGACGTAATACTGTGCACAAAGGCAAGGACACCCTTCTAAAAGTCTAAATACATTATCTTCATATCACCCAAGTAGGGAATTAAGTAGTTGTTACTGTCATCCTTCCCTGGGCTAATTTTCATATAAACATCAAGATAAGATACAATAGAGGAGGTCTTTGAAAGAATTCATCTCATTGCCAGACATGACTGAAGGTAAGTCCTAATTAGGTCACATGTGTGATCTATTTGAGACTATTCAATAATTAAGCTGACATAACTACCCGTCTTTTCGTCCCCAAATGGCTCTGAAAGCAGCGCTTTAATTAAAAGTGAATTTATGCAAATTCTGAGCCAGATTATTTGAATTGTTTAAATTAACCTTCACTCCCATTTAAAAAGCAATTCAAATCCCAAGACCCAGTGTCATTACTTTACTAGGGGTAGCACAAAGCAAGACCTTTCATCACAAGAGTGGAGGTTTGTGTGTGTGTTTATGTGTGTGTAGCTATGTGTATGCATTTAAAATGCGTTTATGAAAAAACAATGGCTGGGATGTCAGAATCCAGAATCATTAGTTAAGATTAGAAAGAAAAAAAGAAATGGATTCTGTTTAATGGGGGTGAGAGATAAATTCCTTTGAAAAGGAAATTCCCATGAGATATGAGACAACACTGAAGTTCTTCCACTGAACATTGTGCTAAAACATTATCAGATTTCCGCTGGGATTTTTAAAAGGGCGGGCGGGGGGGGGGAAATGTTATTCTGCAGAAGCTATACTGCTATCAGATCTTTTAGTGATAGGCAAAGGTTTGTTTTTTATCTCCGATAGATACCCAGGGAATTTCAAGGGGAGGCAAGAGCTTTTATAAGAGCAGAAGTGTTTTACCTTCATATATCTTTAAGTCAGCCACACATGTCACCTGGAAATGTATTAAAATCACATTCTTCTATATTAAAAACATTTGGCAAAAAACTTTTGAAAAAAGAAATTAGTTTAATTACAGTCCCAAGGCCACCAAAGTTATCTGCTGTTATATTAATAGGAGTTTTATAAACTCTTTTGTTTCCCTTTATGTTTAAGTCTAAGTTCCTAAGAAAATTCAGAGTGCTACAAGTTACAATATTTTGATGTAAAGGACAGCTAAGCAATGAGGCCACTGACACTCTGTAGCTATAAACATAACTAAATTATTAACCATAAAAAGAGTGTCGTTGTCCATTCCATTAACAACCACAGTGTAACTTGAAAAGGAATTAATTACACATAACTAATTCTTTGTAATGGGTTACTTTTTAGAAGATATTGGCTAAGTATCTTAGGCGGGTTACAGACCGCCATTAGGGACGTCCTGAGGACCACCCAGTTTGAAAAAGGGGCATCTCTTCCAGACGCCCCTAACCCTATCACGGACAGAGTCCATGACAAATGGCGGTGGCCGTTCCACACGGCCGCCGCTATATTGACGTAGCGGATGCTGTGCGTCTGCACGTCGTGCCCCGGAAGTGACGCCGTGAGTGCACAACTAGCACCTCAACGGCGTCTCTTCCGGGGCCCAGGAAGGAGCGCGATTTCCACGCTCCTTCCTCGGAGCATCCGGGAGCCGCGCGGTTTGGCCGCTGCGGCTCACAGACGCTGCAAGCGGAGGCAGAGCCAGACCGCCGCAATCCGGCGGTCTGTAACACGCCTTGGCTTCACATTTTTGTGGCTTCAGATCAAGCAAGAAGAAAGTGGCTGGCATTACAAGCTGAGAATTTTAGGATTATTTTACTGAAGGACGATTTTTTAAAATTTTGACATTAGCAAAGCTAGGCCTAAATCCAGTTGCTTATCCCAAATAAGGTGGGCACACTAAATTAATTTGTTGTTGTTGTTTCTGTTGTTCTTTCTGTGTGCCTTCAAGTAATTTCTGATTTATGGCAACCCTATGGAGTTTTCTTGGAAAGTTTCTTCAGAGGGATTTGCCATTGCCAGCCTCTGAGGCTGAGAGAGTGTGACTTACCCAGTGGGTTTTCATGACTGAGCTGGGATTCCAACCCTAATCTTCAGAGTCAGAGTTCAGCACTCGAACTATTACAACACATTGGCTCAAATTAATCAGCATATATATATCCCATTGATTTTAATGTCTACCTTAGTTTGGACTAGCGATTGGGTTTAAGCCTAGTCTGCATCTCCCAAACTAACCTATAGATCAGAACATAATTATCCCTCGGGCTTGCATTTCTTGTTGTCTCACAGTGCAGGCTGGGGCATCAAAATTGTACAAAAATGTAATTATTTTTTTTAAAAAAGTACACTTTAGAGTAATATGTCCTCACAGATGCATGCACAGATACAATGTATGTTGAGAAATGCAATTTCTTCCACCTGCAGACCTATTATAGACTTCCCTCCCAAATGTTGCAAAAGGCAAAATTTTGGTGAGAAAATGTATTTATGTATGTACTACATAGTATGTACTTAGTACATACTATGTACAACATAGTATATGAGAAGGGTTTTTTTTATCTCTGGTAAAGTGGAAACAAAATGTCATGGAATCATGAATGATCACATGTAAAAGTAATATATAATACAGAAATGAGTTGATTTGATTCACTCTTCTCTTTTAAACACCAAAAACGGCTATTATTGAGATTCAGGCTCCTGCCAGCCTAAATGTCATATATAAAGTCAAGCTGGTAAGATTATTGTTAGGGTTATAGCTCAAAGGAGAGGCCTGAAGTTAACTGGAGTATCAATGATCATTCCAGATAATCTTTTCTATAGTTGATAATTTATAATTATCTATAATGTATAATTTCTTCAATCTCTTTGAAGAGATTCCATTTTGTTCTTATTCCTAATCCCTTCCTCTCCACAATGGTCAATCACCATTCCATGTCCAATAAGTGCACTGAATTCCCACAGAACTATTTTTGATGAAACAAAGTCAATATATAAGTATTGTGAGTTTTGTTGATGATTCAAATTCTGTTGTGCATTTTGAATTGATGATGGCCCTTTCATATATCCAAGTTAGCATCAGATGACACTTGCAATGATCAGGGGATCAGTATGCACATATGGAAACAAGGGTAGAGATATCAAATGAAGTGTGTTCTCAAACTCTGAAGATACTTGGACTGAATTATGTTTGAAAGAAGATTCACTAGAAGATTAAAGGCCACAGAATCCCCCCTAAATGTCCCCCTCCTCACACTTAAGATAACATAATATCTGATGGCAAGTAGATTCTGGATTCAACTTTTTGAATCCATATTTCTGATGAAATGCTGCTTAGATACTGTGGCACAGAGCTGTGTCTCTGCTGTAAAAATCAAAAGGTCAAGTACAGCCGCATGGCTACCCAGAACGATTATGATTACTAATCTTTACTGCATCATCTGGAAGTCCCTAGTGGGCACTTATGCAAGCACAAAACTGATTAAATAGTTCATAAATAATAGACTCAGAAAGAGTGTCTTCCGATAAATGGAGCACTGGAGAAGAAGAAAAAAAGACAGAGATGACGAGAAACACTTCAGAAAAGGATGCTTAATTCTGAGCATTAACCCTGAAGCATTTTTGAAGTTGCCATGCGATGGCTTCACGTTTGGCTGAAATCAGAAGCACAACTATGAGGACAATGCTATGGGTACTTGTACTGAATATGATACCTCTCATGTTTTCATCCTCAGTCATAAAGCGGCAAAGACACACATGTACATAATGCATTGCACAAAAGATAAACTAGTTCATCACTTATATAAAGCCCTAAATGGCTTGGGCCCAGGGTATCTGGAGGACCGCCTCTCTCCATATAATCTGCCCCGCACACTCAGATCATCTGGGCAGCAACTTCTAAGAGTTCCAAAGGCTAGATTAGCTTCCACCTCTAGGAGGGCCTTCACCATCTCGGCCCCCAACCTCTGGAACTCGCTGCCCCTTGAGATCCGCTTAGCCACCTCCCTAGCCAAATTTAAGAAGGGGCTGAAAACCTACTTCTTCGAGCAGGCCTACCCCTGACTATTTTGCCCCAGAATGCTCTCCCCTCCTCCCCCCCCCCCCCCCCGTCCATCAGCATTGTCAAGCTGGCACGAATTTTATTGTTTTTATTGTACTGTACTGTTTTTAAATTATGTTTGTATTATTATATTGTTGTATGCCTTTTGTTGTACACCGCCCTGATTCTAAGAAGGGCAGTATATAAATAAATTTTATTATTATTATTATTATCACTTGTCCGTAGTCTCCCTTCTCCTTTTGTGCCATGTCTTTTTAGATTGTAAGCCTGAGAGCAGGGAACTAATTAAAAAAGAAAAAGGAAGCCACTCTGAGAGCTTTTGTGGCTGAAGAGCAGGGTATAAATACTCAAAATAAATAAGTCATGGTGAAGCAGAGTTCTCTGATGTCCAGGAAGGGCCAAGGCTGAGAATGATATGTTTCCATCTACAGTTGTATTTCCAGGACTTTAGCTGGCAGGGGAAGGGCATGGAGATCCATGGTGACTCAATCCAGACTTTCACTCCATTTTCAGGAGGGGGGGGGAAGGGTCAGTGATGCAATCATATGTAACTTAACTGGAAGTGATCCCCACTAGAGTTAATGGAACCTATTTCTGAGTGGGCATACACTGTTATCTCATGTACAATTGTGTGCATCTTTGTGCGCCTTCAAGTTGCCTGTTGACATATAGCACCCCCATGAATTTCATAGACTTTTCTTAGGCAAGAGATAGTTTGGCCAGTTCCTTCCTCTGAAATATAGCTTACTCCACCCGGTATTTATTGGTGGTCTCCCATGTGAGTACTAACCAGGACTGACCCCGAACTTAAAATTACCTGTGGATGTTTATAGGAAATTAATTCACATTGAGATTTTCTGGAGCCTGTATCAGATCACAACACACGGAACATTTTAAACTGTGAACTGCTAGCCTAGACCCACCTTGAGATCCCTAGATTTTTGCTTCCATTTGAAACATATTATTTCAAGAATTATCTGTTCCAGAGTGCTTTAAACATAGGCAGGAAGAAGGTAAAGTTGGTGAGGTGACACAATATCAACAACTCCAATTGCATAGATACCATGAGACAGTGCTAAAGACTCTTCTTCAGGCTGGTTGCTTCATTAAACAAACTTCAGAATAGTGTGTGTGACGATTTTGGGAGCATAAGAATAAAGCCCTAATGTAGGATATGGCATAACTTCAGAAATGCAAAAAATGTAATTTTGGAATAACAGCAAAATGTTTTATTGGATGTTTCATAAAACTATATGGCAACTATGCTGTAAGTTTGCAATGAATCTGCCCTAAATGATGCTGGGGTCCTGAACACACCTCTAGTCCTGCGGATGCTTTAAGTGTGCTCTAAAACCTAGGAATTCACTGTCTGTAGAGTGCCCTTAGGCTACAAAGATCCTGACCATATCTTCCAAGTGCCTGAGACACAACACATAAAGGTTTCAGCCATCTCTCTGGTATCAAAATAAATTGAGCAAAGCTAGCTATTTCTGGACCCCCTGAGGGAGGAACTTTTTAAATAAATTCTTCTTAAGACATCCAGCAGGTAGGGCTAACACTAATGGAGATATAAATACAGCAAAGTTTTATAGGTACAATCAGGTCAGAATTTCAGGGTTCAATAGCTTTGATTAAATGCAAAACCAAAGAGGAGACCCAACAACACAGGTTCCTTTGTGCCTTTACATCCATAATATTTCACCCTCATCACTACATATAGGGGGAGAATGAAACACAGGGAGAACTATTTTTCAAAGTTTATGAGGGAAAATTAGCAATTTAATATCTTTTCCAATAATTGAAGCAGGAAAGGAAAATGAGTAGTATGGTAATAAACCATGACCTTGACCGTATTCATTCAGCTTTTAATGAGAACCCCCATTCCCCCAGAGAAAGTTATCTTACTGAACATTCCTTCACACAAAATAAGATAAAATATTTTTTTCTCCGCCTATGGGAAAAATAGGTGTCAGAGAGCATCTCCATAAGTTCCTTGGAACAAGCATGGCTGTTCCAAGATGTTTTTCTGGCTAAAGCAAAGAATAGGATGAGGCTCCAGTCCATTTAATATATAAAGAACTGATGGTGAAACCTGACCATTATTATACTGGAAATGAGAATAGTGCTTCACTACACCAGCACAGTAGAAGACAACAGATTAATTTAGGGGTAGCAGGGTGGGTTCTGAGTAATTCTCCTTTGTCTCCAACAATGAAAGGGATGTGAAGTCAAAGGCTTTCATGGCCAGCATCCATAGTTTTTTGTGGGTTTTTCGGGCTATGTGGTCATGCGGGGCTGAAGAAGAGCCGCCAAAAAAGTTTTTCTGTGCTGAAAAAGGAGCAGTTGAAAACTGCTCCTTTTTCAGCAGGTGCCTCAGTGGAATGGGGCTGTGGTGTGCAGCTGCCATGACCGAAATCTGGCTTCAGATGGAGCGGCTTCAAGTCACACCTTCAAGGCCATCTATTTTGGCCCTAAATCCTCTTTGATGTATATATGTTTTGGTGATGGTTGTTCTTGTCATTGGCTGCTACTATTGTTCCTTTTAATTTCTTAAAATTTACCTTTTCCCCTAATTGAGCCAGTGTGATGTAGTGGTTTAAATGCTGGACTCTGAAGACCAGGGTTCAATTCCCTGCTGGGCCATGAAACCCACTGCATGACCTTGGGCGAGTCACATGCTCTCAGCCTCAAGAGAAGGCAATGGTAAACCTCCTCTGAACACATCTTGCCAAGAAAACCCTGTGATAGGTTTGCCTTGGGGTCAGCATAAGTGAGAAACTACTTCAGGTCACACAACGACAAATGCAGTTTTAATGGTGTAGAGAAATAGAAACAGATTAAGTAATAATAGAATTAAAAATCATAGTAGATAGGGAAATTATTTATGGGTGATTTGATATATATGATTATACCTGAAGTACGGTTATAATTATATTAATTTGTGGGATGGGGTGGTAAGAATTTATTAGTTACTGTTTTTTAAAAATTAAAATTGTCTTTTTGGCTTTGATATACTCTTTGAATGCTGTGGAGGATGCAGCTGCTGCTGTTTTATTATTAGTGGCCTAAATTTTAGCAGTATAGTTTTATTTTTTCTCTCATGATTTTCAGATGCCTTGAGTGTTCCTTAGGTGAACAGAAAGGTGTAGAGAAGGGGATCATTACATCTCTAGCAAAATATTGATTGCAGACCTTAACACCCTTTGCCTTATTTTATTCAGCTCAGTGAGGCTGTAATCCTAGCCCTCTTCCACATTGGGCTTACTTTGGGCTGACAATGCATTGGATTGCCATGGACTAACAGTTCTTTCCATGAAAACACATGTAACAAAAATACAGCTTTCTGTTGTCATTGTTGTTGATTTAATAAAAGTAATTTGGGGGGGAAAGAATTGATAGTGGAGAAGAGACCAAAATGGTAACCCCCACTGGTCAATTCAAATATCCTTCTCATTTGCTTCCAAATATAGGTTTTCTATGCCTCTTTGATTTCCATCATCTGTTTGATAAACTTCATTTTTAAGTATTAGATTTAGATGATGCAAAACATTACCACTTGCTAAATAAAGTGTTTTGGTCCAGTTCTCTTAAAACAGGGAATGACCCTGTGACCTCCAGATGATGTCAAACTACAGTTTCCATCATTCCTTACCATTTTTAAAATTTGAGTTTGAAATAACATCTTTATTTTAATTACATTGTATGTGGCAGTGTACCACAACAAATTATATACATGAACATTCTTTTCTTTACAAAGTCCAAGATTTTACAGTTCACCTATACTGCAATAGATACAATATATTATTAATTTAAAAAAGAAACAGAAAATAATTACTTGTTTTATCAGATGTAACATTTTATCTTAAATCTGAGGATTTTCATTTTTCATAATTTGTTTACTTTTTCCAATTTCCTCAGAAATTATTGTTCCATTTTCCCATTTATCACCATCATTAATTTGTCCATTATAGATAAATCATTACCATTTGTCATGCCAACTAGGACCAGTAGAAACTTGAGTTCAGCAAGGGCCTAAAAGTCTTCTAAAAGTGAACAAATTGACAGATTTTGTCCAGATTTTCTAAAAGTCTGCCTAGAGTGTGCAAAAGTTACTCCCTATAAATCCTAGATTAGCCCAGCCAGTATGGCTACAGTAAAGTTGTAGGATTTGTTGTTGTTGTTGTTTCTACACAACCACACTCAGAATCTGGATGTGATTGTTCAAAAACGAACTTTTCTAATCTCTCACTCTATCTTCACGCGCATTGACTGACCTAGACATGCTTGAGTTTCGGTACAAATATGAAAAATTATCTCTCATTGGTTTTGCAAGAAACTGAAATATTAGCTTTTGCAAAACTAGCCAAGCTGCTAGGTACTTCATTTAATCTACAATTATCTCTAATCGTCTTTGAATTGCAAGTATTACATTCAGTAAAGATTTTCAGATCCTTTTCTTGCTTACATTTTATTGTAATCAACTACATGTGCATTGCGCATATCAATAAAATGGCACGTGTCTAGGATTTTTCGCACTCAAAATATTCTTTTATGAAACTCTGATTAAATCATTTTTTTAATAAGTGGTTTGTAGAAACATTCAGGAGAGATTAGAGGCTCCTCAATTTCTTCCATTTAATTAGAGTGATCGTTAGTCTAAATAGGCATAGTTTCAAAGATCATTAAATAGGTTTTAGATAAGTACTTCAAATTAAGAAAGAACTTTTCCCTCCATTTGAGGGTTGTATATGTCTTGTACATGTACCTGAAAGCCTCAGTCATCTCATGTCTCCTTCATAAAAATTGGGTGTGTTTGTATGTGCTTTCAAATTTCTGTCAGTTTATGTCAACCTCATAAGTTTTATAGACCTTTGTTAGGCAAGGAATACTGCCTTTGAAATTTAGCCTACAGACCTGGTATTTGTTGGCAGTTTCCCATCCAAGTACTAATCAGGGCTGACTCTGTTTAGCTTCCAAGATCAGATGGGATCTGGTGCCTTTAGGCCAGTGATGGAGAACCTATGGCACATGTGCCAGAGGGGGAACTCAGAGCCCTCTCTGTGGGCACATGTGCTGTCGCCCCAGCACAGAGTTTGCCAGAGTTTGTTACTAGAAAGCCAGAGAGACACGACACTTTGCAATAAATAAGGCCTCACATGATTCGCCTTCCTTCCTTCCTTCCTTCCTTCCTTCCTTCCTTCCTTCCTTCCTTGTTTCAGGTTCCTCCAAGGTGGCTCATAAGTAAACACAAAATAATACAATTACAAATAAAATAATGCCCAATCATAACACTATGTCCTTCTCAAAGAGCTATGAAAGGCTCAAATCAATTTGCTACTCCTTGCTAGGTACACCACTGAATCAATGTGATTGACATGATAAGTTGACTTATCATTCAGTAACTGATTTAGTGACTCCTTGAGGACACAAGAATTATGTCAGAATGTTAAAATGATACTTTTTATTATTACAGTTCCAAAAATATGCCAGCCAACAGGTGGATTCTGGGAGTTGTGACCCTTTTCCAAACTCTGGGATAAACTGGCTTTCAGCTGAACTTAGGGTTCTGATGAAATTGTAGCTTCTCTGTTGCTGTCATAGTGGCTTTGCAAACCACCCCTTTTACAACCAGATTGGGGGCACGGCAACTGCATGCTGTGGCCTCGATCTGGCCTTTTCAGCGTCTCCTTTTTGCACCCTGCAAAGGGTGCAATAGCCACAGCCATTGTGCAAATGTGGCACCAGAGGACCCCTGTGATGCCACACGCCATGTGGTATGGGGCACACAGCATCATTCCGGCCTGAGGGTGGAGACAGGGCATGCGTCATATGGATGCTGCACACCGACTCCATCACAGGTTGGCTTTTCTTACTGGTCTGCACAGCTTCATAGTCTTCATTGCCCTTGTAGCAGCAATAGTGTTTACGGATTCCTTTTTCTGAGCACCAGGGCTCTCATATATATATATATATATATATATATATATATATATATATGAGAGAGATAGTGAGAGAGAGAACAAAAATACCATAATGCAGTAAAGTCACAGCAAAACAAAAGCAAAAGCAAACTTTTATGTAAAATAAATTTAAATAAGTGCATGTTGTCTTTACTACAAAATGTGAGTATTTCCTGAAAAATTCACCAGATCATCCAGGAATCATTTGGTATCCATTTATTTCCCAATCCTGCAGAGATTAGTAACCTAACATGTATATGCTGTTAGGTAGTGATCTCTGCAGGCCAGAAGAATTCTTTTAAATTCCTCTACCCACAGACTCATAATACATTCTGGCAATTCCACCATCAGATTTCATTTACTGTGGCACACCAAAATCTGGTGGCCTCTTTACATCTTTGCCCAGCCAGGTTTCAGTCACAAATGTCAGGTCATCCAGGATAATGTCCTGGATCACATAGCTCTTCTCAGTTAGTGATCTGGCTTTAAATGACAACATGTTCTGGTTCAAAGATTTTCCAGTAGTGTAGTCAGGAATCTTTACAAGTAAACCAGACAGAGGAATGACCAGAAGATGTCTCTCTTTCTTTCTCCTTTTAAAGCCTATTTCACATTTACCACCTTATTTTCCAGTAGTGATGGAAAGAATATTTGGCACTATCTGTTGCCTGGTAGAAAATGGGTTTCTTGACACTGAGGAAACTAGGGCGGGATACAAACCGCCGCTTTGCGGCACTTCCCTGCCGCCGCCGTTTGCTCCGCGCGGGAGCTGCAGCAGTCAAACCGCGCGGCTCCCGCGCGGAGCAAAAAAGAAGCTCCATTTCGGAGCTTCTTCTTGCGGCGCCTCTATGATGTCGCGAGGTGCCTGGCGCGGACTCACGACGTCATAGGCGCCGCGACACGTCTGGACGCTATGCGTCCAGTACGTAAAGATGGCGGCGCCCATGTGGAAGGGGCGCCGCCATCTTGTACGTATTGTATACGTACTAGGGTTAGGGGGGTGCGGAAGCACCGCCCCTTCCTAACCCTAGTACGTATACAATACGTACTATGTGGCGGTATGTATCCCGCCTAGGTCAGGAAGAATAACACAACAGCAAGAATTTAGCACAATATTCTCCTACTATTGTCCATCTCTGGAAATTGTGTAACAGTTGTGATTCTTCGCCCCCTATAATTCTTGCACAAAAATACTGTTTCTGGTGAGCCACATGGTGTGCAAGATAGCTGAGTTTTGTACAAAAATAATACTCTTGCACTATAAATAGTCACTATTTTCTCAAGACTAATTTTTTTCCACACCGTAATAAAAACTTCCCAATATGTCTGTTGTTGGTTTTTTTTTGTGTCCACAAGACATTTGCTTTTTGTTCCAAAAATAGAATCTTGCATACAGAAAAATATATGGCAATCTGGAAGGTGTGATTTTTCTACCAAAAAAACAGCAACATATTATTCTCATGGATGGAAACCATGTGTAAAAACATGAACAGTGTGTGTGTGTGTGTGTGTGTGTGTGTGTTTTGATCTGTACATAATAATTTCCCAAAGCACTTCAGGATGTGTGAACACCAGGTGAGAGCCGTGTAGAAATATTTGTGTACTCCACAGTGAATTTATTCATCTTTACTTGTGAGGTTGAAATAATTGAATATTTACATTCTTACTCCACTGTGCATGTTTCAAATGAAATGCAGGAAGGTGTACCTGTAACAATTGAGAATTTGGTGTGTTTTGCAGAATATAAACAAGAGTTTCTGATTCCTAATCACTTTATAACTTAGACCTCCTCTCAAGTTGTCTAAATGAAGGGAAGGAAAACTGTATTAACAGGAATGGATTTTGGTGCTAAAGATCTGTACTGCATTCAGTTGTGGTATACCATAAAAATATTAAACATTAGGCTCAGGATTATTTAGTCCTACAGGGACCTGACCCGGAACGGGGGAGGGGGGTGCCTCAAGATTCTAGCTGAACAAACAAATATACAAACAAGAAACCAAAACCAAAACTAAATCTTGTAATGATGTAGGGCCCAAACAGACAGGCCAGAATAAAGCTGCTTCGGGTCACTTTGGAGGTATGCTGTTTAAATGACACATGCATCTTAAGAGGCCAGAAGCTGCGCTCCAGTTCTTAGGGCTGGAGCATAGCTTTGGTGGGGCATCTGGCCTCTTAGGATGCATGCATCATTTAAACAGCATACCCCCAAAGTGACCCGAAGCAGCTTTATTTTCGCCTGTCTGCTCAGGCCCCAAGTCAATCCATCCCAATATAGATCCTGTCCAGTTATGCTCTGTTAGTTTTTCAATCCAATATAGCCAATGGAATCTAGTGGATTGGAAAATAAAGAATAGGACCTAGGAGAGAGGCCTGGCTTGTTTTGACATTTTTAAAAATGTCTGGAATAACAAAGATATAATGATGAATGCTTCATAAATGCAATACATTTTACTAGCTTTTTACTTTTAAGACATTAAATAACAACATATCTGTATTATGATTCAAATTTCAAATGACTTCATGAACATATAAATTCCAGAAACCAGAAATCATACACATAACACAAGTATCCCGAGAGATAATTCATGACATTCTTTTATCATAGTCATCCCAGTCTCTCTAAAATGCAAAGCTGCTGTTTTTCTTTGCCTGTTTCAAGATAGTTGGCTTGTATTCTATTGGGTGTTTCTATAGATGGAACTGCTTGTCAGGGGTCAGGTTTTTAGCACAAGATTGGATTTAGGACACTAGTAGCAACTCTTTCCATAACTGATAATGTTATTTGTTTATTAAAATATCTGTTTTGTAAAAATGTTTCACTAATGTGCATCGCATTATAACTTTTGTCCCAAAGTTGCTTAAGTAAGTAAGTAAGTAAGTAAGTAAAATTTTATATATATACCACCTTTCTAAGACCAAGGCGGTTTCCAACATTCAATATAACAATATAAACAATATAAAATCACAAAAACATAACATTAAAAACCTTTTACAATAAAAACCACCACTCATGCCAGCTTAAAATGCTGAGGAAGGGGGCAAGGAGAGAATACTTCAGGGGTCAGAGAGTCAGGGGTAAGCCTACTCAAATAGGAATGTTTTTAACCCCTTCCTAAACTGAGTAAGAGAGGCGGCCGAGCGGAGCTCAAAGGGCAGCGCGTTCCAGAGGCTGGGGGCCGAGATGGAAAAGGCCCTCCTAGTAGTGGCAACTAATCTGGCCTCTGGAACCCTTAGCAATTGCTGCCCAGTTGATCTGAGTGTGCGGGGCGGATTGTACGGAGAGAGGCAGTCCTCTAAGTACCCTGGGCCCAAGCCATTTAGGGCTTTATAGGTAACAACCAACACCTTGTATTGCGCCCGGAAGCGAATAGGCAGCCAGTGTAGGTCTTTAAGGACCGGTGTTATATGACTGGCCCTGGCTGTACCAGTGACCAGTCATGCTGCCATATTCTGCACTAATTGCAGCTTCCGGGTATGATACAAGGGCTGCCCCATGTAGAGCGCATTGCAGAAATCCAAACGAGAGGTTACCAGAGCATGCACTACAGTTTCAAGGTCCCTCCGGCCCAGGTAGGGACGCAGTTGGCGTATCAGCCGAAGCTGATAACAGGTACTCCTGCTTAAGGACCTGTTGATCAAGCATTACCTGAGAGTCAGTGTGGTGTAGGGACCTGAGTGTTAGACTTGGACAACAGAAGACCAAGGTCAAATTCTTGCTCAGTCATGGAAACCCTCTGGTTAATCCTAGGCAAGTCACACCTTTCAGCCCCAGAGGCAGGCAATGGCAAACCTCCTCTGATTAAATTTTGCCAAGAAAATTCTACGATAGGGCCTCTACAAATCAGAGATTATTATAGCAATAGCAAAAGCCATAGCAAGTACATTTCTATACTGCTCATCAGTGAATTAACACTCTCTAAGCAGTTTACAATGTGTAAGCCAATTACCGCCAACAAGCTGGGTACACATTTTACTGACCTACGAAAGGATGGAGAGCTGAGTGGACCCTGGAGCCCTGTCTGGGATCAAACTCTCAACCTTGTGGCTTTGAGTGGCTGCAGTACCAGCACTTAACCGCTGTGCCACCAGGGTGGCTTATTGTTGTTGTTGTTGTTGTTGTTGTTATTATTATTATTATTATTATTATTATTATTATTATTATTATCTGGGACTTAGGATGGATTACAATATTAAAAAACCAGTACAGTTAAAAGCATACAGAAATGGTATATTTGAAGACACTTAATAATAACAGTAATAAATTGTTAGACCATATCAAAATTGGAGATGGCCATCTGTTCCCATAGAACATCCCATTTGCATCAATAACAATACATCACAATAATTGCATTCAGACTAGAAGGGGTTATCATCTCTTTATGTCAATGATTTGCCACTTGTTTTGTCTTAAACAAATCTGAGTGCGAAGTGAGTGGAATTATGCGCCAATCTTCTTTTGGGGGAACACTTGCGTGAAAGGCACCAAATAGATTACTGAGTGTTTAATCAGCTGAGATTTTAAGCTGCTTGCCACAGAGAATGTGCTTTTTTTAATGCAAACCTGGAGGCATGTTATTAAAAGCTGATTTTCTCTTAATGCCAAGCAAAGAGCAGGGCTTTAACTTTAATGGTGAAGCCAGTATTTACAGAAGTGATTGACATTAAAAGCTTTGCAAATATGTGGGCCCTAATTAACCACTATTCCTTAGGCATGTTCATGACAAGTACAAGAATGCTTCAGTAACATCTAGTTTAATACTGACTACTGTTCTGGGGGTATCAAAGACATATAGCATTAAGAAAGTTGGTGGTAAAAGCTCAAGGAGAAACAATTCAAGGATTGTACAGAAGGACATATAAAATTTAATGTGGCGAAGGGAGTGGATTTGATTTTGAAGTTGTCACAGTAACCATCCAGAAAGAGATGACCATGACCTCCAAACAAATTAAATCTGGGAATGAAATAAAAAAAAAGATCAGTGAAAAGGTGAGGAAAACTAAACATTTTAAAGTGAGGGAAAGCACCTAAGGAATTTTTCATATACCTATTGCAAAACCATAACTAAGTACTCAATAAGAAATGCTTCAGGGGTTTGGACTTTAAAGATTCTGATGAAAAATGATGTGATTCTTATCTCTTGGACTACTATGAGGTCTGAAACATTATTATCCCTCTTAAGTTTTCACTTTTCTGAATGTTGTGATGGAATTCAAATAAACACACACACACAAATGTGTTTTTGGAAGCATTGTTCCAGAGCAAATGCCCAATGAGACAGATATCCCCAAGAAGTGCTCTGATGGCCTTTATTTACCAAGAACAATTCTTGTTGTTTGACAGATGTGTCCTGTAACCACTGCACTTATTTTATAGAGATGCTTGAAGAATTTAGGGACCACATTTCAGAGCAAATTCCCCTTTCCCCATACATATAAATTTAAAAGTGGCTGCATGTCATGAAAGCTGTATTTTATGTATTTGTTTGTTCAAATTATGTCCCACTCCCCCCCCCCCCCACCAAGGGATCCAAGGCAGCTTACAATTATTTAAAATTACTGATAGTATCACAGGTAATCATTTTCATGCACTAGTTCTGGTGAAAACAAGGAGCTGGAGGGTGTCATTACCCTCATGCCAACCTTGTGGCAGGGCATTCCTGGCCATTATGCACAGTGAGGCAGTTGCTTCACATAATATATGTGTCGGTTGACATAACAGACTGGAGGTGCCAGGCAAAGGCATCAAATGTTTGTCATGTAACCACATAACTTGTTATTTTATTGCCACACATTGGGTGAGTAACTTGTCTGCTTCATCTGCCAATGTAACTTGGCTGATTTGAGGCAGAACAACTTCTGTCTTGGTGTCTCAAATGTCCCAAGACAAAGGACAGGAGAGCAAAGACATATGTTACATAGCAAGACATAATGAGAGGGTAACAAATACTGTCTTGGACTTTGTCATTGCTTAAGATGAAGAGGAGTCAATCAGCTGGATCAGGTGGAACAGCACTGGAGGTAGAAGTGCTGGATATTGAGCCAGGACCTAATATGATGCCTGGGTCTGAGGCTGAGAGCAGATGCAGCAAAAAATATTTTGCTATTGAATCAAAACACAAGGTGTCCCCAGTAGCTGTACATTATGTATATAGAATGAGGAGAGGTAGCCAATTACCTCCCTTCATTCCTTCACTGATTTTGTTGTCTGAGATGGCTGCCTTAACCATAGGCCTGGCTTAGGCCATCAACTAGGTATTTTTTGAGACATGGACCTCCAAATGTCAGCATCATAAGGTTTGTTTCTTGCCCTGTCCCATCCAGAAGACTTTGGTGTTGTTGCTGTGTGCCCTTAAGTTATTTCTGACCTCTGGCAACCTTAGCATGGCCCTATCATGTGGGATCCTTGGCAAGATTTCTTCAGAGGGGGTTTGCCATTGTCTTCCTCTGAGGCTGAGAGAAAGTGACTAGCCCAAGGTCGCCAAGTGGATTTCCATGGCTGAGCAGGGATTCAAACACTGTTTTCCAGAGTTCAGTCTAATGCTAAAACCACTACACCACATTGTCTCTCTTCTAAGGAACTAACTTTCTCCATATACAGGACCAAAGGAATTTCTATACTAGTTCCTCAGTGCAAGCAACAAACCTGGGGCAAGAACTAAAAGGAAGGAGATGCTATTATTTTCCTTTCAAGGTTTTTCAATCCTCAGAAAGATAATTCCTCAATTCAGCTTCAGGGTGCATCTACACTGTAGAAATAATGCAGTTTGACACCACTTTAAGTGCTGTAGATCCATCCTATGGAATCCTGGGATTTGTAGTTTTACAGGGTCTTTAGTCTTCTCTGCCAAAGAATCCTGATGCTTCACAAAACTACCAGTCCCAGAATTCTGTAGGATGGAGCCCTGGTAGTTAAAGTGGTGTCAAACTTCATTATTTCTACAGCGTAGATGCACCCTCAGAACTATTTGGAGCATGTTGCTCTCTTGGAGGCTTGAAAGAGTGTTCCAACCTTCCATTTTGGGGCAAGGTGCTGGAACATGTGGTGGCCTGTCAACTCCAAGATGAGACCAATTATCTAGAACCATGTCAGTCTGGTTCCTGAATGAGACAGATTATCTAGATCCATGTCAGTCTGTTTTCAGACTTGGCCATGGGATAGAAACTGCTTTGGTCTCCTTACAGGGAACTGGACAGGGGGCGTGTGTCCCTGTTGATGCTTCTGGACCTCTCAGTGGCTTTCAGTATCATCGACCATGGTATCCTTCTGAGTCGCCTCTCTGGAAATGGGGCTTGGAGGCACTGTTCTACATTGGTTCAGTTCTTTCCTGGAGAGACATTCTCAGAAGATGGTCAGGGACGTAGCCAGGATTTTAGGAAGGGGGGGGGGTCCAGACTAAGTGCCACCATTATAATGGGGCTTGGGCACAACGGCGCAGCAGCACACACCATTCATTTTTCTAATGGAAGGGGGGTCTGGACCCCAAGGACCCCCCCCCCTTGGCTACGTCCCTGAGATGGTGCTGAGGGATTCCTGTTTGACTCCCTTGTCATTGTCCTGTGGGATCCCTCAGGGCTCAGTCCTCTCTCCTATGCTTTTTAACATCTACATGAAGCCACTGGGAGAGGTTGTCCAGAATTTTGGAGTAAGGTGTCACCTGTACACTGATGATACCCAGCTCTATCACTCCTTTCCACCTAATGCCAAGGAAGCTGTTTCTGTCCTAAACCAGTGTCTAGTTGTCCTGTGCAGTCAGGCCTTTTAAGCTGAGAAGGACTGGAATTTTAATGGTTTGTATTTTAACATATTATATTTTAATTTATAACTGTTTTAAATCTTAAAATTGTTTAATTATTTTTAATTTTTATATTTATATATATTTTGTATCATTGCACTGTTTTTAAATTGTATTGTTTTATACTTATTGTTCTCTGCCTTGAGTACCTGTATTGGGATAAAGGTGGTATATAAGATAATAATAATAATAATAATAATAATAATAATAATAATAATAATACCTGAAACTCTGACTTGTTCTGCTGAGTGTCCTGCTCTGCACTTAGGTATCAGTGCCAGAGCAGGTCTAGTCAGTGTAGGGCAAGACAAACGTCCCTGGATAGAAGTATAAAAATGTGACAAGTCTTGACTCATTTTAAATGGTGACATGTTGGAACACATGAGCACTGGACAACAAAGACTTTTCTCCTTTCCCCTGCATCTCAACAGGCATCCTTTCTGAGCAACTCCTTACATTCCAGGTGTGTAGGACCTGTCCACATGGCTGAGATTGAGGCAGAGATGATGAACAGATGACCCTCCACTTCCTGGGCTCCAAGTCTCATAAGACCCAGTTACTATGGTTAATGATCAGGTATGATGGGAGCTGTAATTCAACAAGATCTGGAGGGCCAAAAAATTCCTCCCCATGGTATATTGATTGCATTGAGGTCCTATAACACTTCTCTATTATAGATTCTTCAGATGTTTTATAGACTCTGTGTCTGTTCCTCAGAGATATGAAAAAGCAAAGGAATTCTTTTTATTTAACTGAAGTCCTGCATTCTTGCTCCAGTGCAAATAACTAGAAACGAAGTTTCTAATTATACAAGTAATGGGTCTGTGCACTTGGCATTCAAGGAAAAAAAGGGGGGTGATTCAAGAGACACCAGGAACAAAATAACCTTTGTATATTTCACTCTGATTAGTACAAACAAGCTTCTGTTTCATGGCAGGCAAACTCTCCAGCAACCTGCTCCCAAATGAACATGAGCATCATTCACCATAAAGAATAAAACAGTGGAATAGATGTACTGACAAAGCCTTAAGGGCACAGAACATGAAGCAGTTTTATTGCTGCAGCCCAGAGTAGATCTGGAGGACTGCTTACCTGTCTGAATGGTAGCCTTACGACTTGGAGCTCTATGTAAGCAACAGTGATACTTTAGATTAAAAAATGAAGGTCAAGATGTTATGAATGAATGCATCCATGTATTAGCAAAAGGGTTTTATTTATTTATTCACCTTTCATATTCTTAATATGGAGCACACAATGAGATGGAAGAATTCTTGACAAGATAAAAGAAATTCTCACAGATAGGCAGGACGGGTCCTGGAAGAATTTAAAAAGTAATCATGGCATTAAAATTCACCTTCAAATATTATCAGCCATTTGGGGCCAGCTTCATAAATATTGATTTCAAATGCAGAGCAACAGCAAGTTCCTAGTCTCCTTTCTCAGGGCCAGGTTACATAGGAGTCAACACACATGGCCCTTGGAGCTGCGCAATTTAGGCTGGACTGGAGCTGTGGCAAACAGATGTGCAGCCCCAATCCAGCCTCCTTCCGCTCCAAATAGGAGCAGAAAAAATCCACCCCTATTTGGGGTGGAAAAAAGCCCCTTTGTCTCTAGAGCAGGTTTTTTGCCAGCTCCGGGGACAGTGGCATCTAAATGCCAAGCCCCCAAGTTGTCCGGAGGCCAGCTGGCATGTAATCGCTGATGTGGCTTCCAGGTGACTGGAGGATGTGGCATGTCTCAATACTATGTCCCCCAAACCAGCTAGAAGCCATCTGTTTCAGCCCAAAGTCACTGCTGTTTTACTGCTGGTGTCATGTTGTCAAAGTCCTGCACCACTGTGGTCTAAATAACCAACACACTTTAATAAGCATTCTAGAACTCTCTGTATTTTTCTATAAACTGGGGTGGTGGGAGGACTCTTCCCCTTTCTGTATATGATCATCAAGAAAACAGGTAGAAGTGTTGGTGAGTTTGCCCATGCCATCACAATCTAAGTATATCATGAATGGGCAATTCAAGTCTATTGGACTCCAGACAGCCCTATTTTGAAATCCCCTTGAAATCCCCTAACTCTCCCACTCTCAAGTATTTTCTTCCTAAAAGGAGAATTCCCACTCTTCAGAGGCCTCCCCAGTAGGAATGAGCAGAAGTTTGCTTTACTGTGTGTGAGTGGGACTTTCTACATGGATCTAAACTGAGATCACTTCTGGTCCCTTCTGGGTTCAGGGAAAATCATGTGTGTGCAACCTGCGAAGGACACTGGGGCTCAAATATGGCCCCTAGACCCACTGGCCATCCCTTCTTGAAGTATACTACAGTCACTCTGTGTATATGGATTGCAGTTCATGCAGAAAAAACTCACTGGAGGAGGAGAAAAAAGTCAGTGTTCATATTATTGTTGTATGCCTTCAAGTCATTTCTGACTTATGGAGACACCAAGGGGAACCTATCACAGGGATTTCTGGGGCTCAGAGTATGTTACTCACTCAAGGTCATCCAGTTGCTTTCCATGGCTGAGCAGCAGATCAAACCCTGATCTCCAGAGTCATAGCTTAGTTCTCAAACCACAACACATGTGGGCTCTAGGTTTTTTTATATACTGCCCACTATTACTGCCATTCATATTCATGGGAAAGCTAAAGTTCCATTCTTATAGACTCCATAGTGATGAGGGAGTTAACTCAGTAGTAATGTCCCAATGTGTTGCTAAAATGGGATAATTCAGTCATGGGATGGAGGCAGTGAGTTCTTTAGATAAGAGGTGGTCTCAAGGCATTCCATGCAGCTCAGGCAAGAGAAGGCAGAGTGACCTAGTGAACTCTCTTGCATCCTTATTGATTTGGGCTGTTTTTGAACAACAAACAACAATGACAACAAGAAGATCATATAAAGAGCAATACAGTAGGTCCTTGATATCTGCTGGAGTTTGGTTCCAGGACCCTTTGTGGATACCAAAATCCATGGATGCTCATGTCCCATTATGTACAATGGCATGTTAAAATTGTGTCCTTTATATAAAATGGCAAAAACAAAGCTTGCTTTTGGAATCTATATTATTTTTTAATATTTTGAAGCCATGGATGATTGAATCAGTGGATTAAAATCCACGGATATAGAGGACCAACTGTACTGTCTTTTTTGTCCACTTTTCTGTTTGCACTATGATCAGTCAGTTGCCTGGGAGAAGCCTATCAGAAGAACATAAATGCAGCTTATGTTCATTGCATGCCTTGAAGTGCCAGAAGCAAATATAGTTGGCCCTCCACATTCACAGGCTTGACATTTGCAGTTTTGACTATTCGTGGGTGAGAAGCTTAATTATCTTGACCTCTCCCTCTCCTCCCACTGCTTTCAATATGTTGTCCTCTTATCTTAGCCACCCTGGAGATCAACAGGCTGGAAAGGGGTTTAAAACCTGGCTGGCTGTTTTGGAATGGGTGGGAGGTTGAGAGGAGAAGGATTGGGAAGAAGAGGAATGGCATACAATATCAATAGGGTTGAAAAGGGATTAAAAACTGGTTGGCTTTTGAGGATGAGAGGAGGTGGATTGGAAAGAACGGTGGTGGGGCGTGATATTAATAGGGTGCAAAGGGTTTTAAAACCTGGCTGGCATGTTTGGAAGAATAGAAGGTTGAGAGGAGATGGACTGGGAATAATGGGATGGGGTTGAGGAGACCAATGGATTGGAATGGATTTAAAATCTGGTTGAGGTATGCTGCTGACCGGATGGGGAATGGAGTGACAGGCTGGCACTGTTGACAGGAGTCTGTAGCATGCTTGTTTGGGTATCTAGAGATGTGGGCAGTTTTTCCACTTTCGCAGGGGTCCTGCAACCCTAATCACCATGAATAGAGAGGGCTGACTGTAAAAGCTGTCTGAGATGTATAGGATAGCCATCTTCAGTGAACAAAGACTCTAGATCAGGAATACTTTAATTCACAAACTCGATAATAGATTTTCGCAGCTGTATGAACCCACCACACTAGTGAGGACAGTGTGTCCTTGAAGATGAAATATGGGACACAAGACTGGAAGACAGCCATTAACTAATGGGTTGCTCATTTGTAGAAGGATATCTGGAGATATCATATCTGCACTGGAAATTTCCCCCAGTTATACTATACCTCAGAACGAGCTTATAGCTTAAGATCTCTCTGATTATGAAATAATACAGCTCAGGAAAGTCAAGAAATGCTTTTGTAAATGTTTTGTGATAGAAGGCTTAGAATTTTATGTTTTATTGTTTTGTTGTATAACTTGCCCATATAGTAAGAGTAAGGTTTATGTTTAATTAATTTTGTTTTCAATTTTCAATCAGTTTAAATATGTGCATCCTTGATAAACTGGTATTTCTTGTAACACAAATTACTTAGTTGGGACTACATGTGGTTGGCAGCTCTATGGTAAATCCCATTGGTACAAGACTCTACAAAATAATGATGTTGATATAATTCCTTTGCTCAACACAACTCAACTGGGCTTATTGCCAAGAGGGTAACAGATAAGATAAATGGTGCAACTCATTAAAATTGGAACTAGACAACAATCCACACCTGTCACCAGGCAAACCCCTCTGTAAAAAAGTTGAGCACAAATTCAACAGGTGTCAATGGTTTATAGTGTATGGAAATTATTTCCATTCCCTGAAAATAAAGAAAATTTCACTACAGTATAATACTTAAATGAAATGGACAGTCTAGGGTAGGAAGAATATATCCTATTGTAGAATCTGAGCAAGAGAGATGGAGACCATGCTACACATTATACTCAATAAACAGGCATGTCAAATGTGAAGTCGAAGGCTTTCATGGCCAGCATCCATAGTTTTTTGTGGGTTTTTCGGGCTGTGTGGCCATGTTCTAGAAGATTTTCTTCTTGACGTTTCGCCAGCATCTGTGGCTGGCATCTTCAGAGCATGCTTGCCTGGAAAAAGTGGGTATATATATACTGTGTGAGCCTGGGAATGCAGGAGTTCTCCCAGCAGACAAAGGCAATGCCACAGTAATCATGGATACAGAACAATACAAACAAAAAATCCAGGAACTCCCAAGGCCCAGCAAAATCACCAGAAAAACGAACACCCTGATCAAAAAATCCTCAATTTAGCCAACCACAAGACAAAGTTTGTGCAAATCTAAGGCTCGCCCACCAAGACGCTATGGACTTCCCAAGATCCACAAGGATTCCATTCCACTCCGTCCTATAGTAAGTGCTATTGGATCCCCCACATATGGCTTGGCCAAGTTTTTGGCCACACAATTACAAACCCACATAGGGCAGCCCCCCCATGACATCAAGGACTCAGCTCACTTCATAGGAAAAATCAAGAACCTTGAGCTAAAACCTGAAGACATATTAATCAGCTTTGATGTGGTCTCCCTGTTCACCAACGTCCCCATAATGGACACCATGATATTCATCTGACAGATTTTTCCAGAAGACATCACAGCCCTGTTCGAACATTGCCTCACCACAAGCTATTTCCAATGGGACAATGGAGTCTATGAACAGAGAGATGGAATAGAAATGGGAAGCCCTCTAAGCTCTGTGATAGAAAACTTTTAGATGGAACACTTTGAAAAGCAAGCCCTGGAAACAGCACCGAAAAAGCCCACAACGTGGTTCTGATATGTGGATGACACTTTCACCATTTGGAGCCATGGAGAAAAAGACCTGGCTGTGTTCCTGAAGCATCTGAACAACATCCACCCCAACATCCAATTCATATGGGAAAAGAAAAGGAAGAAACACTGCCATTCTTGGATGTCCTAGATGTTTATCACACTATACTCTTAAAGTGCTACAATTCCACTTTGACTCCTCTAGCTGCCTCCTGTTGCATTCTGGGATTGGCAGTTTTAAGGAGGAGTATTTAGAATTCTCAGGCACTCTGCCTGAGAATTCTAAATACCCCTCCTTAAAACTGCCAATCCCAGAATGCAACAGGAGGCAGCTAGAGGAGTCAAAGTGGAATTGTAGCACTTTAAGAGTATAGTGTGATAAACATCCATGTCATCCGCAAACCGAACCAATGTTTGGGTCACACAATATACAGAAAACCCACACACAGAGACCGATACCTGCACAACAACTCCAACCATCACCCAGGACAAAAAAGAAGCACAATCAAAACACTGAGCAAAATGCATCTGCGAACCCCACTTCTTGGAAGATGATCTGAAGCACTTGGACCGAGCTCTACAGGCTAATGGTTATTCCAGCTCAGACATCAGAAGGGCTGCCAGGCCCAGAAAAACCCAGATGAGGGAAGAAAAAACAACCACCCAAAGGAAAGGTATTTTTACCATACATCAAAGGACTCACAGACAGAATAGGCAAAGTGGTGAGGAAGCACAACCTTCAAATGGTTTACAAACCGATGAAGAAAATCCAGCAAATGCTTTGCTCAGCCAAGGACCAGAGAGACCGTCTCACAGCCGCAGGAGTTTACCACATACCATGCAGCTGTGGACAAGTCTACATAGGGACCACCAAATGCAGTGTGCAAACAAGAATCAAGGAACACGAGAGAGATTGCAGACTGGGCCAGCCAGAAAAATCAGCAGTAGCAGAACATGCCACAAACCATCCTGGGCATAAAATACTGTTTGAAAACACTGAAATTCTGGACCATGCCAACCACTACCATGTCAGGATGCACAGGGAAGCCATTGAAGTCCACAAACACCTGGACAATTTCAACCGGAAAGAAGAAACCCTTAAAGTGAACAAAATTTGGCTACCAGTTCTGAGAAATAGCAAAATAAGGACTCAGCAAATGCAAATGGGAAACCACTCAGAGTCAGGGGCTTTCCCAACAGATAAAGATTACCAATTAGCAGACACTAATCCTCTTTTGCATTAGCCTCCCAGCCTGAGGACTGCCATCAGCACAGAACAATACACATGCAAATCACTCCTGCATTCCCAGGCTCACACAGTATATATAGACCCACTTTTTCCAGGCAAAGCATTCTCTGAAGATGCCAGCCACAGATCCTGGCAAAATGTGAGGAAGAAAATCTTCTAGAACATGGCCAAATAGCCCGAAAAACCTACAAAAAACTAGACATGTCAGACTTTGATGCAGAAGGCAGGAAAGCTGTCTGTTGCCAAAGTCTGCACTAACTGTTAAACTTAATAATAGACAAGCTATTTTGTTTTAGATGTTCATTTCCTGAGTAAAACACTGTATAATTACATGACTCAATATGTGTCATTCTTATCCACCTTAGCTCACTCACCCCATGTATGTCAATGTTTATATATTCCATTTCATGTTTTACTATGACTAACTTTCCCTTATTTATATCCCTCACATTCCATGTTATTATGTGCTTTGCAACTTCAGACTTTCCTTAAACCACAGAGCACAACAACAGCTGAACATACTTTTGGCTTAAGTCCAGTTGCATCATTAGTTACTGTGTGATTCATAGTTGTCCTCTGTTCTAATCCCATGGCTCCTTGAGTGCCTTCTGACTTGAGTGCTTTCTCATCTTCTGGCATTGGCAGCATCCCCACTGCAGAAATAACCCAGTTTCACACCACTTTAACTGTCATGGCTCAATGCTATGGAATTATGAGTACTGTAGTTTTGTGAGACCTTTAGCTTCCTCTGTCAGAGACATCTGGTGCCACAACAAACTACATTTCTCAGAATTCTATAACACTGAGCCATGGCAGTCAAAGTGGTGTGAAACTGGGTTATTTCTGCAGTTCAACACGGCCATTATTTCTTGTTTCATTTTGGATTGTCGCCCACAGTGGTAAAAGACACTCAAACGGGAGTTACCAGTTCCTCCTTCTTTGCAGTAATAACAATTGTTAGCTATAGCATCACTGCCATTGTATCTGAGAGTTCCTTCACCACTGTGTCACTCTCCATTACTGCTGCTGTCCAGTAGATGTTTGACATATTTACTCACAGTGGGCTCCAAAAAAAGAAGAAAAAGGGGGGGGGGGAGAGGGTGTGAAATGGGAGATTCTACTAACAACATTTCTACCATCAGCATAGCCTCACTGCAGCACACAATCCCACCAGTGCAAAAAGAAAAAAGATAGTGTGGAATATATCTGTCATGATAGAAACCTGAGATTCTTTGCCATAGTCTTTCACAACCACACAACTGCAGACCACAACTCTGCGGGGTTTTCCTTCTCTGTCGATCTTGCTACTCTATAGTGTTAGATGATGTTAGCATCAAGCACATTAACCACTCACCCAACTTCTTGATGTTTATCAGTTTGATCTGATGTTCAGCACAAAGGTCTTGAACCAGTTTGACATACATGAGCTCATCACAATTGGATGCAAGAACACAAATGTGAGCTTGGCGTTTGGCAGTTTCTCAGATTCCATGGGCTAATCTATCGTGTATGAGTGCAGTCTTGAGCACTTCTTGAAGGGTGGTGTTGACATCCTATTCAAGAAATCATGATATTAAATATCACGCAAGGAGAACATCAATTAGAATTGTAACCAGGGCTTTGGAAAATACAAAGACTTCTGCTCTGTCTTTGTGCACAGCAATGATGACTAATAACTTACTGACCCAACATGTTCACGTATCAGAAGAAACTGTCTCCTTTGCCACAGGGAATGACCAACCCTTGCCAAGAGTGAGAGATTGAAAGACAGATATATGAAGAGATGGGAAGGGGGGGGGGGGGAGAGAGAGAAATCTGAATCAAATTTAGGACCTTGGGGAAGTAGAATATAGACTTCAGCTAGGAAGCAAAAGCTTTTGAGCATTGATTTTCTATCCTCAGTTCAGCATTTTCATTTATTTCTTTTGTACAGACAGTTCTATAGAGTCCCTGCACCTTTTCCCTCCAGGTTGTTATAGCAATCTGGTCCATCCCTTGCGTAATCCACCAGCATGAACTTGAACTAAAGCATTCCCATCAGCAATGTACAGCTATTGCTTCTGGCATGGCTGTTGTTTCTAATCTGTATTTCTGTGCTCTCATCTCCCTTCAGCAGGAATTCTGCTGCTGCCTGCTGACTTCAGTCTGCATTTGGCTATTTGTAGGAGAAGTCCCCAGCATGTGCTCTAATGATAGTTTTTTTGCTCTGGCTTCTTACTGTTTCCAACACTGATTCACTTTAAATTTCATTTCCCTTCCCTGCTCTTTTATTTGCTGTAGTTACACTTAGCTTAACCCACGTATGTCAATTGACCAGCTCACTGCAGCTTTGCCTTGTTCTCCATCATTTCTGTTCCTCCTCAGCCCATAAAATTAATGATATTTTCCCTAAAGTATTAAGAGCTTAAAATTCATTGAAAACATCTCACTACCTTCAAAACTAGGAATAGATCATAAGAATCCAATTTGTAATGTGTCAGAGCACCAGATAGAATTTGGAGCACATTGACTTTGGTATAGAACTTGGAATGTTGTTTTCATACTACAAACCTTTGCATCTCCAATATACATATTGGTCATACTAGCAGGTGTTGTATTATGGGAGTTGTAGTGGAGGGAAGGTAATTTTCTCAAGTTTTATCATCAAACTTGGTATTCACAGCACTGGCTGGCACAGGGTATTGCTAACCATATTAACTAACTATAGTTAACCATAACTATAACAATCAAGTTAAAACTGAACTTGTCATATCATCATCATACCCACAGGTTTTGCATTTCTATTGCTATTCACACACACTGTCTGCTTACAGAGGGCTGTTCCTCGATCTCCACTCCATGCATCTGAGGAAGCAGATTCAAGTCTTAAAAAATCTTATACTATCAGGTTCTTTGGCCCTGTACAAATGGGCCCTTTAGCACGTACTGGCAACTTGCTAGGGTTGCCTCGGGGTGCTATTTCCAGATGCGCCGCAACCCTAGCAAGTCACCGGGACGTCATAGCTGTGCGTCACCCTATACACGGCACACACAGCTGTGACGTCACTGCTGCTCGCCGTCCAAATGGGCGCGTGTGGCAGCAACATGTTTGCGCCCCCACAGGCAGTTTGCGGCAGCACTAAAAGGAGCCGCTTTTTAGCGCCCCTTTTCTTTCCGTGTAGCCACGGCGTGCAATTTGGTTGCTGCAGCGCGGTTACGCAGAATAGAGAGCCGCCTCCCAGCCGCCTCTTTCTGGCGATGTGTATCCCGCCTTTATTTCAGTTAGTCTCAAAGGTGCTACACGATCCTTTGCATACTGATATTCCAGACTAACACAGATATGTCTTTGAATAATATTACATAATACGTTATTCTAAAAATCAAAATGCCTTTATCAGACCTACCCACGGTTGCAGCCTATGCTCAGCTCTCCTCTATGAACTCTGTTCGTATTTATTTCCTCTGTGCAATGCACATGATAAGGCCAAATCCCATCTTCCTTATAATATAACACTCATGTGGTCAGCTTGAGCTAACTACAGTCTCAGCCTAACATACTTCACAGGATTGCTTTTAAAATAAAAATGATGTGGAATACTTTTAGCACCATGAGAGAGAAATGGAATGTATTTACTTAAGAAAGATATTGTTGGGGAAAATGACTGTCATAAAGAAATACAGGCATTTCAGCTACTTTTTAAAATGTCTCAGGCTACAATCTTGTACCCATTTACCTAGTAATAACTCACACTGGACTCATTGGGATTCACCTCTAAGTAGATGTGTGTGTGTGACTGCATCACTAATGTAAATGAAACATTGCTCTGCAGAAGAAAGAGAGAAAAATCCTCTCAAAGTAATTACACAGTGAAATCTCTCCTAATGTTAAATTTCTACTAGTTTCAGTTTCTTTTCTGTGGCACTGTACTGCTGTGGCACACACCGAAAATTCAGCAAATCAAAAATGAGAGGTAGAGAGGAGAAACTCAGTAAAACTAAGTCTTAAATTGTAAGGTTTATGCAAATCTCAAGAAACAAAATTCAAAATTCAAACCAGGAATGTTCAGTTGAATTCTTAATCCTATTTGAAGGAAACTGAGGTGGTGGTGGTATCCATATGTTTGCGAGAAAGACATTTTGAATTTTATTTGCAGCAACTGACATAAACAAGGAGGAAGAAAAAAATATGGGATATGAAGAAAGAAATTGGGACACTTTGAAAGCTGCCCATAAAGAGAGACAGTTGAAGATCATGCAAAATGTAATTAAACAAGAACAGAATCAACAACACAGTAATTAAAAAGGAAATATCCTATGCAGTTGACTTTATACCTACTCTTAAAATAATGTGTTATGATCTTTTATATTTTACTTCTTTTTAAAAAGTGATAGCACTTGAGACCTTTCACACACAAAATATGTGATCAACAGCTGAGATATAGACCTTGCTCTAAGAAAGGAAGTAAAATTGAGACTGATAGGCAGAACTGGAAGCAGTTCATTGTAAAAAATGAAACATTGGTATATGAATCTATTTCTTCAGTAATTTCCTTCTCAAAGGAAGCAACACGTAATTTTAGAAGTTCTCTACACATTGCAAGAAAATCTTCAAAAACCACACCTTTATGGAAAACTATTAATAATTTGAGACATTCTCTGGAAAATTCACATATGGATATTTTATGAAGAAAGCAACATTTTCTCTGCAGGAAACAGCATTTTCTGCACAGATATTTCTATGCAGAAAAAGAAAATATTTTCTGTGCAAAATAATGGTTTCCTGAAGACAAAATGGTGTTTTAAATTCAAAACAACCAGATGTAAATTTTGCACAGGATAAATACCAAACTGTAAACAGCTCCAACAGTCCAGGATTTCTCTCATCAGGGCGTCTCATCACTGAAAAACATATTTTCAACCTTTTTTGGCATTACAAAAAATATTCTGTCCATCCTAGTACTGACATTTCTTCTAAAGTGTGATCTGAAACTTTTTATATAAGGCAGAAATTACTACATGGAAGATCAAGAATTGCGACATTCATGAACTCAGCAAAACAAATTTGTGCTTTGTATGAATCTTGAAAACTATACTTTGTTGAAATCATAATTTTGGCATACATTGAAGGTTTGCAGGTCGAACCCTACTTTCTGTTTTATAGGCAAATCAAGGTTTGAACATTACTTACCGGGCTCAGAGGAAATAGTAAACTGCATGAGAGTAATGATATCTATAAAGAAATTCCAGACCCAAAAGAAGAAATAAAAGGAAGTATATAAATCTGAAACCTGATTTGTGCTTGATCCCAAACCATTGTACAGCTGATACTGAGAACAGCAATCTGTTATCAGCAATGTTAGTTTGCATGTTTGAAGCCAAGCTTTTGATCAAGGTCAAAAAATCTATGTGGATATTGTAAATGGGAACGATGTAGTAAAGGACGCCTTGTTTATTAATCAATATAAACTGTGTGTTGTTGTTGTATAATTCAAAGACGTAGCAGTGCTAGTCTAGAAAATCAGCATGCAAAGGAATGCTATACAGGGCCGGCTTGTCCATATAGGCGAACTAGGCGGCTGCCTGGGGCGCCAACCTCTAGGGGGCGCCAGAGAGAGAGAGAGAGAGAGAGAGAGAGAGAGAGAGTGGCTGGAGCCAGAGGATGAGGCCAGCAGAGCAGCCAACAAGCGCTGACAACCTCTGAGTAGCAGGGAGAGAGAGCTCCGCAGTTTTGCCAATTGGGGAGTTTCCCTGGAAAATTGGGACTTTTAAGTGCTTTTCATTTGATTTATTCCGGGAAGATTTGGGGACATTTCAACTCCAGCTTTGAGAGAGAGAGGCTACCAGAGCAACCAATCCTATTTGGAGTTACACTAACAGTTTTCAGCCAATCAGAGAGGAGAGTGGTCGCCCCCACCCTCAGGAAAAGCTCAGCCAGGGCGGACAAGACGGGAGGTGGGAGGCACATGCTGCTGCTGCTGCTGCTGCCTGGCTTGCTTCAAGTGTTGCGGCTCTGAGGCTACAGTGGGTTGCAGCCTGTTGCTACCAGGAGGAGTGAGGAAGGCTTGGCTTGGCTTAGCTTGGCTTGCTGTGCCTGTGGCTGGCTTCCCAATTGCCTGCCTGCCTTGCCCTATTTCTTGTCTGATTGTCTTGGCCCTTCTTCAGACTTCAAGGTGGTTGGATCGCCTGGAGGTATCTCATATTGTTGTCTGTCTTCTTCTAGGCACCCAGGCTAATTGTGTTAATTGACTATATATATATATATATATATATATATATATATATATATACGCACACACACAGAGACACATATACACATGCAATATATATATATATATATATATACACACACACACACACACACACACACACACACAACACACAGATAGATACATAGATAGATAGATAGATAGATAGATAGATAGATAGATAGACAGAGAGAGAGACACAGACACATATACACACATTATATATACAGACACACACACACACACACACATATATATATATATTATTAACCTTTATTTATAAAGCACAAACACATATATATAAACATACACACACATACAGAAACATACGCACATACATATACACCCACAAACACAGTCAAACACACACACATGTCACAACAAACTACAATTCCCAGGATTCCCTGGTTTGACAAGGGAATTGTCTCCACACTTCCAGATCACAGCCCCAGAGAAAGAGTCTACAGTATATCAGTGTTGCCAATTTAAGTCCACTTCTTCAGGTGCATTTAGATTTAATAATGATAATAATAATAATGGCGATGATGATAGAGAGATCTCGTAGCACCTTTGAGACTCACTGAAAGAAAAGCTGGCAGCATGAACTTTCCTTGATTTAAGTATACTACCTCAGATGCATGGGAATTGTAGTTTATTGTGGCAACAGAGCTCTTTCTCACAAAACTACAGTTTCCAGGGTTCCCTAGCACTGAGCCAGGACAGTTAAAGTGGTCTCAAACTGGATTATTTCTGCAGTGTGTTTTGGATCTTAGTTATTAAAAATGCTCAAGGTCCAATCCATACTGCAGAAATAATCCAGTTTGAGACTGCTTTAACTGTCCTGGCTCAGTGCTATGAAATCCTGGGAATTGTAGTTTGTTGTCGCACCAGAGTTTGCTGACAGAGAAGGTTAAATGTCTCACAAAACTAGAATTCCCAGGATTCCCTAGCACTGATCCAGGGTAGTTAAAGGGGTGTCAAACTGGATTATTTCTGCAGTGTGGTTGCAACCTAACATGTTTCTATTTGGCACAAAGCTTCCTGGACTCCCTTCATGTCAAAATAAATATCTTAAAAGTATTAAAGGACTGAAAGATTCTTTGTTTGGTTCAATGGTAATTTTGAGAGTTGAAATAAGTTGCAATTATTTTTTATTCAATTAGGGTTACACTTATTTGCAAAAGATCCGCCAAACTTGTGACAAAACAGGCGGTTGTGCAACCTTCTTCTTTCAGTTCCCCCAGATCTGTTTCCAGATTGTTGCACGAAAAGTCTCCTCCTTGTGCTTTCCGGACACTTCCTTCCTCAGCTGGGCTCCTTTTGTTCCCTGAAATTATCAGAAACACACACATACACACTACGCTGTCATTACGTTCTTGGTGCACAAAGCCTGTCTATTCATTAGAATGGAAGTATATGAAATAGGAAAAGATAGACAGAGGAAATGAAATACAAGCCCCCCTAAGAACATCTTCCCAGAGAGGTATTCTTTCAGGTGTGCTTTTCTTTGCAGTTTTCCCACTATCTCAGGGCTCCTGTGTCCCAAATCTCAGGGAATGTGGAGGGACCACTGACTGTGAAATAGGAAAAGGCAGAAAGAGGAGAGGAGAGCTGCATTGGGAGGAAACAAGGGCTCCGTAGGGACTTGAACCCCATCCTGGGAACCAGGAGTGCCAACCACCAGCACCTTTTGCTTTTTTCTGGCAATGCAACAAGGGGAAAAGCAAAACCTCAGAGACCACAGGAGTGTTCTCTCAGGAAAAAGAAAACCTGACAGAGTTAAAACAAGAACATTTGTGCAGTAAAGCTTCAAATGTTTCAGGTATTCACTTTTTGCAACGTAAAAACAGTCATTGGCCCGGTGCAGACTAGAAGAAAGGGGTGGGCAGAGGCTGCCCCTTTCTTCTCCGAATCGTTCCGCGGCAATCGCACGGCCGTGACAACGATCAACCCTAAAAAGAAGCTCCAAAATAGAGCTCCTCCCTGAGATGCCACCAAGGTGCCATTTGCCTATACGTATTAGGGTTCGGGAGCATGGGGTTGCTGCATGCTCCCAAACCCTAAAATCTCTGCCATCATGCCACAAAAAAACCATTTGTACTGGGCTATTAAGACATTGCAGAAGCCTCCTTATTAGCATCGTCATTGCCTTTAAGATGCATCCTTGAGATTGGTTTTGTTAGGCATCTCTTCCTAACACGCTGTTGTCAGTATTTGTTGAGACTTGCTCTTGAAATACAGAAAAGATAGCTTACCTGATCGTCCAAATGCAATGGGAACAGGTCTGAGATGATTTCGGACAAACGGTTTTGTGGATTCTTCATAGGGACTGCTACATTCTTCATTGGGGCTTTGCCTGTGCTGGAGGTGGTCACACTCCCCCTGAGCTCTCAGTCTCGCAGATTGGGAGTTTTCCCCCTGGATTCCACTCTGAGCCTTGATGCCCAGGTCTCAGCATTGGCCAGGAGTGCATATGCACAGCTTAAACTTGTGTGCCAGCTGCGCCCATTCCTTGAGATGTCAGATCAGAGAAGCTGTCCACTAACTTGCAGTGAAGCAGCAAGAGGCTGGCCGTTAGCAAAGTCTAGTGGTCAGAGCATGGCTCAGTATCTCCAGGGACCATGTTGGCTTTTGCAAGAGCATTTCTCTTGAAATTGGTTCGTCCTTCTGTCTGAAATATAAGCAGAGCTTCATGTTAGTATACTCATTCCCCACAGAAAGAGAGAGAAAATGGAGAGGGAGAAGTTGGTCCCCTTACTTGCATGGAAGCAGAAAGATGCTAGCTAGTAGCTAATTCCCAGTGGTCAGAGCATGGCACAGTATCCCTAGGGACCATGTTGGCTTTTGAAAGAGCATTTCCCTTGAAATTGGTTCTTCCCTCTGTCTGAAATATAAGCAGTGCTTAATGTTAGTATACTCATCCCCCAGAGAAAGAGAGAGAAAATGCAGGGGGAGAAGTTGTTCCACTTACTTGCATGGAAGGAGAAAGATGCTGGCCAGTAGCAAATGCCTAGTGGTCACAGCATGGCACAGTATCCCTAGGGACCAGGTTGGCTTTTGAAAGAGTATTTCACTTGAAATTGGTTCTTCCCTCTGTCTGAAATATAAGCAGTGCTTCATGTTAGAACACTCATTCCCCGGAGAAAGAGAGAGAAAATGGAGGGGGAGAAGTTGGTCCACTTACTTGCATGGTAGCAGAAAGATGCTAGCTAGTAGCTAATTCCTAGTGGTCACAGCATGGTGCAGTATCCCTAGGGACCATGTTCGCTTTTGAAAGAGCATTTCCCTTGAAATTGGTTCTTCTCTCTGTCTGAAATATAAGCAGTGCTTCATGTTAGTATACTCATCCCCCAGAGAAAGAGAGAGAAAATGCAGGGGGAGAAGTTGTTCCACTTACTTGCATGGAAGGAGAAAGATGCTGGTTGGTAGCAAAAGCCTAGTGGTCACAGCATGGCACAGTATCCCTAAGGACCATTTTGGCTTTTGCAAGAGCATTTCACTTGAAATTGGTTCTTCCTTCAGTCTGAAATATAAGCAGAGCTTCATGTTAGAACACTCATTTCTCCGGAGAAAAAGAGAGAAAATGGAGGGGGAGAAGTTGGTCCACTTACTTGCATGAAAGGAGAAAGATGCTGGCCGGTAGCAAAAGTGTAGTGGTCACAGCATGGCACAGCAATCTTTGGAACCAAGAGCATTTCACTTGAAATTGATTCTTCCCTCTGTCTGAAATATAAGCAGAGCTTCATGTTAGTTCAGTCATCCCCCAGAGGAAGAAAGAGAAAATGGAGGGGGAGAAGTTGGTCCACTTACTTGCATGGAAGCAGAAACATGCCAGCTGGTAGCAAAAGCCTAGTGGTTGCAGCATGGCACAGCATCTCCAAGGACCATGTTGGCTTTTGCAAGAGCATTTCACATCCAACTGGGGACCTTCCTTTTGTCTGAAATATAGTCAGTCTTAATCATTCAACTGCTTCAAATAAAATCTTGGAGGCCAGAATGTAGAAGGCCCTTGACCACTCGGAGCAGCTCTGCTGGACGACACTGGGGAGACGCAGTGATGCCAGAGAAGTATCATTTCTTCGCTGCCTCCATTGCCTTGGCATAGGCCTTCCAATGGGCCCCAGCCCATTTTCGTTCGGATTTTCTGCCATCGTTGCTCTAGTCTCCTTCCCACTGGTTTTCTCACCGCCAGCTCTCTAGTTAACCAGGTTTCATATTTGGCTGCACTTCGTGGCAAGGTATGCTTAGGAGCAATCGTGTCCAATGTCCTGGTTATTTCCCTATTCCAAAGATGTGCCAGGGCTTTGACAGGATCACCTGCCAAAGCAACAGGAATCCATCTTCTCTGAAGGAGGCTGTCGTGAGACCATTGCTTAAACAGACCAACCTGGATCCCATTGTTTTGGATATGTATCGGTCAGTCTCTACTATTCCATTCTTGGGCAAGGTTCTGGAGCAAGTGGTGGCCTTCCAGCTTCAGGGGTTTCTGGACGAAACAGATTGTCTAGATGCATTTCAACCTGGCTTCAGACCTGGCTATGGGACAGAGACAGCTTTGGTTACCTTGGTGAATGATCTCTGCAGAGAACTGGACAGGAGGAATGTGTCCCTGTTGGTCCTGCTGGATCTCTCTGTGGCTTGGTATCCTTCTGGCTGCCTCTCTGGGGTGGGCCTTTGGGGCATTGTTATGCAGTGGTTCTGGTCCATCTTGGAGGGTCAGATGCAGAAGGTGGTCTTGGGGGATCCGTTTTTGACTCCATGGCCGCTAGCTTGTGGAGTCCCACAGGGTTCTGTGTTGTCCCCCATGTTGTTCAACGTCTACATGAAACCGCTGGGAGAGGTCATCCAGAACTTTGTAGTGAGGTGTCGCCAGTATGCGGATGATACTCAACTCTTATCGCTCCTTTGCATCTGATTCCAAGGAAGCTGTCTCTGTACTGAACCAGTGACTGATGTCAGTAATGGACTGGATGAGGGCAAACAAATTGAAGCTTAATCCAGACAAGACAGACAGATCAGGGAATTGGGGCTTTGCCTGTGCTGGATGGGGTCACACTCCCCCTGAAATCTCGGGCTCCCAGCTTGACTGTGCTCCTGGACTCAGCCTGGATGCTCTAGTCTCAGCAGTGCCCAGGAGCACCTTTGTACATCTTAAACTTGTGTGCCATCTGTGTCCATTCCTTCAGACGTCAGATATGCCTGGACTCCTCTCTAAGCCTGGATGCCCAGGTCTCAGCAGTGGCCAGGGGTGCATTTACACATCTTAAAATTAAGTGCGATCTGCGTCTGTTCCTTGAGACGTCAGATCTGCATGACTTCTCTCTGAGCCTGCATGCCCGTGACTCAGCAGTTGCCAGGACTGCATTTGCACATCTTAAAGTTATGTGTGATCTGCATCTGTTCCTTGAGACGTCAGATCTGCCTGGACTCCAATCTGAGCCTGGATGCCCAGGTCTCAGTAGTGGACAGGAGTGCATTTGCACATCATAAACGTATGTGCCATCTGCATCCATTCCTTGAGACGTCAGATCTGGCTACAGTGACACATGCTTTGATTACATCCCGTTTGGACTACTGCAATGCACCGTAACCGGGGCTGCCTTTGGAAACTGTATGAAGACTTCACTGGGTTCAAAACACTGCAGCCAGAATGCTGACCGGTGTCAGTTACAGGGAGCATATAACTCCCTTGTTAGAACAGCACCACTGACTACCTGTTTCCAGGCACAATTCAAATTGCATGTCATGGCCTATAAAGTCCTAACTGGCTTGGGTTCAGACTATTTGAGAGACTGTATCTCCCCATATGAACCTGCAAGAGCCCCAAAATCTGCGGGAGATGGCGTTCTCTCAGTCCCATCAATACCAGAGGCTCGCCTAGTGCGGCGCGAGAGAGAACCTTCTCGGCGGCTGCTCCCATCTTCTGGAATAAGAAGGCCCTTCCTCTGGAGCCTCGGATGGACCCCTCCCTCCTGGCCTTTCGCAGCCAAGGAATAAGAGTTTTATGCCTTTTTATGCTTTCTGCACATAAGACATAACTGGGTGCTTTTATGGAGCAGATGGGTTTTTAGTCCATTTTTAACTTGTGTATCATATTTTATGTGATTTTATATATAGACGTTGTAATTGTTTGAATTTTCTAACAATTTTAAAGGTTTTACTGTGAGTCGCCTTGGGTCCTTCCAGGGAGAAAGGCAGGATATAAATGAAATAAAGAAATAAAATGAATAAAATACATGGGGGGGGGGGGGGAGACATAAGAATGCAAACGCAATTCAGAGAAAGCTATCTCCATTAGCCTTAGTATGAGCAAGGAGCAAGATTCGAGCCCAGATGGGAAAGAAGAGATGAGGAGAGGTCAAAAGATGCAGCTTTCTTTGTGACACATCTGGACCAGGAAATAACACAGTTCTCTTGTGTTTAAGGAGATCTAAGCCCTCCTTAAATACTATAACCTTCCTCTATAATTTAAGAGCAAGCCACCAAGCTCTGCTAGATAAGGAGCTTTCCCCTCTTTCCAGCAACAGCAGAACTATAAATACAAATATTGATAAAGTTTTAAGCTTAAATAAGCTCATCCTAACTGTAGTAGATAATATGAACCACAGCAGAAAGCAACAGACACTTCAGGTAAACCAAACTACAGGAGAAATTAAAAGTTCCTTTTAAAAAAACCTAAGTATTGTCTGTCATCCATTTACCTTCCTTCCTTCCTTCCTTCCTTCCTTCCTTCCTTCCTTCCTTCCTTCCTTCCTTCTGTAATTCAAGCCTTAAAGCATTTGTTAATCCAAACTGTAGTAGATAATGCTAACTATAGCAGAAATCAACAGACGCTTGGTAAAGCAAAGCACTGATACAGATGCTATTGATTCATTTTGGGAGGGACTTGCTGTTGAATTGAACCCAAATTGGTGGATACTGGCTTCACAGAAATACACACAAACCACACTGGGGGAAAATCTCAGTGGTTTTTGTGCGTTCTCTCTAGAAAGGGAAACCTGAGAGAATGAGAACATTTGCTCTTTAGAAACTCAACTGTTTCCGCATATTCACTTTTTGCAACATGAAAAGAGTTGGGAGACATTGCAGAGACCTCCTTCCTAGCATTCTTACTGCCTTTAAGAGACATCATGGAGCTTTGTCTTGTGAGGGATCTCTCCCTAAAACACTGTTGTTGGTATTTATTGCTATTGAAAAACAGAAAAGAGGGCTTACCTGGTCATCCAGATGCACTTTCTGGAAACGGTTGTGTGGATTCTTCATAGGAGCTGCTAGAATGCCAAAAAAAGGAGAGGAAACCCCCCATTCACAAATACACACAACATACAAAAGCATTCCCTTGTTATTCCTGGTCTGGAAAGAGAGAATAGAGGGTTCACCTGTTCTTGGGTCCCTTGAAGCCTGAAGCTCTTGTGTCTGAGGGGGTGTTCCCACTTGGCAGATAAAACGGATTATATTGTTGCGATTCTGATTCGGATTATGTTCCGGGAATAATTCGAATTTTTCCCATCATTTCCATTACCAAAAGGGGCAAATTACCTCGATTCATTTAGACCCTGTTTTCGTTCCCATTTATTTTAAATCACTTTATTTTAAAGTGGATTAACTTGCCCCCCATTCCCAATTATGTCCACAAGCTGTCAATCAAGCGCGTAGGCTTCAGACGTCACAAGTCTTGGGTTTTTTTTGGGGGGGCAGCCAATGAAAATCGGCTGCATCCAAGGCTCTTCTGTTCTGTCTCCCCAGACTAGAAGGAGGCTTGGCAAATTAGATCAAGGAGGAGAAGGCAGCGGGCTTCATTATTGGGGAGAAAATCTTTGGGGAAGAGAGAAGATAAGGCTTGATCCCCCGCCTCAGATCCCTGGGCGTCCAGGCTCTCCATTCCCCAAAATTGCTTTGCCTCCCCCATTGCTCACTGGACTGTCTGGGGGCGATCAAGCAGGCATGTACTGAAAAGCCCATCCCATAGTTCCTCTGGAAGGAGCCTCCTTTTCCCAAAATCGCTTTGAGTCCCCCATTGCCCATCCCATAGTTCCTCTGGAAGGAGCCTCCTTTTCCCAAAATCGCTTTGAGTCCCCCATTGCCCATCCCATAGTTCCTCTGGAAGGAGCCTCCTTTTCCCAAAATCGCTTTGTGTCCCCCCATTGCTCACTGGGCTATCTGTGGGGCGATCAAGCAGGCATGTCCTGCAAAGCCCATCTGCAGCTCAGGCAGAGGTGAAAAAAGAAAAATAATAGTTTAAAATTGTGTTCAATGGCTCTCCTCACACATGGGTCTATGAATGAGGAGCAGAGGGGAGGTTGCAATCCACTGGGGGAAAGTCTATGTGAATTGAAGAAAATGGTGCTGGCGATGCAGAATGAGAACAAAGAGGGTGACACCCCCAGGCCAGCCCTTTGAGCGCTGCTCCTCCCATCTCCAGGTTCCCGAATCAGACACCCTTTCGTTCCCATTTGGATACAGCGAATTGTACCCCCCTTTCAAAAATAACCCGCGTTATAAACTACTATTATTTTAAACTGAATTATAGGCTGATAATCTGGTTTAAACATTTTAATTTGATTCTGATTCAAAACGCGGTGGGAACGAATGAGGGGTAAGGGAGATTTAATTCGGGCTTCTGTGGGAACGATGCACCCTAAATTCGGATCATGACCCGCTTTATAGGTAAGTGGGAACGACCCCTGAGACAGTCTCTGCTCCTCCGGATTGGGGAAAGCAGCTGCCAGACCCCAGTCCCTCCCAGTAACCCCAAAGACCTTCTCTGGCTGATCCTGAAGAGAAGGCTTTGCTTTGAGGGTCAATTCTTCCAAACCAGAAAAGCAGGGGACCCCCCCCCCGACGCACAACAACACAAAAGCAATTCAGTGAAGAAGGTTACACAGGGATCAAATTCAAAGTGAATGAGGGATCAAATACAAAGGGGACTTGCTGGCAGGTGGACCAAGACATTAAAGGCTTCAGTGCCCCCCTCCCATCATTGCCAAAGAGCATTTTACCAAAACACAGCATTTCAAGTCACACATTTCCTGCAGAATTGTTGATGTGAAATCCATGCAAAGGAAGGCATTAGAACATGGTCCCCAAATGCATCCAAAGCCCAATCGCAAGAACATTTCGGAGGGTCACTCACTGTCCAGTTGTCTTCACTCACGAACATCCAGAGACTGGCACCCAGAGACTTGCTCAGGGATTGGCATCTGTCCCAAAGAGGCAGAATTTGCTCCACAGCAGAAAGGACCCTGCAAGGCCAGCAAAGGATGCCCAATATCACTCTTTTGCTGCCAGGGAATCCCAGACGAAGAGGGAGCTCAAACTCTGGCCATTACTATAGGGCTTAATGCTGAGTGGCCAAAATGGAAATGGACTCCAACTGAATCCATTTTCTTCCTCACCTGCTGAGCCTTTATAAGGCCAGCTGTCTCTTGGGACTCACACTCTCTCTTAGCCTATTTTCTTTCACATTATATTTTGTCTTTTGTGTGCCTCTAAGCCATTTATGACTTACAGCGACCCTAAAGCAATTCTATCCTAAGGTTTTCTCGGCAAGTTCCTCCAGAGAAGACTGGCAGTTGGGTAGAGACAGCCTAGATCCTTCCGCCTTTGATGTGCGCATCACAATGGCGCAGAAAAGTAGTCCCTGGAAGCCTTGGGCCAATGGAGGGAAAAGGGTTGCTGACCATTGAGAGATACTTGGTGCAGAAGGGACTATTTCTCTGGGCCTCAACAGATAGGCCAAAATAAAGCTGCTTTGGGTCACTTTGGAGGTATGCTGTTTAAATGATGCATGCATCCTAAGAGGCCAGAAGCTGCGCTGAGGCTACGCTGATGTCCTTTTGCCTCCCTTCCCACTTACTCACCCCCCTGTTGTTGTTGTTGTTGTTATGTGTCCTCTAGTCCTTTCTGCCTTTTGGCCACCCTCTCATGGGATTTCCTTGGCAAGGTTTGTTCAGAGGAGGTTTGCCATGGCTTTCCTTTGAGGCTGACAGAATGTGATGCCCCCACCCAGTGGGTTTCCATAGACGAGCTGGGATTTGAAACCAGAGTCATAGTCCAACATTCAAACAACTAGTCCACACTGGCTCCAACAATCCACTTTAAAAGCTTGGTCTGCTTCCCAGATGTCTTCACTGCAAAGGAAGGCACTACAAAATGAGAGACATTCAAGAAAAAGGAAGGGCAGGACTCAAGAAAAGCTCAAAACACTCCTAGAAATGTAAATGCATGCTTTTTAGTCATGCTCAAGATGGAGGATGTTTTAGAATACCTCCTAGACAGAAAGTTGGAATGGAGGACATGTCATTCCCATCCTTTTTTCATAGGCTGCATCTACACTGCAGAAATAATTCAATTTGGCACCACTTTAACTGCCCTGACTCCATGCTATGGAATCCTGGGATTTTGGATTTTTGGAGGAGAACTTGCCTTCTCACTCAGAGAGCAGTGGAGCCATAACAAACTACAAATCCCATGGCTCCATAGCATGGAACCAGCAAGATTACCAGATGTCCTCTTTTTCTGGGGTCTATCTTACTTTTCAGTCTTCTGTCCAGGAGGAATTCCAAAAATGTCCTCCCTTTTGAGCAACACTAAGAAGCATGAATTTATATTTATATGAGGGGTTTCAGCTTTTACTTGGTCATGTCCTCCATTTTACTTGAAAGTCCTACATTTGTCCTCTTTTGCGGTTAGGACAGCTGGTCACCATGGGATCCAAGGGCAGCTAAAGTGGTATCAAACTGCATTATTTCTGCAGTGTGGCAGCAGCCCTGGTCCTCTCACCTGGTGACCCTCCTGGTTTTCTTCTCTTTCTTATGACGTCCTTTTCTGCCTCTTGGATGAAGATTTTTAGTTTTTAGGGGTCATAGAAGGACCACTACTATCCCATAAATTCATGGGGATAGGATCCAGATTTTTTCCACATCATTAGAATGAATAATGCTTCCAGCTTACAAAAGGAATATGTGTGCATTAGTCTCTATTCCAAATATCACAGCAATAAATTAGTCTTTAACCTGTAAAAATCTGATTGGCTTTTTTAGTAATTCTCAATACTGATGAAAGATTGAAACCTAAGTTTTATGTCATGTTTAGCTTTAACAAATGAAACAGTGGAAATCAAGGAGTGAAAATAATTATGAGGGGTGACAGGGGTGCCAAAATATTTCTCATCTAGGGTGGCAAAATACCTTGAGCTGGCCCTGATGCTGTAGCACTTTTGAAACTAAAGAAAGAAGCTGGTAGCATGAGCTTTCATAGACTTGAGTCTATGAGGAAGTAGATTCAAGGCTAAAAAAGCTCATGCTGCCAGCTCTTTTCTTTCAGCTAGTCTCAAAGGTGTTTCAGTTTTTCTTTTTTAAAAGGTACAGTGTTTGAGACTCATGTTTACCTTACAAAGTTGAGTCTAGGACCTATTTGGGGCAAAATGCCAATGGGCAGTGTTAGCTGTTGGCATTCCCATCAGTGAGCAAATGGTTAAATCCAAACTGGGTTATAATCCAAATTTAAAAGAAGCTAATCAAACTGCTAAACCTATTTTGAATGGGTGGAATTCAACATCTTGAAGAAATGGTTTAAAGTTCCAGCTAAGATTCCCTAGCCCGCTGACACGGATGCCAACATCTCACAATGTCAGTAGAAGAATTTCAGAAGAAAAACAAATAGCAGGGTATATTATCTACATTTGCCTTCCTAGCTGTCCTTTTTCCAATGTAAGCAGCTCTCTCCTGAGAGTACTTGGGAAAGAAAAGAAGATACTGAGGATTCATTAAGATGTCTTCTGGGTAATAGGTTGTTTGCCCCACTATTTTCCTCCTACACCAGTAATGAAGGCTCAAGGAAGATATTAAAACCGCAAGTGGATTAACCCATATGGAATACATCCCTCCTTGGAATTTGTAGCAGCCAAACTGGCCTGAATGCAACTCTTAACACAAAGGAGAAACCTGCCCCTTTGTTGCTTAATAACTATTGGCAGAACATTTCCTGCAGAAGAGCTTTTTAATCTATCAGAATGGTTTAACAGACATGGCAAGCTCCAGCACAATCTGGGCAGAGAACACAGGGGCTTTGCCATTTTTTAGCCCTTGATTAATAAAATATAACTGAAAGCAAGTGAAAGTTTAGCTTCAAAGATCTGATTCATGTATCAGATGTATGGATTTGGGAATTGCCGGGTGGAAACTGCTGCGCTCTGTGTGATAGTTGAAATATATGCTTTAAAATTGTACAAATCCTTCCTTTTTCCCTTGCTCTGTAGGAATGGGTTGTTCCAATTAGGGAGATGTGGAACAGTGTGCTCTCTTCCAGAAGAACCTCACTCGTCTTGCTTTTGGGTGTCTCCTCTCTTGAGAAGAAGTGTGGCATAGTGGCTAGCATAGTATGCTGGGACTGTGATGATCCAGGTTCGAATTGTTATTCAGATGTGAAACTTACGAGGTGACTTTGGACCTAGTCACTCTCTTTCAGACTGACCTACCTGTAAGGTAATGATGATGATAAAAGAGGAGAGGAGAGCTGTCTTGGGCTCATTGGAAGAAAGGTAATTTATAAATGTAAAAAACAAGACATAAATCTGGTTGTGGACTTTTTGTCCTCCTTCCTTTCACAGAAGACAGCCTCCAAGCAGGATGAGTGGTTTCACTCATTGCCTCAAGAGACAGGGAATTTTATAGTAAGCATGGCATTTACCACTGAAAGGATGGTTTTGAAGGACCTTCATACTTCAGATAACACTATTACACAGGTCCAGATTTTTACAGAGATAAAACAAGAAGTATCAACTAAATCCTCATTATTTATCTCCACCTGGCACTCCACAGATAAGCATATAAGACCATATGTTTTCATGTGAAAGACTAGGGGAGGGGAAGGATTTCATCTCCTCTCCTGATGTTTCTGGAATGAGGGAGAATGCTTATATTTGTGCAATAGAGAATCCTTTGCCCGAACTTTTGCTGTAAAGTTAGTTCTTTTCCTTTACACCTTTCATTTATTTTCATTTTACTCATCTATATGTCTCTTGCCAAAAATCAAAACAACAACACCCATTTTAATGATTTTAATAGTATTTTATTGGTATGCTGTACTTATTGTTGTTGATTTGGGGTTAAGGAGGGATGGAGATTGTGGGATATTATTATTATTATTATTATTATTATTATTATTATTATTATTTCCTTAGGGTCACCATGGTCACCCTAAGGTTGCTGTAAGTCAGAAATGACATGAAGGCATACAACATATAACAACAACAACAACAACAACAACAACAACAGCATATCCCATGCTTTTCCCAATCACTGAACTCAGGGCAGTTTATATTAAAAATACAGATTAAAACTGTATTTATTTAATTTCTATGTCGCCTTTCTCCCAGAAAGGGACCCAAGGCAGCTTACAATACAAAAACAAAAATTAAAAAGTCTAAATAGAAAAGTTATTTAAAGGATGATCAAGAGAGCCAGGATGGTGTTTCCAAATACATCAGTCTTAAAGGTCTTTCCTTAATATATATTTGTGTACAGATATTTTGGATTAAGAAATTCTCACTTGGTCACAAAACCCGTTGGTGACCGTAGATAAGTCACATGCTCTCAGCCTCAGGGGAAGGCAATGGCAAGCCTCCTCTGAACAAATCGTGCCAAGAAAACCCATGATAGGTTCACTTTAGAGTCGTCATGAGTCAGAAATGACTTGAAGGCACCCAACACACAATCTATTGTTAAGCCCATTACAATTCATTAAAATTCTGCATATACAAACCACAAGCCAGTACACCACCCCTCCCATTTGGTTTTTAAATACCTGATGGCATAAGAACATTTTGACTTGCCAAATGAAAGAGAGCCTGGCAGGAACCATCCTGGAACACCCTATGGAGGGAGTTCCAATGTCTAGGAGCAGCTCCCTGGAAGGTCTCTCACTTTTTGACACCAGAGAAGCCTGGGAATGTGGTGGGACACAGAGAAAGGCCTCTCCTAAATACCTTAGGGCTCCAATGAGGTCATTAAGGGCGATATAGTCCATCAGATAGCCTGAATCAAAGCCATACAAGCCATCACCAGCGCTTTGCATTGTGCCCAAAATGGACTGAAAGTGAGTAGAGCTACAAGGGGGTTGTGCACTCCTTGGTTCTTAATCCTTAGGTAAGGATAAGGAAGGCACCAGCCTAGGGAACTGAACAGTTTTATGTTTTGGGGAAGGGACTGAAGGGACTATGTATGCTTTTCTTTCCTGTGAAACATCTGGAGCTTCTCTTTCTTCTCTTACACCAGCAACTTGCACCAATTTCAGTTTTGCAGAAATCTCTTGCAAAACTGAGGAAGCCTGAAATTGGGACCTGCCTCAGATCAAAACAGCTTTATCTTTTCACTTGTTTCTGTGATGAATTGATGATTTCTGCCCAAGACAGATTGTCTTGTCTTTTAGGATGTAAGAGCTCCACCTATAGTACCTCTTTGTTTCCCTTACTAATGTGATAGAGGCTTTTAAAGTAATGTATGGCCCATGAGCACATGCAGATTCCCTGCAAATCCCCTCAGTGTCATGTTCCTTCATGACGTTTTGACAAATAAATGTATTACATTTGTATTTTATTATGCACTTATCTAACTGATGCATCTCAAACTATGTGAAAGCAGAATCCAACTGAATGGGGTGGGATTATACATTTCCACTTTTAACAGTTTATTTCTTAATCCAACATATCTGCACCTTTAAGACTGATGTATTTGGAAACAGAACATAAAAAGCTGTACGTGAAGGGAAACAGTCTGCAAAATTCATTAGACTTGAATTTTTGTCCTGCCTTTAAAAATAAAAAAGTAAAGAAGATGGAATAAATCTATCCTTGCAAAAAATGTGAAAGTTACCCCCTCCCCCCAAAAGCCACAAAAACAAATAAATGTTGGTGATGATTATTTATCTTGATGTATATCCTGCCTCTGATCTGGAAACTCAGACTCAAAATACATATAAATTATTATAGGTTATACTTACAAAAAGTTTAAAATTAAACTGTAATCAAATTGCAAAATAGCATTAAAAACAAATTAAAACTAAAAAAGTCTTAAAAGAATATAATTAAAAGTAGTACAGTACCCTATTAAAAGTCCCTTCTTTAAAAAAATGAATCAAAATATTTTTAAAACTCATTACCTGATGACAGCAAGAAGCTCATTCCAGCCTCTTTATTAAAAGAATACCAGAATCTCAGAGCAGCTACCAAGAAGGCTCTGTCTCATACTGATTCATGCATTTCAGTCCATCTATTTCCATTTATTTTTTACCTATATTGCAAATAGATTTGCATTTAAGAACAAAGAAACATTAGAAATCATACAGTGAAAGGAGAGCTGTCCCTGCATCGCACCCAAGGCCTTGTTGTTATGTCCTTTCAAACTGATTCTGACGTATGGTGACACTATTGTAGAGTCTTCTCAGCAAGATCTATTCAGAAAATGTTTACCATTTCCTTCCTCTTAGGCTGGAGAATTGTCTAAGGTCACCCAAGGTTTTTCCATATTTGAGTCAGGATTTCACCTCTGGTCTCTCCTGGTCCATCTGGTCCATCAGGAAATATTCTTATGCTACAATGGTCTTTGCCAATTGGTGTGCGATCTGATTGGTCAAAACTGGCCATTCAGTGTTGAAACGTGAGAAAACAGAGTGAGAGGAAAGGTTACTAGTAAAAAATCATTCATTGTGAGTGGCAGTAGGAAAACTAAATTTAATCTTCTCTAATTCTGCATTTTCCTTGTACAGCTTACCAGGGCTATACATGTAGAGTCCTTTCATATAGTCATTTTTGCTGCTGCTGCAGTTTCTATCCCCCACTTTTCCCGGTACAGAACTGAAAGAGGATTACAACAATTTAAAAAAAAACATTAAAAATTCACAAATTACACAAATTAAAATGTGTAAAGAAAATCACAAAATACACATATTGAAATGAAATTAAACAATAAAAATATTGACACAGTGTTGAAACATAAATCAAGAAGCATGTGCATGTATGCATGCACACACTAGCACAATTAGCAAGATCCAGTGCAGTATTTGGGCGATACTGGCTGGCTGGCCTTATAGAGTCACTCAACAAATGTGTGTCTAAACCTGAATGAATGAATGAATGAATGAATGAATGAATGAATGAATGAATGAATAAAATCATTACTAGTCTGTGAAAGGAAAGCAAGTAGGGTGCTAGTCTAACTTCTCCAGAAAGGGAGTTCCAGAGCCTGGAGGCAGCCACTGAGAAGGCCCTATCATGTGTCCTTATCAGATGTACCTGTGAAGGAGTTGGACAGAAAGAGCCTCCAGAGCAAATCTGAAATCATGGACAGGTTCATAAGGGAGAACATAGTTCTTCAAATAATGTGGACCTGAGCTGTATAAGACTTTACAGATCAAACATTTGAATTGTGCCTGGAAACAGTCCGGCAGCCAGTGCAGTTGTTGCAACAAGAGAGCTGTACACTTGGTCCGCAGGCCGAGCAGTGGACCCTGCTGTGGAGGAGGGGGCACTTTCTTGATTTCCATTAGTCACACCAAGTTTGGTGAGGGGGGCCCAGATGGGTGAATAGGGAAATCTGGTATGCCATAGGGAGGGATTTGGGTCATTTTCTCCCACATTCAGTTAGATTGAGCTCTGCGGAGCAGACAGTGTCCATTTATCAGAAATAGGCAATTCAATCTTCTTGAAGGATTTGCAAAAGAGGGAGAGGTCTGCCTTGGCAGGCCTGGTGGGGGAAAGGGACTAAGCAGATGCTTGTCCTTGTCCATGGCAGGTAGTTGTGGAGAAGATGGGAGATCAATATACATTTTGGCACTCCTTTGTGGTGGAGGGTTGGGCTCTTGAACTGTCTTCATGGGACACAAGATTGAGGGACTGGGGAAAGACTCTTCCCTTGAGCTGATCTGTGGGATTACTCTCTCTAATAACATTGTAGGCCTTGGGAGGGAGCCCCCCCCCCCCCGGGTTGGCCTTCCAATAATGACCATCTGCAATGACAACCAAAGTCTTTTGATTGCCCTGGGGGTCTGGTGTTTCACTCAAGGGGGGCTGGGGAGGTGTCACAGGTTGACAACTGCGCCTCAGCTAAACCCACACCAGGTTCCTTTCCCCTTCATTTGCTCAACCCCAGGTCTCAAACATTTAACTAGATTTTATTTCAATAAAGATGGCCCTTGTTTAATCCCAAATGTTGTGTCTGGTCTCATTATTACATGGTTGGTCAACAATCCCTGTACCCAGCTCCAGTTAGCAATCTACCTGCAGCACTTTGGACTTCTTGAAGTTTCCAAACTCTTTTCAAAGGGAGACCCACACTGAATCTTGGAAAAATAATGATTTCCAATGTGCTTTGTGCCACATTCCACATTCCTAGTCTCAGGAGGTGAAAAATGAATACTTTCTTAGAGAAATATGAATCCAATGAATTTTCTTTTTCCTTCCAAGCACTGACTACCTCTTCTTAAACTGCATCTAGTGTTGTCGTTTTTTAACCTGAAGCACTGTGTACATATTAAGCATGTTTTGTTACAATTATCATTAGGCAAGCAAGCAAGTAAGCAAGAAGAGTTAATGGCAAGACAGAAATTATATGTTTTATGTGTAAAGTTGTGCACACGCACACACGCACACACACATGCAAAGGTTCAGTTGGTACAACCTGCGGGTATCATTTACAATCCATGCTTCCTGCTGGACTAATGCAAATTCGAGTCAGTCTGAAAGATGTGCATCTCTATCCATCATTACCTTGGGAGCATTAGGGAAAGGTTAATTGGTAGCACATTGGTACAATTAGCATATGGCAATGGAAGTACAACGCAGGGGAGACCATTTTCTTTCTAAATGCATCCTGGTGCCTATTCTTGAACAAGCTTATTGAACATCTGAAATTCATGCAAAATCATTTTAACTGCCATAGGGGCTGGCAGGCTCTTCACACATTTCTCCCCTCTAGTCTACTAAAACCCAAGTATATGTTTATGTATTTGGGTGGGACTTCTAAATTCATTCCTAGCAGCTGTTTTTGTTCCATTATCCTCAGCTTCAGCAGCCCCATGTGTTTACATGATGAAAATATCTCTTTTTTGTTGTTTTTTAATGTAATTTCAGAGTAATGTATTTACAAGTTTATTTAAAACATATCTGTTATGGATTCCTATTAATAGGATCCATGAGGATAGATCACAATGTAATTATTAAATATAACACAGTGTGTTAGATCCTATCTTACTCTCCATCCACATAACAGAATTCACATTTACAGGATGGGGCCATTCCACCTCTCCTTTCCCTCTGCAGTGGGTTGTCCTTTACATACACACAAAACTTTGCTTGTAGGTTTCAGTGGAAAGTATGTGGTCTATGATGTGTTGAGAATAACAGATGAAAAAGGAAATGAAAGATATCATACACCTCCATTTCATAAATGAAGTTTAATAGGACCACAATAACACAAAAGCCAAGCTAAGGCTTTTTTTTCACAGTGAAAAATCCCGGTTTACTTTTCCTGGTTTGAATACTCTTCCAGGATGCAGCTGGGTATTATTACTCATATTTTGCCACCAATGTTGCCTTCCGACTAAAACCCTCCTAAATTCTGGCTCCCAGCCATGCTCAGATGGCCGATTTGCAAAGTCGAGAGCTTCCCGGCTTTGCAAATCAGCTGGGTGAACACAGCTGGAAACTGGGTTTTAGGCAGGAGGTGGCATTGGTGGCAAAATGCGGGCGATAATACCCAGCTCCATCCTGGAAGAGGAATCAAACCAGGAAAGGTAAGCCGGGTCTGTTAGCTATGCAAAAAACTCCTAAAACTAAAAACCAAAAACAACAGCACTAAATAAAGTTGACAATTCATAAAAGGGCACAGAAGTCTGCTGATGGTCAGGGATGACAGAATGCTATCTCTCACTGGAGAAACAACTGTGGAGATCTACTTGTAAGGTGTACTGGGGCAGTATTTGTACTCAGTACAAAATAATGCAATTTCAGGCTTGAATTTTGAGAAAGGAAGAAAGTGGTTTGTTTGTTTTTTAGTTGGAAATGCCTAAAACTGGGATTTGCTGCAGGATTTGTGGTCACACTGAATGAAAAGAGGTCATCCTAGTCAGCACCAAATAAGACACGCTGAGGCAACTGATGACTTCCATGTCAGTTGGGCTGTGAACCATTTTATTGTGAACTTTTAAATCCTGTTTTGGAGATATGATCCACCACTTTGGATAGATCTCTTTCAACTTCAAACTGAAACCTAGAATGGAGTCTACCCCCCCCCCCCTTCCAAATGATATTAGAGCCACTAGTCATTCCAGCTGATATCCTAGTATTTTTTAAGGCTATAAGGGTGCCCTGCAAAAAAAAAGTCATACCAAAATGTTAATAGTCCAAAACACACTGCAGAAATAATCCAGTTTGACACCACTTGAACTGCCGTAGCACAATGCTAGGGAATTCTGAGAACTGTCATTTTCTGTGACATTTAGCATTCTCTGCCAGAGAGCTCTGGTACCAGCACAAATTACAATTCCAAGGCTCCGCTAGCATTGAGCCAGGGCAGTTCAAGCGTTCTCAAACTGGATTATTTCTGCAGTGTGTTTAGGACCTATGTCTCCCTTTATTTCCTTAATTTTTAATTACTTATGTAAAACCTGAAATTCAGTAATTGTTAGATATTTTATTGTTGTTATAAAAGACCCTCTCTCATAAGCTTTCAACGACACCTCGCTGAAACCTGTGCATAACTCTGGCACTAATGCTAGCACTCTCAGAATGGAAGTGAACCACCTTCTTTCTTGAAACAATATTCAGTTATGAATTTTGTTAAACCCTTTCATCTTGGAGCATCAGCAGCCCAAGGTACAAGAACTAGGAGTGTCTTGGCCTTGGGGGTGTCTTCTTTAGTTTTGTCCTCTCCCATTTTTTGATGGGTTATGGATTAAAAGCTTCTGACGCTTGTCTTAAAAAAACATTTCAGCACACACACCCTGCTATGTAGCTTATAAGTGCATCAAGAGTCATTTCTCCCTTCCCTTTCCCTTCCTCCTCTTCTTCCACAAGACATTTTAATATTATAGTCTGTGCTGCTTCTTAGCTTCAGTCGATGTCTCCCCCCCGAGAAACCTTTTCCCCAATGTCTTATATGTTTGTTGTGATTGCATCTGTTCCACTGCCTTCCTTTCCTGCAGTGTAAAGAATTTATTTTGTGTTCAATTTGTAATGTGTTCAAAACCTTGGCATCTGGTTTTGCTATAATGAAATTTGGGGTGGTGGTTGTTTTCTTCCACTACATACAACCCAGGGAAAATTTGAAGATGAAAGAACAGACCGTAGGCGAACAAGTAAGAATACATCTTGAGAGCTAACAATTGCTGACATTATCATTAGACCAGAGCAGAAGAAAAATGATGAGCCCTACTGAGCTCCATTCATTCATTTTCAGATCTCTCTCAGCAGTGGTTCTTTTTCTCAAAAACACCGGAGATACTGAAAAGATGTAGAAGTACCAAAGTGTAAAATATTAAAAAACTCATGTATGCCTCTTGCAAAAGTTTGATAAACATTCATGTCAGAAAGAGCCCTGATGAAAATTTGAAGGGTCTCAAAATTATTTATACACTAGGATGTTGTTTACATTTCTTCTTTCAATTAAGTTTCTTTTAAAAAAAAATAGCTGTCTGTCAGGACTCCAGAAAATTGCCTTCATGTTAGAGATGTGGAAAAATTTCATCGAGCTCATTTTTCAAAAAGATAAGTGTACCCAAATTTGCAAATTTCTTCAACAACAACAGAAAGCGGGGAGTGTTTTTAAAAAAAATAATATTTACGAATGCAACACAGGTTGAACTGATCAGTACAACTGTTGGCAAGAGATAATGGGAGTTGCACTCTATACCTACAGGGGCACATTTCTCCCACCCTTTTTCTAACCTTGCTAGATTTGTATGTGAATTTATTTATTACTGGACATAACTGCACAACCAGAAGCATCATTGGGGGTTGCAGGGAGTGCAGGCCACACTGGGTGACACCCTAAAGTGAGAGCTCAAGGAGGCCACTGCTTCCCAAATGTCAAAGATATGGGTTGAGGTGGGGCTCAGTGGGCAGAGAAAGGAAAAGCTTACTTACAGTCACCAACAGCTAGCAAGGCAAGTGTCTTTGTTTCTGCTCACTGTGCCTCAAAGTCATGTGGAGATGGGTGAGATTCAGTGGAAAGAGAGAAGAGAGGCTTGCATCATTCACAGACACTGGGGCTGAGCAGACCGCCCCTAAGTGGCAGCCTGCAGCCACCTCCAGCTGCACCAGATTGGGCCCACAGCAACTGCACACCATGGCCCCGATCTGACTTTTCCTGGAAACAGCACAACTGATGCAGCGCCATGGCTTTAAGGGACTCTTTTGGCTCTGTGTCATGTGGACACAGCACCAGAATTAGCACTGTGACACCGTGCATCATGTAGAGCAGCGCACAGCACCACACCATCCTGGGGGTGGAGTTGGTGTGTGTGTCATGTGGACACCATGCCCCGACTTCACCCCCAGGCTGGCTTTTATTGCTGGTGTGCACAGCCCTACTGTCCGCAAGTGAGGTAGGCATTTCCTTCTCAATCCACTAAGCCTCAGCAGCCATGGACCCCTTCCTCCACCTGGCAGCAGTACTTCCGGATCCAGAAGAGACTACTGGGTGGGAAGTAAGGGGAGATGGAGTAAGGGAAGGTAGTAAGGAGGAAGAGGCAGCAGAAACATGGAGCTGGTCCTGCCATTGCTGCTACTACTTGCCTCTTTGGGGGTCACTAGTACTCCAAATAGAAAGCTGGTAGCAAAGGTAGCAGAAACATGGCCCCACTGGAGGTGGTGGCAGTGGTACTGCCCATCTATTCTGGGGTCTCAGGCACCCCAAAGAGATGGGCAATAGGAGTGGCAGCAGCAGCAGAAACTTCATTATACATTCCATTTCATGATTGTTTTTACTGAGAATAATTTGGTTTTGGGGGTGTTAAATATTATCTGCATGGGTGTCAAATATGGGGCAACCAGAGGCTCCCTGCTCTGGCAGCCATTCTCCAAAGCCCATTTCCCGGCCTGAGAGACCCTTTGGGACTCTGAAAAAGTGGGAAACAATGGAGGGTGGCGGCCAGAGGCTCCCTGCTCTGGCAGCCATCCTCCAAAGCCCTTTCTCCGAACTCTGATGGGCTGAAAGGGACCCTGAGAGGCCAGGAAATGACGAAGGGCAGAGACCAGAGGCTCCCTGCCCTGGTAGCTGTCCTCCAAGGCCCATTTCACAGCCTCTGAGAAACCCATTGGGACTCTCAGAGGGTGTGAAATGACAGAGGGGGTGACCAGAGGCTTCCTGTTTTGGCAGCTGTCCTCCAAAGCTGGTTTCCCAGCCTCTGTGGCACCCTTTGGGACTCTGAGAGGTCACGAAGTGATGGAGGGCTGCGACCACTGGCTCCCTGCTCTGGCAGCCGCCCTCCGAAGAATGTTTCCCGGCCTCTGATGGAGCCTTAAAATAGCCAACATAGCCACAGGCGGGAGGGTAAGACAACAAAATTGCAAGAGGAAGAAGGGAGTGTGGCACTGGCTTAAATAACCTTGTCTCTGTCCTCCAGTTTTTCTCCAACCTGGCGCATGAGCGCCATATCTAATTGATTGCTTGTGTCCATTCAAGAAGTCAGCAAAGACACATCCCCAGCCAAGGTGTGGCCTGGGGGACATGAATTTTTTAATAGTTTTCATTAGCATTTTTTCCTTTTGTGATTGTACTTGTGCTCATGTTTGTGTATTTTGGCAGTATGATGTGAAACTTACGGAGGAAGATATATTAAAATAGAAAATAATCTAGAAATTCTGCATTACATTTTGTTCTTGTGTTTGGATGTTTCACTGCCTTGTACCTATCCATCTTTCCCCATGTTTTACAGACATTTGATGTTTACTGTTCATGGTTTATTTGGTTCACCATTTCACATTACCGGTATGTCTTTGTAATGCATTCAGTACTCCTAATAATATTTCTATATTTGGTGTCCATATTTTTTCCCATCCGTGCTTGGCACGTAATTAGATGTTTAGTGGTTTTGGTATTTAGTTCACCAATTCCTTTCTATAATTATGTTCTTGCAATTATTTTAATTATAGTGATTTTGCTATGTGTTTTGGAGTTGTGTGCTTATAAAATATTCTCTGTATTCCAGCAGGAGACAAAGCTACACATACAGAATAAAAAAATTACAATGTGAGATATGCACATGACATCATTTCTTCTGGCATATGGATAGGAAATTTTGAAAAGTACAAAATAACCATAGGATTGCAATGCTGAGTAGTTTGTATGGCCTATACTCCAAACTATTTCCAAGCCATGAGATCTTGCTTGCTTCACTGGTTGCTCCCAATTGTTTCCATGTAACAGAAGCAGTGAAAGTGTTCCACAATTAATTTTGAATTTAGTTTGAACCAAAATAGGAGAGCAACCTTGGAATGCTACTTTAAAGTACCTAACTCAAACCTGGAGTGCATCCCCACCCCATTGATATGGAAGCTACAGGTGCCAAGGCAATTGTTAGCATTAGATTTCTGGATACAGTATTATCCTTTTGTTAAAAGAAGCTACAGGGATGTTTTTACAGGTAACTAAGCAACCATAATTGATTTATGGCTAAATTATTTGGCTCCATCAAAGACCAAATGTAAAACAAAACAAAACAAAAAGTAAAAAGTGGCCTGAAACACAAGATTTTAATGCTAAATTCACTCAGCAGTATGACGATATTAAAACTATGGTATTCTATCTATGAAAGCACAGTGCACCAGCAGTGCAGATGTAAATCTCTATAACCAAGGGTTTACATTTGATCCTTCTCTCTCTCCTTGTCCTTTATACAAGATTTCCAATAGGAATTCCTTAGTGCCCTTTGTGCTTGATTTTGATCAGCTATGTAAATCCAGAAGGATGGTGCAAAGTCAGCAGGTGATGAAATGAACCCTTTGACAAATTCCTTTCTGTATGTAGAGAGATCTTGTAGCACCTTTGAGACTAACTGAAAGCAAGAAGTTGGCATCATGAGCTTTCATAGACTAAAGTCTACTTCCTCAAATGCATATTCTTTCTTTCAGTTAATCAAAGGTGCTACAATATCTCTCTACATACTGTTTCTACAGACTAACATGGATATAAATTTTAATTCCCTCCTGGTGAATCTAGAATTGATTTTCTTCTTGGCATGTGAAGAAAGAGCCATCATATGGGAATATATTGCAAATAGTTGTAGAGCCTAACAGACTATGAAAGTGTGTGTATGTGCCTTCAAGTAATGTGTTGACTTATGATGACCCCAGGAACTTCAAAGGGTTTTCTCAGGCAGTGGTAGAAGATCAGAAATTCTGAGTATGATTTCTTCTAAATAAAAGAGCAACTTCTTATGTGATCTTTGGTAGAATCATAGAATCATAGAGTTGGAAGAGACCACAAGGGCCATCCAGTCCAACCCCATTCTTCCATGCAGGAACTCTCAATCAAAGCATCCCCAACAGATGGCCATCCAGCCTCTGTTTGAAGACCTCTAAGGAAGGAGACTCCACTACACTCTGAGGGAGTGTGTTCCACTGTTGAACAGCCCTTACTGTCAGAAGGTTCCTCCTAATGTTGAGGTGGAATCTCTTTTCCTGTAGCTTGCCTCCATTGCTCTGGGTCCTGTTCTCTGGAGCATCAGAAAACAAGTTAGTTCCCCCCTCAATATGGCATCCCTTCAAATATTTAAACAGGGCTATCATATCACCTCTTAACCTTCTCTTCTCCAAGCTAAACATCCCCAGATCCCTAAGTTGTTCCGTATAGGGAATGGTTTCCAAACCCTTCACCATTTTAGTCGCCCTCCTTTGGACACACTCCAGTTTCTCAACATCCTTTTTATTGTATTTCCTTGAAGAACACCCTCCTACTCATTCCCTCCACCACATGACATGCCTTGCTAATCTCATAATGTAATCTTATGTAATCTCCAGTTTCCATTCAAAATTGAAATGCACTCTACTTCTCTCAGTCCCTCTTCCAAACTCTGAAAAATGAGTGATTTATTTGTCTTTCCAACCACTATTGCTCAAACGCAGTTCCTCAGCAGGCAGAGAAGGTTTCTATTATGGGTGTCCATTCCTTCCTCTCTTTTCTGAGAATCAGAATCCCCTTCCAGTTCTCTGGATGGCTTCCCACCCCTTCCCTCAATCAACCACAAATTAGCAGGATGCCTAACAAGTAACTCAAGCACTAGAGTAGGGTTACCATATTCTGCTCTCTCAAACCTCAAATTATGCATGTAATATGTACATTAGGCAAATCGTTCTAATTATGCAAATTACTCTAATTTGCATTCTAATTATGTAAATTCAGTCCTTTACTTGTCACATTTTTTTCTTCCACTATGTTTCAAACTTCAAGCCACTTTTGCAGTTACAACTGGCTTGCAATCACTAGGGGAAATCAGTGTTTAAAGTGCTGGACCTGGACAAAGGAAGACCAAATTGAAACTTCCTCTTGGTCATGGAATTTGCCACGTGGCCTTTGCCCACCACTCTGTGTGTGTGTATGTGTGTGTGTGTGTGTGTGTGTGTTCTTTCAAGTCTTTGTTTATTTAGGGATCTCCTTTCTCACCTACTGCCCCTTCACCTCACTTCACATCTTCACAATGTCCCGTCCCCTTTCATCTTGCATTTTACCACCGACATTGCTCACTTTCATCCCCCACTTATTCCTTTCCTTGCCCTCATCTCAGCTCATGTCCCTGTCTTGCTTCTTGTACTCCACTGTTCTTAACATCAACACTCCCTTCCTGCCTACTCCTTCACCTCACCTTTTATCCTCTCAATGTGCCATCTTCCTTGCTTCTTCCTTCCCATCATCTTTGCTCTTTAATTAAAGTGAAGATTTATCATTGCTCATCTAAGAAAAAATCCAGTTATCCTTTTGGAAGTAACCTGAGGCATAGTATGGTCACAACAACTCCTTATCCTGGGCATCACTTAAGTAGGTACAAGCATCTGGCAATTACTTGTAACTTCCAATTTCAGAGCAAATAAAATAATATAATTCCCTTATGAATTCATTGCATATATCATGAATATTCAATAAAGTTGTTGCTATTGGGCTGCCACCTGACTACGCCATAGCCTCAAGTTGTTATGCACTATACTCAATAAATATGAATATTAGACTTCGATGCATAAGATAGGAAAATTGTCTGTTGCTAGAGTCTGCACAAATTATTAAGAATTCATTTTGAACAGGGTAGGGCTAGTGGCCTGAACGTCTCTACCTGGGACAAGAGTCAATCCCCCTTTCAAAAATGCAAACTGAAAATTCCCTCGACCCCTCTTCCTGCTGATGAGGAAATGGTTCCGTTGATAAGAGCAATCTGGATTTAACTGTTTTCTTTATCTCCACTGAAAGAAGACCCTGAAAAATTGACTCAAACTAGTACACACACACAAACCATTTTGAGGTATTCTGCAGCTTCTAGAGATATCATGCAACCCCATCTGGATTTGAAAGAGGATAAATGTCTCTTGTTCCTTTGTTTAGAACCACCCATCTTTCCTAGCCAGACCATCTTTCCTAGCCAGACCAGGGCAACAGCAGCTGCATGCCGCAGCCCCGATCTGGTCTTTCGAGGGTGCGAAAAGGAATCGCAAAAGCAGCTCCTTTTTGCACCCTCAAAAGTGTGCCATAACCACAGAGGCACAGCCATACGGTGCTCCTTCAGTGCTACATTCTATGGACAAAGCACTGGAGGAGCACCTTGATGCCGCACGCCGTGTGGAGTGGCACATGGTGTCAGGGCATCCTGGGCCCATGCTGGCCTTAATGGCTAGTATGTACAGGGCCTAAGATGCATTATCAGTATCTGAAGGGCAAGTTCACCTCTGCTCTGCAAGCATATGTTTTCATTTTTTGAACCTTCCATAGAACAACACTGAGGTCATGTTTTGCTCCACCAAAAGATGTTCTCTTTGCTTTTAGGAAATAGCCCCCAAATTAAGCAGAGGTATCTCTCTCTGTGTGAACTGCCTTTTTCTGCTGTGATCTCCAGTCATCAAGACTTCTCTTCACAGTGGAGGGTAAGAAAATACATGTGTGTGGTTTAGTTTGTAGTCCCCTAAGCTTAGCTACACCCGTCCAGCCCTCTTAGATTACTCAGAAGTAGATTATTTAGCTCCCACACCATTTGTATAACAACTTGCATAGAAGATAGACTGTTTGGTTGGTTTCTGGTGTCATCTTTGTCTGTGCTTTAAATAAAGAAATAATTGTTTCTGCTGCAAAATCAGCTTGTCCTCAGATACCCATCCCCATCAAATATACTAAAAGAAGCAATGGTGTCAATAAATATAAGCATCACCTGTGAAGAAATAAACCTAGGGTATATTGAGTCCTATACTTGTTGCCAGCAGCAGCCAGCTAGAGGCAGACATTTCTATGTTCACCTGCCTATGCAAAATAAAATTTGATGTGATTGTTTATCCCACTGTTTTGTTTATGGGAGATGGATAGCATGAACAGGCTTTTTCAGCACGCAGATATGTATGCGTGGACAAGCACTAATTCACAACAAACAATTGTATGTGCATGCCCCTCTTGTGTTGTCAAATAGTTTGACCCTTGTTTATTCTTGGACTCCAGGGCCTTTTGCCCTGATCAGTGCCTGACTCATTGGTAGGCAGCTGGGTGAAATTACTCATGTTACAAAACATTGCTCAAAGGAGTGGTTTGCAGAAGTAAAAATAGAAGAACTGTTCATCATCTGTTAAATGAAGAGAAATGGCTCCTGGAGTATCAATGAGAGTTTTAAATTCCTACTATCATTATCACTGTGAAGTGAATCCAGCTCTTGCTCACTACACTGTTATCACAATATTTATACAGTGGGTACTTGGTTTCCACTGGGGTTTGGTTCCAGGACCCCCCGTGGATACCAAAATTCATGGGATGCTCAATTTTCATTAAATGTAATGCATAGTGAAATGGTGTCCCTTTTATAAAATAGCAAAATCAATGTTTGCATTTTGATTTTTCTTTAAAAAAATATTTTCAAGGCATGTAAGGTTGAATACATTGATAAAGAATCCATGGATGTGGAGGGGCAATAGTATATGTGTAATAAAGGCCAGTATATCCCAATACAAATATATGCTATACTATCCTTTTGTATGCACAGGATAAGGGTAGATGCCTGAAAGACTGATGGCTTAATCCACCCTTAAAGGGTATTCACCTGTCAATCAATATAATACCTAATCTCAAGGCTCTCATTCAGTATCTGCTATAGAAAGTTTTTAAATTTTGCTGTTTCAGATATTTTGGATTTCATCTCCCAGAAGTTCAGACCATTAGCCATTATGGTTGGGGCTTGTGAAAGCTGAAGATCAAAATATCAGAAGGACCAAAGTCATTGCTTTGGACAGTTTGGTTTACACCCTTTTAGTGACTTATGATGGTGTTGCTCCAATTTATACCTGCGTAATTGACTTTTCTGGTCATTGTAGAAGTTGCAATTCTCCATCAACCACGAAATGACCAAACTGACCCACCAAAACCAACTGCACCACCATCCAAACAAGGTTAGTTACTGGTCAATTGATGAGTGGTGGCATAGTGGGAACAGCACCCAACTATACCTGTTGAATGCATAACAATTACATTATCTTCCTTTGTGAAACTTTCATGCATCTCCTGATCTAGGACCCTTTATTTTGAGTATGGGTGGGCAATCTGTCTCACTCCTGATTTTGTTGGAGTGCAGCACACAACTCTGCTAGTGAGAATAGCCAATGATGAGGGGAGCTGGGAGATACAGACCAGAACATCTAGACTTTCACAGCTTTTCTGCCTCTGATCTTGTGTTTCAACCTTTCTTTTTTACTTATACACCTCAGTTACAAAAGTTATCTATAGTGGGTCCTTGCTATCCCCTCGATTGTGGTCCAAGACTCCCATGGATACAAAAATCAAAAGATGCTCAAGACTCAGTAAATGCAATGGCATAGTAAAATGATGCCCCTTAAATGAAATGAGGTTTGCTTTTGGGTTTTCCCCCCTAATATTTTCAAGCCATGGATAGTTGAATCTATGGATACAGAGTGCCAACTGTACTTAGACACCTCAACCGGGATTTGTTTGTTCCATGAGTAGGTCTCAAAACACTTTTAATTTCAGAGAAATGACATGGGTGAAGATTTGGATCAGGGGTGTGTCATGGAAGAGAAACGTTAGTACAGTTTCTCCTCTCATATGGCCTTGATGCAAATCTATAGTTGGTTTCTGTCAAGCAATCTGATGGTCTGTAACAGGATATTCCAGTTATATAACCACCACATCCAGTGTAGTGTGACCCAAAGAGTTGCATCTTCATTTCTGCCAGGAAAATGGTTACTATTAAGAGAATGAATGGCTTCTCCATTTTGGGGCTTCCATATGCTCCCAGACAAAGGTGATATAGCGTTGGGACAAAGGAAACAAAAGAGGGAAGTAGGGGGAAAGACAATTCCCATCACCTTTGGCTTGATGTTTCTCATAATTCACATAGGCGCCTTACAGACAGGCCTAAGCGGCGCCGTCGTTGCGCCAGAAATACGCGTGAGGGGCGGCGCTTCCGGACGCGCCTTGCCCCTCGCGCGTATTCCATACGGCAAGATGGCGGTGCCCTATACAGACGGGTGCGACCATCTTGACGTAACGGATGCGCAGCATCCAGACGTCTAAACCTGGAAGAGCCGTCACGAGTCGTGCGGTTTGGCTGCTGCGGCTCCTCCGCACTGCAACCGGCAGCGGCCCAAGACTGCCCCTTTTGGGCGGTCTGTAACGGGCCATAGTTATTGTTTATAAGTAAAAGAATGTCCCTATTTGTCAACCAGGATTTAAGGTCAGATATGTCAATCTCACAGAAAATGTTGCTTTGCCAGATTTTTGGATTAGAATGATAACTAATTTCATGCTCATTTGAAATAACAATTTTTTGTGTGTGAAGGATTCAATCTCATAAATTATTTTAAAAATGTATTGTTTTATTAGATCCAAGTCATTTAGGATTTAAATTTGCATGTTTTCTGATCTTAGACGCTCATGAATTGCATTTGATAACAGAAATGATTCCTCTTTGTACCAGCGATCTGACAGTCTGTAATCTAACAGAACTGGACACATAGCTTTGGGCTACCAATTCAGTGATCTAAGTAGTTAGTAAAAAGAAATTTGGGATACCAGAAATCTCTTGTCATGCTCAAAGCAAAAAAAAAAAGGAAAAAAAATCATGAGAATTTGCTGTTGGGCTTTGCTTCCATAGCACACACAGATTCTGTCAGATGTTGCTGCAATATGCAGTTTTGTCTTGCTATTTTTAGCAGTTACACAATCTTTCTGAAGGATGAGGGTCAGAAGAGGGAAAAGAACAGAATACCTATAAGTTAAATAGTCTGATTGTAACAGAAGAACCTAGCCCAGTTCAGTGCATAATTGCGGAGTTCTTTTTCTTCCTTAGGTGCAAGGGGTCACTTGATTTATTCCAAAGCAAGACTTCAAGAACTCCTTTGGGAAACCTGTCAGGAGTGCATGACATAGGATTCCAGCTTTTATTTCTGTTTAAATTTTACTTGCAACTTATGCTGGTATTCCTGATACACTGGTTCTTTTTCAGGAAGTCTTTACACTTCAAGCCGCAGGAAAAGTTAAGTGCTCCCCCTGCTTCAGACTCTTTTGAATTAGCTTGTGAACTCCAGCCTTTCTTCTGTCTTTTTTGGTTCACTCTAGCTGAGGCTGTGGCTTTTCCAATATCAACACAATCTGTAGATCAATCTCCCTTTACAGAGAAATGTGTTGGTTTACAGTTCCCATCATTTCCAGCCAGCATGGACATATTGTCCAAGGCATGTGAGCACTATAATCATCTAGAGGGTGCTGGGATGAGGAAGGCTGCAGTAGTCCGCACAGAAAAAATGTAAAAGCCACTTAACATGTTTTGCTAGTGTATCAACATTCTGCTTTATCACACTAGGGAGCAAATGGGATTTAAACAAGAGTTAAACTAGATAAAACCAGGAAACATTGTGTGATAAACCTCAGGCATTTCCTGGTTTTCTCTAGTTTAACTCTTGTTTAAATCCCTTTTGCCCCCTAGTGTGATAAAGCATATTCTTTAAACTTTAAGAATCAAGGAAGATTGTATAGATCACTGATGGTTCTAACATTGTGTAGTTTAGTATACTAGGGCGCGTTACAGACCGCCCAAAATGGGTGGTCTCGTGCTGCTGCCGGTTGCTGCGTCTGGGAACTGCAGCAGCCAAACCGTGCGGTTCCCGGGCGCAGCAACAAATGGCGCTTCTTCCTGCGCCATGTAAGAGGCACCGCAAAGCGCGAGGCACGCACTCGTGGTGCCACTTCCAGTGCGTGACATCTGGACGCTGCGCATCCACAACATCAAAATGGCGGCGCCCATCTGTATGCAGTGCTGCCATTTTGATGTAGTCGTTATGCGCAAGGGGCAAGGCACGTCAGGAAGCACCGCCCCTCGCGCGTAATGACGGCGCCCCATAGGGCCCATCCGGAATGCACCTAGGTGTTCTTCTCCCTGATCCACTTTGGAAAAGGTGGAACATTTGAACCAAACTGAGCATTTCTCAGGCTGCCTCTGATCTTCCTAGATCCTGTATGCAAAATGGAAATGGCTATCCTTTTAAAACACTGGGTCCTTTTGCTGACACTGAAGTCTTTGGCAGTCGTCCTTTGTTGCCAAACCATGGAGGTGGCTCTGCAAAGGATTGTATCTGAAATGTCCTATTATGCATGCTCAAGTCTCTAACAGAGGAAACAGTTATGTGTGGCATACAGTTATATTTATTTTAGAAGCAAGTGCATGGCAGAGCTTTTGCAGATAAGGATAAATGTCTTCAGCAAGGTGTAACAATGTGGTGAGAAGGATGAAAATAGGGTGGTACAAGTAAACAAGAATGCTCCTGTTTTCCTCTGTGAAGTACTGGAGGGTCTGCTAAATCAACATTCATTTTCTCTCACCCAGACCATTTGAGAGCTCCTGTGATAATGGAAATTACTACCCCAGGTTCTTTCTGTTCCTAGCTTATGTGTTAGAGTGCTCAATGGAGAAAATAAGTGATAGGAGGTAAGACACAAATCTTTGTCAAAAAGCTATTGCTGCCTTCCCCCTCAGCACAGCAGTCAAAAATCAGTTCATAGAAAAACAGAACAAACAGTATATCTGCACTGTAGAAATAAAGCAGTTTAACACCCCTTTAATTGCCATTGTTCCATCCGACAGTATCCTGGGATTTATAGTCTTGTGAGTCACCAACACTCTTTAGCAGAGAAGGTTAAAGACCTTATACAACTGCAAATCCCAAGATTCCATAGGATGGAGCCACAGATCTTAAAGTGTTATCAACTATTTCTACAATGTAGATGGACCCAAAGAAAAAGAGCAACATTCCTTACATCTTCTCAATAAAACCAGCTATTTCTGAACTCTACCAGCTCCATTCATCCTTGTAGCCATTCATCAGGCAAGGCTGGCCTCACCACTTGGTTCAGTGAAATGGCCATCTCAGGTGGCAGGAAGGTGTTTAAAGACAGAGGTGTGACTTTGGGACAGAGCTGCTTTCCATCACCATTCCTTACCACCCATAGTTATGATGGAGGATTCTATCTGTGTGCCACTGATATAGAAAGATTTTATTGGGTTGTTTTACATGCTTTTTCCCCCAAGGGTACCATCTTGGCCTTTTATTTTAAACTGCAGAATGTCTTGGACTAGTCCTGTCACTAAGTATATATTTCCTCCAAAGCTCTCAAGTTCCATCTAAACTGTACATCTAATAAAGCATACTTGAGAAAAATCAGTTTACCTCAAGATTTCAACAACCAAGAGAAGCTATTTAACCCCCTTAAACATTGAGACTGAATCCAGTCTAAGATGGCTCATTGGGGACCATCATTCTCTGTCCCACAGGCAGCTTTGAAAAATCTGTATTTTTTATCCACCCTCCCATTTTTTAAAAAGATTCAAGAGATCTTGCTGAAGAAGAGTTCTGTAGATACTGTGGACTGCGAAAAAGACAAATAGAAGGGTCCTAGAGCAAATCAAGCCTAGAAGCCAAGATGACTAAACTGAGACTGTTGTACTTTGGCCAAATCATGAGAAGACACAACTCACTAGAAAAGACTATATGGCTTGGTGAGGTGGAGGGTAGTAGGAAAAGAAGACCACATTCCATATGGATAGACTCAATCTAAGAGGCCTGAGCCCTGAGTTTGCAAGACCTGAATAGGGCTGTTGATGATTGAGCAACTTATGGGGTCACTTTAAATTGAATTTTATTTGATGGCAATTAACAATAGCAACAAGACTTCAAGGCCAAAACCTGAGAGTTAGAGAAGAGACCTTCTGACATCACAGGAGGCAGGCCTTGGAAGTGTTGTAATTAGGACAGCTCCGGGTGATTTCATTAAGTTTGATTGCTTAAGAATCAAGCACAGTTGCACAGAGCATGTTTCAAACACCAAATCTAAACAACAAACTCTCTTGTCCTGGGATTCCTCACTTAGCCCTGAGGACTGAATGAGAGAGGCCAGACCCTGCAATCTGGAAGTTTTACCTATGGGGCACTGGTGCATGGGAAGTTTTGACAGGCTCTACATTGTGGCTTTTGGGATTTGAGGAGTCACTGCTACCCCTTACAGCTTTCCCCCAGGCCTTCCATTGCTGCTGTCTAGGCTTGTACAACACAAAAGCTCACAAATCATGACAGTGGCCCTCCACTCTCCACTTTGTTCCATTGCATCAGCACATGCATCCACCAGCTTTCTCTCCACAGCCATCTGCCCTTGTCCCTGGATTTTTGGTGCACCAATACTTGTGCAAGTACAATACATATACAAACAGATGCTGAACCAGTGAACTGGGCTGAGGATGCATGGGAATGGTGTCCAGGCTTTAATGCCACCACACAGATTTTTTTAAAAAAAACTTATTTTCCTCCTATACTGCCTAGACAGCTGATGAAGCATAGAAATTCCCTGAGGTTTCAGGAACAACCCTGAGATCTTGCAAGCATATGTCAGGATGGTGGACACCAGGGATGGGAATGATGAAGGTCTCCAGAAGTTGATTGATGGAAGCCTCCAGTGTTTCTCACCAATGGTGTTGCTGGCCATGATTCATGGGAGTTAATAGTCTGAAAACATCTGAAGTGCTGCAGGATTCCCTGCTTGGGGCTATACCATCCCCGATGTGATCATTCTGTATGCACAGGAATTGAAAATATAGTTTAAATATGATCCTAGATGCACAACATCCAACATTGCTACATTTCTGACTTGTTCAAAGTCTGTCCAGCATTGTACCCCAAATTTCTTCTGCTTTGTTGAGTGTGTATGTCCCACACCTTAATTCCTGCATGACCAACAGATAGAGCTACCAAGGCCAAGTGGTTCTTTCTCAATGGTGTCTTTCTAAGCTGCAGATTGACTTTGCTACCTTATTTCTTGCTTCTCTCGGTTCTCTCAGCATGGATGCCCAAGCACTCTACTGAGTTTTCCCCTTGGGCTTTGTTCAGAGGCACTCCTTGTTATCACTCTTTCCACAGCTATATCAAATTGTTGTTATTATTGTTGATATTATTGCAAAGCCAATTAAGAATATTTGAGCTAAAAGGAGGGGTTCTACTAAGATTATCTTGCTTTGATACAGTATGGAATTCATTAGTGGGACATCCACATGCCTTTTTTGTTTGCTACAATGCACACATTTGATCTGATTTTTCACCTTCTTTTCCTCCCTCCCTTCTTCCCTCCCTTGGAAGTATCTGAAAAACATTTCTAGGCAACTTGAGTTCTACACATACTCAGTATCTCACATTTATTTTATGGAAAGTGAGATGTTCTATTTGTACAATAATTAAGCTTTGTGCTTTGGTTCATTATTCCCATGTGTTTCGTCTCTGCAGACCATCGCCATCAATGTATATGATACTCCCTTTTACTGAGATGCAGTATCTATCTGGATCAGCAATGCTGGCCCTAACTGGCAGCATGTATTTTAAATACTTTTCAGGCATAATGCAAATACAAACCATTCTGGAACATGCAATTAATTCCTTAAATGGGACAGGAATTCTGAACTATGAATAGAAAAAAATATTCAAAAATTGTTCAAAAACACGTTTTTCAAGTTTCAAAAAGGCCTGACAAGAACAGCCCTCAACTGATGAGAAACTTCACAGATTGAGGATTATTCTGCCCAAAATTCATAGACATGCTTTATTTGCATAGAAGACAGCGTTTTCTGCATAGGAAACAGCCTTTTCTGTGCATAAAATGTTATTTCTGCATAGAAATGTTATTTCTCATGCAGTAAATGATGTTTCCTGTGCAGAAAATTCTGTAATTGCATAAAATCCACACAGAGTTTTGCATACAAAAAAGCATTTTCTGCACAGGAAACGTCTTTTTCTTTTTTGCCCTGCAAATAATATTTTTACACAAACATATTTTCTGGGCAGAAAATACTGTTTATTATTATTATTATTATTATTATTATTATTTGTTTATTTATTTGAAAAAAAATGGCACATACAATTTTTCCACAGAAACTTTTGAAGACTTTCTCTCAGTAATAAGAAAATTACTAGAATTACTTGTTGTTTCCTTTAAGAAGAAACTTAGTGAAGAATTACATCCCTATCCTGAACTGGTTCATTGACTATTAAACATGAGAAAGAAAGAAAGGCCTATACAGATAGGCCAAAATAAAGCTGCTTTGGGTCACTTTGGAGGTATGTTGTTTACATTATGCATGTGTCCTAAGAGTCTGGAAGCTGTGCCAAAGCCATGATCCAGTCATAAGGACTGGCACACAGCTTTGGTGCAGCTTCCGGACTCTTAGGATGCATGCATCATTTAAACAGCATACCTCCAAAGTGACCCGAAGCAGCTTTATTTTGGGCTGTCTGTATGGGGCCAAAGAAAAAAAAGAAAGAAAGAAAGGCTATCTTACTGAAAGGTAATAGCATGTGAGGTTCAAGAAAGATTCTGTGCATTTTCAAGACTGTTTATTATACTTACCTGCAAAACCCATGGAAATGTGGTAAATGTTGCTTTGTTGTATGGACTAGTAGAAGTAGTAGCACCAAACGAGTTTGTGTCTTTGTGATTAACCACCCAATTCTTATTTGTGTGCTGGTGTATATTTAACTTCACAAAAGAAATCAGATCCTAGTTTTTGCCCAGAGACAGGAGTTTTGCACAAAGTATATTTGCACGAGCTGCAAAAATATTTTTTAAAAAAACAAGAATGTAAGCAAAACCTGGCATCACAGTTTCCCACTTGAAACAAGATCTATTGGGTCATGTTGTAGTGAAAAACCCCTGAGATTTTGTCTTATCATGTTGAGATGGCCAATCTCACCCAGAATCTCATGAACATTGCAAATTCCTTATATCCATGTCCCAGAGGTCCCAGTAAACTACATTGCTATTAACACTTGGCATCTTCTTTCACCATAGCTGATGTGATTCGTCTGGGTGGTGACTGAGTGGCAGATAGATTAGATAAAAATGATGAGTGGAACTTAATTTTCCAGCAGTGCACCCAGTTAATATGGTGGCACAGCTGGCATCTGGCTGGCACTCCAATATGTGGTGTGAATAGTCTCCAGTTGTGAGAAATGAAAGTGGTGCCTATCCAGGGTCTCACTGATATATGCTTGCCCAGGGACTTCAAAGCCAGTAGCCAAGTTTGAGTCTTTCATTTACAGATCTTCAGCTTTGAACAGTGAATCACAGAATCTGTTGGAAGGGCCCCCATAGGCCATTGAGCTCAATACAGAAACCTGAGCTAGATATTCCCAGCAGGTAGAAAAGAAACTTCACCACTTCTCCAGGCAATTGGTTCAGTTCTTGAACTGCTCTAACAATGAAGAACGCCCTTCCAATGTTTAATCAAAATCTATTTTCCTGTAACTTATAACCTGTTCCTTCGCTCTGGAGTAGCAGAGAACAAAGGTGCACCCTGCTCTCTGTGATAGACCTGTGATCATCTTCATGAATTATCCCACTGAATCATGGCTATAATGCAGGGGGTGTTTTAGGGGATTCTGCTAATGTTCTGTGATTTAAGCACTTGACAAATCTGTATGGCCAGGGAAAGGGGGCATTTTCTTGGAACCGGTTTATATTCCAAGACTCACATATGCTCCTAGTCACAGAGGTATTTATCAGATAATTAGTCAGGCTTTATTCAGAGAGTGCTTTAATATGGTAGTTCATTTTCATTTGGCGCTTGCCTGTACTTGCTTTGGAAAGGTCAATCAGCATTTTTCTCTATTATTTTCCTAAAGGTCTTGGGAAACACATGAAAACCTGAAGACCAATGAGCAATGGATCCCAGTTTAGAATTCAGCATCCCATTACATTCAGTCAATATTCTCTTTTGTAAAGAAAGAAAATGAATTCATCTTCATGCAAAATGCTCTGTGTGAATATATAATTCCAAAACTGAGGCCTGAATCCTATTAGTAGCCTAAACTAATCAAGTTATGGCCATTGAATCAATTGAAGTCAAATAAGTGTTGACTCAGCATTCAAGAACTGAATGAATGGGTCAGTTTTGACTAGGACTACTACATCGTTTCAGGCATCAGTTGCTAGAATTTTGTCTAAAATATATCAGACAGTGAAATCTTCTACCTCTCTACTCAGAAGTAAATACCACAAAGTTAAATGGAGGCCCCATTCCCACTTGCTCATTTGCCCTGGGTAGATCTGGTCCGGAATCGCTAAGCTGGTACCAAATCTTCCTGGAAAGAAGTTCCCACTACCCTTTACCTTGATCAATGCAATTTGCCCCTCGGAAGTTCACATTTGCAGTACCGCTTTAAAATTGAGCCTCCTTTGTTGTCAATCAAATTCACTTCCGCTTTCGTCAAAGGTGATGTATCCTACAACCATTGGCCAACTGAATGGGTGCTTTCCCCGTCCCCAGAGATTCTAATTGTAATGCTTTTCAAAACAGGTGCTGAAATTTACACATGGTTGTGCATATGTATTTAAGGACCTACATCTCTATAGACAAAATCCTATTTGCAATGGTCCAAGCCTCTACATGGTGATGATAATAAATGTGATGTGGATAACACAGCCAACACATCTGCTTTTCTATCTAAAGTGCACATTTTTCTCTGCACAGAAAAAAAAAGTCCATTGTTTTGCAGCTGGTCACTCACCTATATCATTCTTTTAGAATAATAAAGGATAATAAAAATCATCTCATGCAGACAAAAAAAATTGAATGAATGTTATTAGAAGAATGGGAGCATAGGGTAACATTTCATGTTCATAAAAGCAGCAATCAAATCCCAGCATATCCTACCTGGTAGAAAATCATTAATATGTTGGACATTGTCCATTCTCATTATCACAGGACAGAGTTATTTAGCAGTAATATGATGGATTCAGTTTCCAACTCTCATAATGACTCCATTATGATTGGATAAAACCGTGTTGTAGAAATCTGGAACCAAATCCTGTATGGTCAGTTGCAAAGTGGGAAATAAAAAGGTAAAGAATAAGGGAATGGTTTGAACTAGGGGTGCATTTGTTATACTTAAATTTTGCAGAAATGACTACAAGAAGTGCAGAAAGGTAAGTTATAAAGAGGAACAGGAAAATATGAATCAGTTCTGCTTCTTCTTTGAACCTCTTCTATTGCAAATGAGTAGAGAACAGAGCATGGAAAAGTTTATTTTTAGACAATAGCCTTTATAATCCTTTGGTCTTGCTAGTTGGGGATTTTTCAAAATCTGGTAGGGTGATCTTCTTCAGTCGCCTTCTTCTGAAAACCCCAGGATTCTGAGTGGATGATGCAGCTTATCTCTAAATATGATCCATATCTTCTGCCACAAATCCTATATTCTTGTTCATGTAGCCTTAGGAATCATCACCATTCACCATGAAAAATGCCCTGTGATATTTATCAACATTACCTTGAACATACTTGCCCCATGTGGCCAACTTAATTTCATCAAAAGCACCACCCCACTCCTTGCTCATACTCTTCCCATGGTCAATGCAAGGTCATAGCTGGACCCATTTTCTGAGAAGTTAAAATTCCTACCTGGCTCAAGTCATGCTGCTAAGGTTGTACTGCTACAAACAGAAAAGGGATGAGTGAAAGCCAGACATATAGAAACCTATTTCTGGGATGAGGCCTGTTGTCCCACTAACACTAGCACTGAGGTGACCTTGTGCTGCATGTTGGCACCATTGATGCCTTCTGTGAACCCACAATTACATCTCAGCCCAAAGCCTGTTAGGTTGGACTAGGGGATGGCTTTGTCTAAGTAAACTGATAGTTATCAAAAGGGCTAACACAGCTCAGATGAATGCACCAGACCTGTGACATAGGTTGCTGCCACACTGCAGAATTAACGCATTTTGAAACAGCTATGTCATGATACCATCCTATGTAATCATGAAATTTGCAGTTTGTTGTGGCACCAGAGCTCTCTGACAGAGATGGCTAAATATCCCACAAAACTACAAGTCTCAGGATTCCGTAGCATTGAGCCATGACAGTTACAACAGTGTCAAAATGCATTAATTCTGCAGTGTGGATGCAGCTCTTCTTAAACTAGCTGAAGAATGGGTTCACCAACCTTGGGGTTTCCTCATGCCAAGGAGGAGGAACAGAAATTATCTTGGTGATGTTCTGAGAGATGGTTAGTGTCAGCGGTGTGGTGATATACTCTGGTTTTTGTCTGATGTTTATTGGAGTTATCCATAACACTAAAACTCCTCCCATGCAAAAAATAGCCTCACCCTCTTGGATAGCCCTTTTAAAATTTGGGGGAAAGAATTTGGGGTAAAGTCACTCCTCCTTTAATGTAGGAGCCACCAGCTGCCATGAAACATCTCTCCATTCCGCAATGAAGCAAGGTTTGCTATAGAACAACCAGGTTCTGCTGCAGAATGTCCCTCAAATCATTCTGGAATTCTATTAATTTCACAAGTCTATAGAGGCAGATCATAGCTGCCTCAGCCCCTGCTGAAAGAGAGACAGTGTAGTGTAGTAGTTTGAGCATTGGACTATGACTCTGGAGACCAGGGTTCAGTTCCCTGCTCAGCCACAGAAACCCAGTGGATGACCTTGGGTGAGTCATGCACTCTCAGCCCCAGAAAAAGCCATGATAGGTTCAACTTATTTCCAACAATTTTCAGTTCTTACCATGAAACAAAGACAAAATTATGGGTATGTACTCCTCTGTAAGCTAGACTGAGCCTCATTACTGTCATGGAGATTGTGAGACTTCCATACACTCCAGTAGGCTCAGCATGAATCTGGGGCTGCTGCCACACTGCAGAATTAATGCACTTTGACACTGCTTTGTTATGGCTCAGTGCTATAGAATGCTGGGATTTGTAGTTTCATGAGATACTTACACTTCTTTGTTGGAGAGTTGTGGTTCCACAACAAACTACAAACCCCAGAATTCAATAGGATGGAGCCATGATAGTTAAAGTGATGTCAAACTGCATTGATTCTGCAGTATGGCAGCAGCCTGAAATCTGTCCCCCAACAACTATGCTAGGGTCTACACTTACAGCTACTTTTGCAGGTGATGAAAATGGTTCATTTAGGAAGGCTGGAGATGTACTCACTCACAGCTGGAGGAGTAGTGGAAGATTCTTTCTGTACAAAGGCAGTGACAACTGACAGCAATTACAGTAGGAGGTAGAGAGCTGGAATGAGAACTGGAGATGAAAGAATAAAAGAAATCAAGTCTAAAATCCAGAGAGATAAAATAAATCATAACAATTGGGATAAATCAATAGAGTACAACAAAAATGGCTCACCTGTCTTGGATATAAATGTATAGGGATATGGTTGTAATAGAGCTGTCATGCAGCATCAATACTACTGTGTCTGTGCATGTTTGTCTAAATTTGGAAAGGCTTTTTGGCCATTACCCGTTTCACAGTGACACATTCTACCATTTGGTTGCATTCAGGAAATTGTGCAGGTGTCACATAGACTGACATTCGATCCACTGGGAGGCTTAGCTGTTTCTGGATGTTAAATTCTTATAATAAGTTACATTTAGTGTGGATAACTTCCTGCGGCATGGGGCTGTACTGAATTCCTCATCCAAGCACTGAAGAAGGGAAGCCCAAGGAGATCTGACAGTTCTTTTCTGGTTCCCAGCCTACACACACTCTCTTCCTCCTCCTCACTTCCAACAATAACAATGGAGTGGGGGGATCAAGATCATATTAGGACTATTGCATATGAGGAGAGGAACTGATATTATTTTCCAACTAAAAAGTGCTTCTGTGCCTCCTACCCAATTATCAGATCTGTGATGATGCCATATTCTGCATGGGCACCATTGATTATTTGGAGTTGCTTGGCGGAAGACAGTGTGGATCATCCTTTTATCACAGATCACTTCCCCATAGGCATAAACACCATGACCTCTCCTGCACACGTTTAAAGCACACACTACACACCAATTATTTAATTAAGTAATGAAATGTTCTTAAGTAGTTGTGTGTATTTATTAACAGAAATAAAACCTTACTAAATGTGCCTTTGTTAGGTATTGGAAGAAATGTAAATTAACTTACAATTTAGAAAAGCTGCTAACCACTGTTAAAAAGTCCAAATAATCTATAGGCTGTAATTCTAAACATATAGTTTGGAGTATACCCTAGGAAACTTAATTGAACACAAGCTGAGTACATCTAAATTTTATTTATAGAATTTATTTTGTACAAAAATGTATGTACCCACACTTATGGTGTTTACAGACCATTATGCATGACTAAGAGCAATGAAAATCAATTGGAAAATGCAATCAATTTACAAGAGTATAATGAAAATGGCTTGATAATACAAATAGAACAGCTTAGAAAGGATGATGAAGCAAATGCCTGACTGAACAAAAAGATCTTCATCATATAGCAATATGCAATTATAGAGATTTCCAACACTGGCCAAGGAAATCCAGGACCCCTGGGAATGTCTTCCTCACATCCACACATCAACTTTGCCTATCAGGAATATGAAGGGCCACTCCACCTAATCTTAGGATAGGTGGGTATAACCTGATCCCCATTCGGCCTCTCCCTGTCTCCCTGCTTCCCTTCCTCTGTTCCCTCTGGAACTGCCGCTCTGCTGCCCCTAAAGCAACAGCAATCCACGACCTTTTTCTCTCCAAATCCCTTAATCTCCTTGCTCTCACTGAAACCTGGCTCCCAGCCCATGATACTGCAACCTCTGCTGCCCTTTCTTTTGGTGGTCTCTCCTTCACCCACACAAGCCGTCCTGAGGGTCGAGGAGGAGGGGTTGGTATCTTGCTATCTAACTCCTGCCAGTTTCAAGTTCTATCTTTTCCCCTCAGCTATCATTTCTCTTCCTTTGAGTATCATCCTATCAGACTCTTTTCTCCTGTACAGCTCCGGGTCGCAGTTATTTATCGCCCTCCTGGCTCTGCCACCCAGTTCCTCTCAGACTTTGAATCATGGCTGACATTCTTTCTTTCAGATTCAGTCCCCACTTTGATCCTAGGTGACTTCAATATCCACACTGATGATTCCAATAACCCTACAACATCTCACTTTAACTCTCTGCTAGCTTCTTTTGGCCTCCAGCCACACTCCAACTCTTCAACTCATTCTCTTGGTCACTGTCTTGACCTGGTTCTTGCTGCAAACTGTGCCATTTCTGACTACCTGGCACTTGACTTTCCACTATCTGACCATCATTTAATCTCCTTTGCTCTCACTTATACTCCACCTCCTCGTCATACTGTTCAATGCCATTTTCGTGATCTTCAATCTGTTGACTCTAACCATCTTGGTCTGACCCTGGATTCATCTCTCTCTTCCCTAAATCTCGGGGATTCTGCTGATTCAGCAATGTCTTTATTTAACTCTACTCTTTCCTCGACTCTCGACCATTTTGCCCCTGTTTCTGTACGCACTTCTTCCTCTAAGACTAGGCCTCAGCCCTGGCTTACCCCCAACATTAAGTTTCTCCGGTCCTGCTCTAGAGCAGCCGAACGTCTTTGGAGAAAGTCCAAAGAGTGGGCTGATTTTATCCATTTCAAATTTGTTCTTTCTTCCTTCTCACGCTCCCTCTCTATGGCAAAACAGAATTATTACAAATCATTGATCTCCGCCAATGAGAGGTGCCCGCAGCGTTTGTTCTCCACCTTCAACACTTTGCTTAAACCTCCCTCTCCTCCTGTCTCTTCATCATTCTCTCCTAATGACTTTGCTAACTATTTCATCTCTAAGATTACCACTATTCGCTCTGAGATAGTCCCTCCTGATTCTTCTTCTGCTCTTAATCTTCTATCACCTTCACCTAACAAATTTTCTGTGTTTCCTCCTGCTTCTTTGGATGAACTCTCTACACTTCTGAACTCTGCCAAACCTGCAACTTGCTCTCTTGATCCAATTCCTACTCGTCTTCTAATCTCTATAGCTCCCTCCTTTCTGCCCTCACTTCTCCATATCTTCAATCTCTCTCTCTCTACAGGCTCCTTCCCTTTGGACTTCAAACATGCTCTCATTTCCCCAATTCTGAAAAAACCTTCTCTTGACCCCTCCTCCTTGTCTAGCTATCGTCCGATTTCTCTTCTTCCCTTTCTTTCTAAGGTTTTGGAACGGGTTGTCTATTCGCGCTGTCTTGAGTTTCTTGAAGCCAATTCCATCCTCGATCCCTTTCAGTCTGGCTTCCGCCCAAGGCATTCTACAGAGACAGCTCTCACCAAGATCTCGAATGACCTTTTACAGGCCAAGGCTAATGGCCTTTACTCTGTTCTCATCCTTCTTGATCTGTCTGCACCCTTTGACACCGTTGATCACTGTCTTCTAGTTGATATCCTCTCTGATCTTGGGTTCTCAGACTCTGTTCTCGACTGGTTTAGATCTTACTTGTCTGGCAGATCTTTTGCAGTAGTTGCAGGGGGCCAGACTTCTTCTCCTGTTCCCTTATCTGTTGGAGTTCCCCAGGGCTCTGTTCTGGGTCCCCTTCTGTTTTCTCTCTACACACTGTCCTTAGGAAAACTCATCAGCTCTTTTGGCTTTTCCTACCATCTGTATGCCGATGACACCCAGCTGTATCTTTCCGCCCCTGACCTTTCTCCAAGGCTTGAACAGCAAGTTTCGTCTTGCCTCACAGCTGTCTCGCAGTGGATGCACCATCGGCGTTTGAAGCTCAACATGTCCAAGACGGAGCTTCTTGTCTTTCCTCCTAAGCCCATCCTTCAACACTCCTTTTCTGTCTCTGTGGACAACATTTCTATTCAACCAGTCCAGCAAGCCCACAGTCTTGGTTTTATCTTTGACTCTTCTCTGTCGTGTATCCCTCAGATCCAGACCACAGCCAAGGCTTGTAGATTCTTTTTATACAATATTGCCAAAATCCGACCATATCTCTCCGCCTCTACTGCCAAGATCCTGGTCCATGCCCTAGTGGTCTCACGACTTGATTACTGTAATGTCCTCCTGGCTGGGCTTCCTCTTTCTCACCTCCGTCCTTTAATCTCTGTTCAGCATTCAGCTGCACGCATTATCACTTCCACCCACCGCTCTGACCACGTCTCTCCTGTGTTGGCATCCCTTCACTGGCTCCCCCTCCCTTTCCGCATTCAGTATAAGCTCCTGCTGTCCACGTTTAAAGCCCTCCATGGACTGGCCCCTCCCTACTTATCAGACCTTCTTTCTCCTCACCTTTCCACTAGGGCCCTCTGTTCTATTAGTCAAGGTCTGCTGTCTCAGCCCAGGATTTCCTCTGCCCCATCCCGGATTCGCCCCTTTTCACTTGCTGCCCCTCACTCCTGGAACCTTCTTCCCCCACAAGCAAGAGCCATCACTTCTTTAACCAGCTTCAAAACGGAGTTGAAAACCATCCTGTTCAGAGAAGCGTTCCCAGGCATTGCATAATTGTCGCTCACTATTTGATGTTCTTGTGGTGCCTGTTTATTGAACCCTTTCCTGTATTGCTATGTACTGTATATGTATTATCCTACTTGTGAGTATGTATTTTCCCTGGAAAATGACTAACCATCCATTATGAAGCCTCCCCCTCCCTCCAGTCCATCTGCCTTGGTCCAGGCCTTGGAGGTAGAGAGGAACTCCTGGACCTCTTACCCTTTCCCTCCACCACTCCCTCCTCCTTCTGTACCATGTCTTTTTAGATTGTAAGCCCGAGGGCAGGGAATCGTCTAACTAAAAGATTGTATGTACAGCGCTGTGTAAATTTACAGCGCTTCATAAATAAAGGTTAATAATAATAATAATAATAATAATAATAATAATAATAGGAGGAAGAGGATCCTTGGCCTAAGCCATGCAGTAACATGGATAGGATTGTGTTGCCAATACTGACATTTTGTTTCCTGACATAGCGAAACTGTAGAACGAAAAATTACCAAGTATGTCCTTAGCAATCATCCACTCTTATCCATCACCCAAGATTGATTCATCTCCCAAATAAACACTACTGCCCTGTTTGTCACAGTTATGTGCTTTCCATTGTCCAAGAAATTCTAATAGCTTGTTTCATTTTAATTTCACTGTGGGATAGATTAACCTAACATGGGCAGAATTTATAATCACATCACGTTGTACTGATTCATTTCAATCAAGCTGATTTCCTGATTCTCAAACAACAAAAAAGCAACAAAACAATCCAAATATATTTTGTACAAATACTCAAATCTCTCATGCAAGTAAAATCATGCTCAAAATTCTGCAACATAGACTCCAACCATACATAGAGAGAGAACTCCCAGAGGTCCAAGCAGGGTTCAGGAAAGGTAGAGGCACTAGGGACCACATTACAAATATAGAATGGCTAATGGAACACACCAGGGAATTCCAAAAGAAAATCAGCATGTGCTTTATAGACTTTAGCAAGGCCTTTGACTGCAGAGATCATGAAAGACTATGGAACGTACTTAAAGGCAAGGGAGTGCCAACACATCTGATAGTCTTAATGAGGAATCCTTACTCAGGACAGGAGGCCACTGTCAGGACAGAACACAGAGAAACAGAACGGTTGCCAATTGGCAAAGGGGTCAGACAAGGCTGCATCCTCTCACCCTATCTGTTCAACTTGAATGCGGGACACATTATACGAAAAGTGGGATTGGACACAGAAGATGGAGACGTGAAAATAGGAGGAAGGAAAATCAACAATCTAAGATACACAGATGACACCATACTACCAGCTGAAGACATCACAGACTTCAAACAACTGCTAAGGAAGATCAAGGAGGCATGGTTATTGTTGAACATAAAGAAAACAAAAATAATGACAACAGAAAATTTACACAGATTCAACCTAGACACTGGTGAAATAGAAACAGTAAAATAATTTTCATACCTAGGATCAAATACTGTTTAGAGTGGTGACTGCAGTCAAGAAATCATATGAAGATGAAGAATGGGGAGGGCAGCTATCAGAGAACTAGAAAATATCCTAAATAGTAGACATACAACTGAGCATAACAGTTAGAATCATACGAGCCATTGTATTCCTATTACCATGTATGGATGTGAGAGCTGGACAGCTAAGAAACAAGATAGGAAGAGAATTAATTCATTTGAGATGTGGTGCTGGAGAAGGGTGCTTAGGTTACCATGGACAGCCAAGAAGTCAAACAAATTGGTCCTAGAACAAATCAAATCAAAAATCTCTCTGGAAACCAAGATGACTAGAGTGAGGCCGTCATACTTTGGCCAAATCATGAGGAAGCACGACTCACCAGAAAAAACACTAATACTAGGAAAGGTAGAGGAAAGCAGAAAGAGAGGATGGATGGACTCTATTAAAGAGGTCATGGGTATGAATTTGCAGAACCTGAGCAGAGCAGTGGAGGTCAGGAAGTCTTGGAGATGTATCATCTAGAGAGTGATTGTGGGTCGAGATTGACTTGAGGGTGGAAAACAACAACACACAGAGAGAGGGATTCTTTGAACTAAAATTAGTTTCATGCCAAACCTAATAAGGGAGTGTCAAAACACAGGAGAGAGACACAGATTAGAATATTTTGACTATCTTGCTGTTTAACATATTCTTGAGAAAGTAGAAATTGTAGTGTATGAGATAGGCAGAATGTGCTTGGAATAGTGAAGACTTGTTAGGTTTGCCTCAATAGTTTCCAGCATTTTGATCAATATATGAGACAGTTCTAATGGCATATATTGCCATTATCTGTTGGTTTCTGTGGAAGATTCCTTCACTTGAATGCACCTAAGTTAGTCATGTGAATGGTTCAAGGAAGTTCTTAAAAGGTTTCGGGGCTTTTTCTAATTCTGCAATTGTAATTTAGTCTGTGACTCCTTTCTGCTGTTTCTAAATGTGTTTCTCCATTTCATTATTATTATTATTATTATTATTATTATTATTATTATGCTTTATTTATCTGTCAAGTCCAGTTGTATGTGAGGTACATGACAATGGAAGATGGGAAAAGAGAAACCTGAACAATTTGCTAAATTATATATATTTACACAGATTCAGCCATGACAATGAAGAAATATATAAGCAAATTGTTCATATATATATACTTTTAGTTTTGTGAGGAGAAAAAAAATATTTTGATCTGTTCCAGAAAAGTTTGATGTTACAAGGAATGGATCTTTTTGCTTCACTGAAGCACCTAATTGAATTCCAAAATCCAGAATGGAATGTTGAATCTGTATAGCTAATGTGGCCTGTAGCTCAGGTCAGTCTCTGACATATTTCCCCATTACTCTTGAAAAGAGATACTGATCAGTAATTTGTGGACTTAATAGCCTTAGAAAGGCCACCTTTGGGAGGTCATGTGTATTAACTCTGTTATGGGGCAATGACTAACATGTCGTTTCCTCCAGATCCAGATAGTGGCTTCCATGACAGAACAGTAGGGAATCCATTTGGGATTTGAATTTTAAAGGAACGATCCAAAGCAATGAGCCCTATCCCTCAAACAAATTCATCGCCTTATTTGTTTGAACTAAAATCTCACAGAGATTCTCTGCCCCATTGATAGGGAAGCCATCAGATGCCACTGCTTACGTCTATCTTGTCCTATTCCCAGTGCATCCTTAGCAGTCCTTAAAATGACTGTGTTCACTGGACATTCTTTGACACCCAAGGTAGATTCAGATGGAGGTAAAATGGTGGAAATATACTCAGCTCATCTGTACTTATGCCTTAAATCGTAAATGACTGGAACATGAAAAAGGCTGTTCTTTCCTTGAGCATATTCTTAGCCCAAAGCCTATAAAATGCTGCCATGTCAAGTAGTCACCTGTGCCACCTGTTGTGTTGAGATGGAGTTCTGATGGCGGACTGTGCAGCATGGGAAATTAAAATGAATGTGGTGTTATTCAGGGCTATTTAAAGTGGTGCTCCACTGTTCACAGTTGGTCTGCAAGTCTTTGGCTGCTTATATGCAGTGGATTTCCAGGAAACTACGTGGATGCAATAATAATGCAGTGCAAATATGAAAATGGTCCCTGGCACATGGGGAGCGGGACTGGCAATTCATCACAACAAAAGCATTGGTGTAATGGTGCCAGATCCCCCAATGAATACCAGGTGCTGTTTTTTATATTTTCAAAGGAAGGAACTAGCAACACTACCTCTGAGTATTTCTTGCCTTAAAAAACTCTATGCATTTCAAGGGATCATTATAAGTTAGATAGGCAGTTTGGAGACACACTCACACCCACAAAGAGAGTGAATGAGAGAGAGAGAGAGAGATGTGTAACACAAATGTGAACATCTCTCTGACTTTTTTTTGGGAGTGGGGCACTTTCTTCTAATGTCACCTGTATTTTCTTCCCTTTGTGATTGTAAAATTCTGCTGTTCTTTTCTTCTTCATGGACATTTGTCCATACATGTAGTATGCACTTTTCCTAATATACACACCTTTTAATGCATTATTGTTGCTATACACTCTGTATTTGCATACATATTTGTGTGCAGCTTTCAGGGATACCTGTTTTGAGTTGTGCACATGTTTCTAGTTTTTTGTTTTTTGTTTGTTTTAAGGAGGAGCATTTAAAAGGAATCAGTCACTTGTTCTTTATACCTGCCCATGGAGATTGATATGTATGTGCACACTTCTCCAAATTTTCATGCGGACCACAAACTGGATACATTCATTTAAAAATCTAGTTCATGCAATTCCTATTGTGGGCCAGTCACTCTCTTCCAGCCTGACCTACCTTGCAGGATGGTGAGGATTAAATATGGAAAGAATGTAAGCAAATGTTCAAATGCCATCTGGAAAAGGTATTTCCAAGGTGGCAAGAAATCCTGTGGAGCAGAATCCTGAATGGACACATATCTTTGCCCTTTGTTTTAATCAGAAAGCAGCATTTTCAAAAATATCATTTTCTGTGCAGAAAGTAGATTTCCTGCACAGAAAACATGATTTTGTGCATGTGTGCGCACACACGGAAAATAACATTTATGCATAGAAAATGCTGCTTTCTGCAATAAAAGTCCTGCATGTGGATTTTTTTGAAGAATAAAGCCCAGAATGTGAATAGTTTAGTCCTAAAAACTGTACAGTTTAGGGAAAGATTCTCATGAGAAGAAAAACAGTTAAGTTATTCTTTTTGGTCCAAGAGAATGAAATTTGCAAAGACTCACATCTCTAGTGAGAATCAAGTGGGCAGGAGAAAAACCATTGAACTTAACTTGCTGGGGGGAAATGGGGTAATGATTAATCAGCCCAAGCTACTAACAAACCGAAATGTCCTGTAGGCGCTCACTGCATCTTATATTTTATCTACATAAGGCATTTCAGTATTCGTTTGAGGGTTATTTTTTGCCAGCATCTGGACACCACAGTGCCCTGTACATTTGAAAGTGCCTTTGACAGACAAATAAGCTGGCTAACAGGCCTTGTCAGCAGCCAGGATTGTCCTCTGCTTTTTTTCTAACCAGCTGCTGCAAGTTACAATGCAGAGGGCATTTGTTACATTATTGGATCAGAGGAGGTCATTGCTACCCTTCTCACAGGCTGACTGATCCCATCACCCAGATGAGAATGAGCTGCCTGACAGAACTGAGAGCAATTTGTTATTGTTCGGAGATTATCATTCCTCATATGAAAGTTCCCTTCCCCTTTGAGTCTATATAAAATATTGAAACTTCTTGTGTTCTGGAAGCCGGGGGGGGGGGGGGGGAGCTTCCCAATGCCTTTCCAAATCAGAACCTTCCCACAATTAGAACTGGACAGTTATCTACCAGCACAAAGGTTACTTAAAGGGTATATGCCACCACAGTTACGTTGGCGCATGCACCAGTTTTACTATCTTGGGCTCATCCTGTGGAATCTTGGGATTTGTAATTTGGTGAGGTGAGGTTAAAATTCTTTGGTGTAGTATTTCAGGGTGAGTAGATTTGAGATTTCTAGCAAAGAACTGAAAGTACAGTGCGGAACCCACAGAAGCCACATGCACACGCCCCATTTTTTCCTATGGCGCTTGAGCATAGGTCATTTTTCCCTTATGCGGGAGAATCCAGAACGGATCCCCCGCATAAGGAGAGGGCCCACTGTATTTCACCCAACTACAAATACTAGGAACCATAGCAATTATAGTGGCATCAGACTGTTTACAGCAGATAGATTCTGTGACTGGGCTATGCTTCTAGAAGGACTGAGAAATAGTAGAACAGATACGGAAAGAAATAGCTCATGCCATTTAATCCAGCCCAGTACATATGTACAATAGGAGTATGAAAGTTTCACAACCTCCTGTATCATTTTTCGATGAACTTTTGTCTAAAAACAATTAAAAACCTATTAATTCTTACCTGCCTTTAAAAAAGGTCACCCTCAAATTAAAAAGAACAGAATACACAATTTTTCCATAGAAACAACATAGTATCTTATTTATTTATCACATTGCAAACATGTACTGTTGTAATATAAAGATTTAAACACTATACCTTTACAAAAACCAACATTTTTTTTCATTTCTTATTACTTAAGATGAATCACAATTGCAGTTTATCCTTGTCTTTGCAAACTTCATACAGTTCTTGCATCACTTTATCAGCTCTTTCTGCACACTGATTGATTCTTGGTATTTCTATAACTGATGTCTCCTGTTCCCAGTGATTCATCGATGTTTGCAGAGCTTTATTGCATGGCGTCAGTACTGCATACAAGTTTTGAAAATCACTTTCATTATATATTTGATCTGTGAACCTATAATCTGCCCACTCATATGAAATAAATCTGAAAACTTTCTGCAAAATAGGGCTTGTTGTTGGTATTAAAGTAAACGCCAGGATAGCAAACATTGCTCTTGAATCCCACCTGGCATTATTGATGTTTGAGATTTTGTGAAAGTTGATGAACGGAAAATTACCCTTTTCTTTGTAGAATTAAAAAAAAAACATGTTAAATGTAACAAAAACTTTGTCTTTTTGAATTGCATCTTATCTTGCAATTTTACCTGTTGAGTACCCAACTGCTCCCTTGCTTTCCACTTGTAGAAGGTACTTTTTTTGTCTTCACTAGATAACCATTCCCCTTCTATTTTTGTAATATCAAAAACTTTATCCAGGGCATTTCCCCCCTCTTAACACAATCATCCTAAATCTTTAGCACCTTATCAAGCTTTGATCGTATCACCTGATCTGACACAAATGGGAAATTTAATTTTTCTCATAATTTAGTAATTTCCTTAGAAATTTCCGCTTCTTGCTCCTTTCTACCTGTAATTTCTGCTCCAAGCAATTGGTATCTCCAAATAATTTGTGTTTACATTGGTATTCTGCTTTTATTTTTTAGAGAAAATTCTTCTAAAGGCACATTATTTCTTTTTTTTATGAACAAGATTTTTGGTCCAAGTATGTTTGTTCTTCCGTATGGTATTGTAGCTCTTCCAGCAAGGGGCCTACAAAGCCCCAGGAACATCGCCTTTTGGCGCGGTGACGGCACAGCAGCAGCAGAGGAGGAGTAGTTCCAGGAACATCGCTTATCCGCTCTACGCAGCCGTCACCCTTTTTGAGGTTGCATTGCAAGCACTGGCAGGGTGAAGCACTACTCCAGGTGTCTTCACCTGCCACTCTTCTGGGAGCAGACTCCTAATCGAGTGATTTCTTGCCGAAGAAGGTGAGATTTTGGGGGGGGCTCAGGGGGGGTTTCCTTGATGTTCTTACTAGCCTTGGCCGGCCCTTTGAGGCTGACATAGGGTGACTGAAGGACTAGAAACCGAAGAGCAAAACTGCTCTCAGTAGTAGCCTTTTGGCACCAGCTTGTACGCAACCTTTTTCTCCACACTTCAGAGGCAGCATAAGTGTAAAAGAAATCTTCAACAAAACTAAGAACAATTAATCACCGTACAAGGAGCAGACCTGAAGCAAAAGAAGAAAGGTTCTTAATAAGGGGGGGGGGGGGGAACCAACTGAAAATATACTACAAAAAGATAGGACGAGAATTATTGTAGAAGGGGAAGGGAAAAAGGGAAAGATTGATAGACGTATTTCTGTTGATCCAATATCCTTAAGATTTCTGAAAAGGGAGGGAAAAAAATACAGGAGAAGTCCAGGGGGGGGGGATATGTAGGCATGTGTGTATAGGTGCAGGTATAGATACATGGGTGTATATGTGTATGAGTGTATATACATATATATATATATATATACGAATAATTTGTTACAGTCTCTCTGAATTAAAAAATTTGTAACTGGACACCCAAGGATTCGGGAAGTTCGAGGATAATAAAGTAAAGATAATAATGGCATCAGGAGTAAGATCGAGGCAACAAACACAAGGTCCACCTCAAAGCCTCTCTAGTACACGTAGGGGATCCTCTGAATTTGTCTCTAAACAATCAGACATAAATGTAATAATCTTACAGGAGTTGAGGGAATTTAAAAAAGCCTTCAAAAAAGAAATAAGAGAGGAATTAAAGGAAACCAGAGAAGAAATAAGAGCAGACCTAAGGAAAGAAATAGAAGGATTATCGAATAAAATAGATAAGATAACCGAAGAGATTAAGGATTTAAGGACTGATGTCGATCAATTGGCTATAAGGACAAAAGATGTGGAAAAGAGAGCAGAAATAATAACAATTGAACAACAAATAAGTAATCAAAATATATTGGTTCAAGAAATGAGACATAGGGAAAGATGTTTAAAATTGAGAAGGGTACCAGAAATGGAAAAAGAACAGCTATTCGAGCGTATAATACCCGAATTAGCTACATACATGGATACGACAATTGAGATGATGGACATGCAAATAGAAAAAATATTCAGGATTAATTCTAAGATAGCGAAAGATAAAAAGTTGGACAGAGATATAGCCATCTGCTTTACAAACGTGAGAACAAGAAATAGAATATGTCAGCAAAATTACGAAAGTAGACTGGTGATAGATGGGAAAGAAATAGAAATCTATAAAGATCTCCCAACACAAATATTAAGAAGAAGGCAGGACTATAAATTTCTTACACATGCGCTGCGCAGTCAAGACATCAGACTCAAATGGGAAAAATATGAGGGAATAACATTTTTGTATAAACAAAAGAGATATAGAATAAACACTGTAGAGAAGGCAAAGGATTTTTACAGAAGGGTACTGGATAAGAGAAAACCAGATCAGGAAACACACAAAAAAAAAGATCCCCAAAAAAAGGAAAATGAGATAAATGAGACAGGCAATATGGATGCAGAAGAAGAAGGGATAGACGAAAGAGGAAGGGATACATCAGAAGGAGAAGAAATTGGTTGAAAAAAATATGAGACTCAAAATTGGCTCACTAAATGTAAGAGGACTTACTAACTCCAATAAAAGGAAAAGGATTTTTCATTATTTGGAAAAAAGTAAATGTGATATCTTATGCATTCAAGAAACTAAAATAAGGGAAAATGAAATAAAGTTTTTGAGAAACCCAAGTTTAGAACTTTTATTCTATTCATCGGACGTAAAAAAAAGGAGAGGGGTGGCAATTTATGTAAACGAAAAACACGAAGTTAAAGAAATATTTAGAGATGCAGAAGGTAGATACGTGGCAGTACAGGTAACAATTCAAGGTCAAATCATAGAAATAATTTGTATATATGCACCCCTGGAAAAAAAGGACCGTTTTTTTAAAGTATTAGGTCAAGACCTAAGAAAAACAATCGGTGACAGACTAATTCTTGCTGGAGATTTCAATGGTGTTTTAAACCCCATTAGAGATAGAAGCTCTAAGAAAAAGATAAATAAAAATCAGGGTAAATTACCTGTAAGCTGCTTTGAAATGTTAGAAGAATATGGTCTAAATGATGTATGGCCACATCTTTACAATGAAAAAAAAGGATACACATACTTTTCAGATGCACATAAATCGGCATCTAGAATTGATATGTTTTTAACCACAAAACAATTGATACCTGTGACTAGAAACATGGAAATAGCTCCTAGAACAGTTTCAGACCACAACATGATAGAAATTGAGTTAGAATTTAAGGAAATAAGAAGAGAATGGATCTGGAAATTAAAAGACGAATTAATCAAGGATGAAAGGTATGTAAAAACGTTAAAAAAGGAAATAAAGATATTCTTGGACATAAATAATACACCAGAAGTAAAATATAAAATAATTTGGGATACATGTAAGGCGACAATCAGAGGTTTACTGATAAAAAGAGCTACAGAAATCAAGAGAGAAAAAGAAAAGAAAGAAAAAGAAGTTAGGCAGAAATTGAAAACATTAGAAGAAGAGATAGATTTGAAACCTGAAAATAAAAAGCTGAGAAATAAATATGAAATACTAAAAAATAGCATAGCAAAACAAGATATGGAGGAAGTGATAAAGAAGTTAAAAACAATTAAACAAAACCATTTTGCATATGCAAACAAACCAAATCGCTGGTTGGCATATATGTTAAAAAAGGAAAAAGATAAGAAATTAATTACGGAAATACACCATAATGGGAAGAAATTTACAAAACAAACGGAAATAAAAAAGGCATTTAAAGAATATTATGCAAGTTTATTTAAAGAAAATACAGATGAAATTTTGCATCTAGAAAAGACCAAAACATTTTTAGATAAGAAAAATATAACTAAGATTTCCACTGAACAAAAAGAAATGTTAAATAAACCTTTTACAGAAGATGAGATTAAGGAGGCAATAATGAAACAGAAGCTTGGTAAGGCCCCAGGGCCAGACGGTTATACAGCACTATTTTATAAAACCTTCATAGCTGAAATATCTGAGATTCTCTGCAAGACCTTCAACAACATACATATAGAAGGAAAACCAATATCGTGGAACTTAGCGGACGTGGTAGTAATCCCTAAGGAAGGAAAGGACAAAACAAATATGGCACATTATAGACCCATAGCCTTACTAAATCAAGATTACAAAATTTATACATGGATTTTGGCTAATAGGATGAAAACGATATTAAATAAAATTATTCATTCCGATCAGAATGGATTCCTTCCAGGAAGGCAAATTAAAAATAATATAAGAACGGTACTGGATGCCATGGAATATTATACAATTCATAATGAAAAAAAATCAGCCTTGGTGTTTCTTGACGCCGAAAAGGCCTTTGATTCTATAAAATGGCAATTTATGTTGGAAGTCCTTCAAAGAATGGACATGGGTATATTCTTCATAGCAAATATAAAGGAAATATATTTGGAACAAAAAATCCAGATAGTCATAAATGGGGAGAAAACCGACAGAATCACAATCAATAAAGGAACTAGACAGGGGTGCCCCCTCTCTCCACTTTTGTTTATTACTGTTTTAGAAATACTGAACAATTCAATTAGAGCAAACATTAAAATTAGAGGTTTAAAAATCAAAGGGTACGAACATAAACTGAGAGCATTTGCTGATGATATTTTTGTTATATTGGAAGAACCAATGAAATCCATGGGACATCTTCTAGCAGAGTTAAACGAATTTGGAAGCCTGTCAGGATTTAAGATAAATAAAGACAAAACCTCACTAATAACAAAGAACATGGAAGAGACCGAAATAAAAGAATTGACAGCCAGATATGGACTAAAAGTAGCAAAGAAAGTAAAGTATTTAGGCATATGGTTAACAAACAATACAAATTTGTTTGAGAATAATTATAAACCAACATGGCAACAAATAAATAAAGATTTAACGAAATGGAAGAATTATGATTTATCTATACTGGGAAGAGTAGCCACAATAAAAATGGCTATACTGCCAAGGTTAATGTTTCTTTTCATAAATTTACCAATTATCTTCAACGAAAAAATCTTTGATGAATGGGAAAAATCAATAGTAAACTTTGTTTGGAGAGGGAAAAGATCACGAATACAAAAGAAGGTGCTAAAAAAGCAAAAAGCTTAGGGAGGCTGTGCGCTACCTGACCTTAAACTGTATTACAGGGCATGCTGCACTGTTTGGGTTCAGGAGTGGATAAGCTTGAAGAATAGACATTTGTTAAATTTAGAAGCAATAAACTTGAGATATGGATGGCATGCCTACATATGGTATAACAGAGATAAGATAAAAAAAGATTTTCACAACCACTCAATTAGAAAGGCTCTACTCAAAGTATGGGGAACGATAAAGAATAAGTTTTATCTTGGGATTCCTAACTGGGTATCCACACAGGAAGCATTTTTTGGGAGATGGGTGGGCAATCCGAATTGGATAAGATATAAGGATCTAATAAAAAAACAAACATCAATCCAATATAAAAATGATTTCAAGAGAGGAAGTAAAAAATGCAGGCAAAACAATTAGCTGGTTTGAATATTTTCAAATTAGACAAAAGTTTAGAGAAGATTTACACAAAGAAGGATTTGAAATAGACCAGAATGAACTGGATAAAATTATAGAAGCCAAGGATAAAGGTAAAATTTCCAAGCTGTATAACCTATTTCTTCAGAGAGAAATGGAACAGGAAATAGTATCTACATATATGATAAAATGGGCAACAGAAATAGGACATGAAATACCTTTGGAATATTGGGAAAACGCCTGGGACAAATCTAATAAATTTTCAACATCGCAAGACTTGAAAGAGAACTGTATAAAGACCACAAACAGATGGTATTATACACCAGTAAGAATAGCGAAGATATATAAATTGAAAAATAACAAGTGTTGGAGATGTCAAAAGGAAAAAGGATCGTATTTCCACATGTGGTGGTCCTGCCCAGTAATAAAGAATTATTGGTCAAAAATTCATAAGAATATCAAACAAAGTTTGAAAATTGACTATCCTTTTGTACCTGAACTGTATTTATTAAATATGACCTCTGTGATGGATACGAAAACGGAAAAAAAAATACTGGAGGATTATACTGAATTTAGTAACCTGCGCGAGAATTGTGATAGCTAGAAACTGGAAATCAGTATATGTACCCTCTACAGATGAATGGTGGTTAAAGGTTGTGGAAATCAAAACTATGGAATGCTTTACAACACTGTGTGATGACAGTTTAAATGAGAATTCTAAGGAAATAGGTAATAAAGAAAGAGAATGGGAACCTATTACAGAATATCTTACTATAAGATGGGAAATGGATCAATAGGGAAATGCTACATGATGGGTAGGATAGGTTCAGAGGGGAAGTTATGTATAAAAAGATAGAAAGTAAGGTTAAAACAAAAATAAAATATAGATACTTTAGGATAATTAAGTAAAAAGGCTTTGAAGACACAGTGTCTATAACATCTATAGGGAAGCGTCTCAAATGGTGAAGATGATATCGGAAGATTGTTGAAGATAACATATATATAAGGATGTATCTAGATTAAGTTGTATCAGGATTCTTCTTTTATTGGACCGTAATGTATGAAACTTGTAAAATCTAATAAAAAAAAAAAGGTATTGTAGCTCTTCATGTGCAAACATTGCTTTACACTATAGTTTTTTGTGGCTTTTTTGGGCTATGTAGCCATGTTCTAGAAGAGTTTATTCCTGACGTTTCACCAGCATCTGTGGATGTCATCTTCAGAGTATGCTTGCCTGGAAAGGAGTTGGGTATATATATACTGTGTGACCTGCTTTACACTATTAATTTTTAAAAAAAAAAACAGGTTGAAACATGTTCTAAACTGTTTAAATCATGTTTATTAAGCTCAAACATAAGAGTTCTATAAATGTATAAATTGTAAAATTATGGATAATTGAATATAATTGCATATATTGTATACTTTTATAGCCAGTTATATTATGGAGTGTAGTATATATTGTATATCTTGTATGCACTAATACTGTAATACAAGTGTTTGATATGGGAGTGACCTTTTTAAAAAACTTAGGGGAATTAACACTTTTTTTATTTGTTCTTTAAGCAAAAGTTCATTGAATTTATGATACAGTAAACAGTTTTTTATTTTTTAAAAAGTTCAACTTTCATATGCCTAGTGCACAATCTGTGGCCCTAAAGCCTTGCTGACATACCCTCTTGCTGCCTGGTGAATAGTTTCTGGTTACCTATATATAAAATTACACTTGGACCTTGCATTCTGGAGCTCTGTTTCTCAGAACTTATATATACAGGTTTGATCCCTGGTTTTAGTTGCCCAAAGCCCTCTCAGTAGCTTTAATTGCACTAATAAAATTCCCCAGTTATTAATTGTGGGTGCCATCTTGGGACCCTGGCATTTTGGTTAACACTCTTCTGAACAAATCTTGCCAAGAAAGCCTCATAATAGGCTCACCTTAGGGTCATTATAAGTCAGAAATGATATGAAGGCACACAACAACAACAACATATATTACATGACAGTTAGTCTTTGTTTTTGCAACATTTGATTTTTGCAGGATCTAATTTCAGATTGCATAGTGATACTTCATCTTATCTCCATAATTGATGAAAGATAATGAAAAGAAATGATATTGATCAGCTGAAACAATGCTAACAGTTTGGGAGGTTTAAAAATAATGCAGTAGTTGCAACATTATTGCAATGAGCTAGAGGCTGGATTGGTCATTCTCAATAATGGTTCTCCAGAAGTTTTAAAACTCGACCCCCAGAAGCCCCATTTTGGAAGCTGAAACTGAAAAACATCTGTAGTGTCAAAGGCTGAAAACCAGTGGCCTAAATAAAGAAACTTTGCAAAGCTAAATTCTTTAGCATCTTCCATTAAAATTAGCAGAATTTCTCATTAATGAATACATTTCTGTGTATTGATTCTTTCTATGGTATAGATATTAAATCCACCATATATCCTAGTCTCCTGTTTCTATCTTCTTACAAACATACGGTATGTCTGTTAGAGAATGCTTCTAATTCTGACTTATGTCAAGGATGATTGATGATACATTTAATCCTACTAGGCAGGTGCTCAACAGCTTGCGTTAAGGAAAAGACATTAGGTGGCTATCCCTTCCAAAGTTTCTTGGCACAATGAAGCAAACCACTGAAGCTTCAGTGAAATAGGTTGGGGATGGGGAGGCAACAAGCCTATAATAGTAACAACTTGCTATCAGTAATGTAGGCTGGTGCTGCAAACTAAGGCATACCATGAAAGATAATTAAATGTTAATAAGATTGTATTCTCAATAAACAGTCATTTGTTAAGATAGATAATTGATATAATTTATGCATATGCAATGCTTCTCACAATGGCATCATGAAGCAATAAAAAACCACACCAGTTTATCCCATGTTGAGTGCTGACGTATAGGAAAATATTTGTAATGGTCAGATGATGCAACAACTGATGGGTCAAAAGTTTCAAATGCAGGCACAGGTGGAATTGGGGGATGTATAAATGAAGATGTTCAAAGATTTCTTCACACAAGTAGCTTCCCTCTCCTCCAGTCTTTTGCTTAGTTTCAGACATGAGATGGAGGAGGAAGTTTCCTACAGAAACATACTTCTATGCTACATCCCCCCCCCCCCAGATGTCACATACTCATGATATTATTATTATTATTATTATTATTATTATTATTATTATTATTACTATTATTATTACTATTATTATTATTATTAACCTTTATTTATAAAGCACTGTAAATTTACACAGCGCTGTACATACAATCTTTTAGTTAGACAGTTCCCTGCCCTCAGGCTTACAATCTAAGAAATATCTAAGGATTATTTTTGCTTCCCCTCTCCCCTGAATATCAATATGTTACTTCATAAAAATAAGAAAACAGGTAGCACCTTCATAAATATTTCTGTAGTCACAGCTAGGTTTCTTTGGTTGTTTGGTTGTTTGGTCATTAGCCAGAGCTCCTGTTAAATAAACAATGTAATTGTTCAGTGTGTATTTTTATGCTTCTACATTCCTCCAAACACTCTTAAATACTCTGAGGATAGGAACGCTCAATGTTTGTTCCATGTATTTGACGTCTAAGTTCCTTTTCTACTGTTTTGTGTATTTAGTTATTTTTTGGTTTTTGGAATGGGTGAAGGTAGATTTGGTATATATAGTGTTCTTTCCCCCCCAATTTGCACTTTGAACACAGCTCTAGAGTAAGAGTTATATATTTCTTTTTCTTTTTTCCCCTTCAAAATGCCATTTCTACAGGGCAGTTAGCTACAGTGACATCCCATTGGTAGAGGGATGGGGAAAAAAGTTAGGGACATTTATCAAATCCATACATTGTTATGGATTCCTCTTCCAAGTAAGTGGATGAATGATGGCTTCAAGCAAATGCTTCATTTTCTGTATATCTAGTCTGATTTCTTTTCCTCTTCTCCATGGGACAGTCCAATTTTGAATTGCTGTTTTGGCTTTGGGCCATAACTGTAAGCAATTCATCTTTCCTGTCCTCTCCTGCACAGATTTATCTGTTGCATTGATCCTTCACTGCGGACATTTGGGCAAGTGGGCAATATTGCTCCAATGAAAAAGAACAGAGTAGAATGTTATATCTATGGGCAGATCTGTCATGATCAAAAAGATGCAAAATAAAAAATGGTCCTCCCAGGCCTGAGCACAATGGCTGGTATGCTGTTAGTGGCATACACAAGAGTAAAACCACCCTATATGTGTGTATGTCTCTTTTTGGTCAATAGTACAGGGGGACCTCCATATCCATTGATTTTTTTTATCCATGGATTCAACAAGCCATGACATAGATAGATAGATAGATTCCAAAAGCTAACTTTGATTTTGATAATATATATAAGGAACAGCATTGTACTATATCACTTTATTTAATGGGAACTGATCATTTTGATTTTAATTTTGATATACATGAGGTGTCCTGGAACCAGGCGTCCAACAGATGCTAAGAGTCCCCCTATATTCCCTTCCTCCTTTCACACTAACCAAACTTCACATTGACCTATTGTAGGGTCACAGCAGTGTCCCCCTCCAGCCATTCCATGCCTGCTGGAATTCCCATCCCCTGGACAATCAATTGAAGCCAACATTGAAATCATTTCAGTGCCAACTTAAACCTGGCTATTCATTAAAAACTTCCGGCCAAACTGTTTTCATCACTGTGTTATAGTGTTTTAACTGGTTTAAATTGTCTGTTTTTAAATTGAATATATTAAAACTTTTGTAACTGTTTGTTTTAAGTTGATGTTATTGTAAGGGAGCAATATAAATATTTAAATAAAATATATGAAACATAAACATTTACATCCCTAGAATATATTGTGGATGAACGCAAAACTCCCAATACCCAATCTTTGGGGGGGAAAGGCAAGAAAAGGTTAGGAAAAATGTATTGTTGCTTTACAGGTGCACACTTCAGTCTGTGATGCCATCTTCAGAATAACAATTTTTCTTAATACACTTCAAAACTCTTTACATGTGATGTTTTGTGTAGGGTTCAGGATATGGGATTGTACCTTACTATTGATCTTAGTAAAAGCATGTGATGGTTAAGTACACATTTTTAGGACACCTATGAATATTTCGGCAGGCTTTCCCATTGGATTTGGTATAGAGATGATGATTAACCCCCCCCCCCCTCTAAGTATGATGGTACATGAATTGAGGTTTGAAGATTTTAAGAAACTAATAGGGATGTATAATTCAGTATTAGTATTTTATAGATTGCTCAGTTGTATTGTATTATTTTAATGCTATAATCCTGCTTCGATCCTTGGAATAGGTGGGACATATAAATAATAATTATTATTATTATTTCTGCACTTATCTCCTAGTTGTGTGTCTAGTCATTTCTACATGCTCTTTAAATAAACATAAGTGAGCACAGTCCTCCTGTTCCTGTAGGCGAGGGAGTGCTGAGTATTACTCTTGTGACTTCTGTAGTTAGATCCAATGTTCACATTCTGTGCTGGTGTAGTAAAGTCCCCTGCAAAGTAACATGTCACTGTTATTGAAAAAGAAGAAGCATCCAAGATAATCAGAAGACAAATTCCAGATCCATATTTTGTGAAATACTTTAATTAGAGCAATCAAAAAGTCAAAACAAATGTGGCCAAAACAAGTCTTTGGTATCTTCTGATCTCTTAGTCAAGCAAGACATTAAAGAAAAACAAGTGTGTGTGGACGGGGTGCCTTACCTCACTGTGGGATTTGTCTGATGTTCCGGGATGGCTTGAAGGAGAAGGCATCTGCAGACATTCAAATATGCCTCTAGGAGGAGATGTGAAGATTATAAGTTTCACCTGGATCAGTCCTTAGATATGTTGCAAGTGAGGAATTGTCTCTGTCAATTTTTTCATGGAGAGTTTTTCTTCTTAGAGTTTCCTATGACTTGGTGCTTGTCTTTGGATCATCTGTAGAACCCCTCCTCCCACATTAAAATGCCATGTGATGGAATCAGGGAGGTCTGCAGTCTAATTTCATAACCCATGTACTGAACAGCCACAGAAACCGCACTTTCCAAAACTCTAGGAAGAGGCCCTACATATGTACTGTACAACGTATGTGCAGAGACCACTTCTGTGTCAGTGGGATTCTGGGCCAATCAGGACCTCCATGCCCCCAGGTACAGAAGAGCTCTGTATGTAGACAGATGAATGATTAGAAAGGAGCATGACTAACAGGGTGGATGGTGCAAGCCCACCTTCCTTTTAATGTGTGAGTGGTTTTCCTTTCCCATCAGCACTAAAAAGAATTTGCTTTCTCCCATATTTCAGCACCTGAAGTTTCTTTTGGAGTTTTTGCCTAAACTGAGTGACAAGATGATGCGCTCTCCTATTCCTTGCTCAGAATCTGGCCTTCCTTGAACAGTCACAATCTATAGGCAGCAGAATACTAGGGCACTCAGTGGTTGGCAGTGCATTCCTTCCTCACTCTCCTGCAGCCTTCACTTCTTTATTTTGCCTTGTGCTTGGGCTTACTGAAGAAACTGGTTTTCCCACCTGAAGTGTCTACTTGTTTATGTATTTCTGTGAAGCAGCTAAAAGAACAGTGTAGTGCATTAAAGAACAGATTTATTGTACTTTTAGGCGTAAAGCATAAGCTCTGTCCTCTCTAAGAACTGATATATACGTGTTCAAGGGACGACAAGACATCTCATTTAGATTCAGATTGACAAGAATACCACTAAGGAACTTCAATCTTCTATGCAGATATAGGGATGGGGAAAAACACATCTGTGCCAGGCTGTAACTGGATATATATATATATATAGAGAGAGAGAGAGAGAGAGAGAGATCTACCTTCTGCAATTTGTGAAGTATTACATTCTTATTCATATTTGTCAGTCCTCCTCATCCCCTGGTTTCAAATCCTTGATATTCAGAAGCATAAAAATGTATTGTAATTGATATAAGAAAAGGACAGGCATAATAAAAAAGAAGAAAAGGTGGACAAGACAGAGAAATAGAATATTTCTACCGCTTTCTCTACTAAACAAGAGTTTCTTCTCTTGTTTTGAAAAGTGAAAACCACATTTCAGAAGTGTTTCCTCCCTATCCCTTTCAAATGATAATGCATTCTAGTGGCAGGAAGCCCATTTTCAAGGTTAAAATATAAAATAAGGACAATTTCATGGCTGATTGGTTATGCATTCAGTCTTGAACTGAAACAAACAGTGTGTTTTCTTCTTCTATTTTTAAAGTCGCTCACATTTGAGCATTTCTATTATTGATAGGTATATTTGTATTTTAATATGCATATTCTTTGAATGTCAGGTTCTTTTTGTTTGTTTCAGATTCACCTTGGCTGATTTCAATGAGATCTTTAAAAAAAGAATATATTTATTTGGGGATCATCGTCTTTGGCAATTTCAACCAAAACATAAAATATATTATATTTCACTGCTGTGAACATCGTCTTAATAGGGAAGAGACATTTCACAAAGGCTCCAGAATACTTATGCCTAATATAATAATTGTGTCAGTGCTGACTAAATTTAAAAGAAAGAAGAAATATTGGACATTGCCTTCTCTAACATTTTTCTAAAACTTGCTGAACTCAAGTTCAGAAAACACCTCTTTTTCCAATCCTCAGATAGGTTATTGCTGATGAAGTTTATGGCCAAAGTAGACTACTGATTTATGAATGTGAACTTCAGGCACCAACTATATTTCTTGGAGAACTGTTACATACACAGCTGTCCCAATGGCATCACATCATGCCCCTTACAAGTCAAGGTACCTGGTATCTAAGAGTGGTCAAGTTATTCAGAAACTGAGTCATGAAACTCAGAAAAACCTGTCCCTTTTTCTTTCAGTATAAATACAACCATTAAAAAAGTAAATAAGGTGCGGTACATACCGCCAACAAGCGGCGTACGAGCACCGGTTCTAGGTTTAAGGACCGCACGGCAACTGCACGGCCCCTAGCACTAGTATGCGCGAGTGGCATAACAATGGTGGTGCCCTGTGTACACGGGCACCACCATTGTTACATAAGCACTGTGCAGTGCTTATATAATGAGTGCGCCAGTGGCGCACCTGTTATGATGCCCCTGCAGCTCAAAAAGAACCCAGTTTTTCCACCATAGGAAAGCTGTGCAGTTTGGCGGCTGAGGCTTCCCTCCAGAGGAAATTAGGCCGCAGGCAGGCCACCCTTTTCGGGCGGTCTGTCCCTTGCCAATCTAACCATTTATGCCGACCAGAATCAATTGACTGAAGTGGCTGCCTCATTTTGCCTAATGATAAGGCCAGTGCTTTTAAGAATGCAGTTTAGGATGAAGTGAAAAAGCTGCTATGCATCCAGAAGCCCTATTGACAGCAATGGGTCCTTGAACCACCCAGTGCAAGGTGCTTTCAGGGAGAGGGCTCATTGTTGGCCTTCATGAGAGGCGACTGGGGGGCTTTGGCTGGACCTAGAGTGCAGATAGATGAATAGGAAAATCTGGAACACCATGGGGAGGGGTTTGGGCCATTTTCTCTCGCACGCAAACTTTTCTGGCAGGCTGAGCTCTACAGAGAGCATGGTGTCCATTTATTGGAAGAAAGTAATTTGATTTTCTTGAGGAATTTGCAAAAGGGCGTGAGTACCATTTTGGAAAGTCTAGTGGGGGAAGAGGACTAAGCAGACACTTGTCCCTCGTCTAGGGCACATAGTTAGGGGAGAACATGCTAGATTATTGTACACCTTGGCACCATCTGGTATTGGAGGGTTGGGCTCTGGAAATGTTTCCATGGAATATGGAACTGGGGGTTGTAGGGGCTAAACAGATCAGCAGTAAATACCAGCATCAGGCTGGACTGGGGGCATGGTGACCACACAACATCTGCCCCAACTCCTTCCCAATGCTGGTGTCACACACCCGACCACTCATTGGGTGGTGTCACACCATTTCTTTGGCACAGTGTTTAGATGCACTACACCAAAGGATCATCAAAAAACCACCACTGCTGTGGCAGGGTGGCTTTTTGGCATTCTAAAAAGGAGCGGCGTTTTGTCAGTTCTTTTTAGAGTGGCAAACTGTTGGATCAGGGCCACAGGATGCAATTGCTGCTGCTCTGATCTGGCACTGAAAGGGGCACCAGAACACCACTCTATCAGGGCGGTCTGTTTGGCCCCTTACTCTATCTTTTAAAGCTGTGGAAGGTTGGCCTTCCAAAATGACTATCCAATATAGTAACCTATTGTTTTGGATTGCCCTTGGGATCTGGTGGTTCACCCAAGGGTGGCTGAGGAGGTGTCATAGGTTGACATCTGGGCATCAGATAAACCCGCACCAGGTTGCTCAATCCAAGGCCTCCAGCATTTAAATAAGTTTTTAGGTCAATAAAATGACTGCGTCTAGTCTCATTATTTCATGGTTGATCAACAATGAGAGTTGCAGGCTATGTTGGCTAGGGCTTAACAGAATTGTGGCTCCACATCTGGATGGTCACATGCTTGTCATGACTTGGTGTTTAATGGAGACATCCTCCTCAGACATGCAGCTTCCTGACTGGACCTAGACCAGTCACCAATTCATGGCCTCCCCTACTTTACAAAATGTTAACACAAGGCTAAAATGAGGAAGCAACAGGGAGTAATTAAATCCTTCTTATCTGAACTAATTTGAACTAATTAATCGCCTAGACTGATATGCAGATTAATCCAGTACATTCTCCTGTACATCCCCAACACTCCATTGTAGTTCCCACCTCCAGTAATGATCTCAATGCATTTCAAAATGCATTGCATTTCAAGAGAAAAAATATACCTATACATAGAAATGCATTTTTGGAAATCAAATGAATTTATAAATGTGCATTAACATAAGTATTTCAATGCCTATTTTCATGTCTCAATATTTTTTTAAAAATGCAGATTAATGCCAAACAAAATGGAATGGACAACAGAGTGAATAGATATAACAATGACATGAAACAAAAATTTCAGAAAAAAAACAACAGAGCTGCTTGGAAGAAGGTTGCTTGATACTATTACTGTTGTTTCTCCTGTTATCTTGGTCACAATGACTGTGATAGAACTTTAAGATATGGAGAGGGGAGATTAAATGTGACATTACACTGTACATTTATGGGATCACTTTAAGACATAGTTTAAAATGCATATTTATTTGTAGTACTAATCTGATTTAAAATAGTGATCTGATTTCTCTTCTGGCATAGTGGTTAAAGGAGAGTCCATGTGAAGGACCTGTCCAGACTTTTATCATGAAGATAGAACTCATATGTGTAAAATAACAGTCAGGAAATCAAATCATTCAGGTGAGAGAAAGGAATGTATGGAACAATTTCTTTTCATTTCTCACCCTGACGCCTGTGCACACATTTACATTATCTGTGTGTTAAAAATAAATACAAAGATTAGCAAGGAAATCATAAAATAATTACTGTTACATCTCGGAACTTCTATTGCTTTACTAGGAAACTATAAGGTAAAGTGGCTATTCTTATATTTTGAAAAGTGAAAATTTAGTTCAAAACTTCAATGTGTCCTGACGAACAGGTAAATTAACTTGCTAAGATACATCCTTCCCATCCTTCTGTACTCTTTGGATATGGTGTGTGTGTGTGCATGTGCGCATGCATACATGGTGAGTTTCAAACGAGATAATCCCACATCTACCTAATGACTGGGCTGGCCAAGCTAATGGGATTGTTCTGGGCTCAAATGAGACAATCTCATGTCTCGCCTGTCTTCTCAGCACCTTGAAGATAGGTCTTGTACCTAGTCTGATCATCAGCACAAGACTGTTTCTTTCAATACATTCTTGTAATGACTGTGTTGGAGATAGACAAAAGCAGCAGCTTAGGACAGATTCAACCATCTGAAGCTTGTCAGTCGCCATTAGAGTTGTTTGTATACCAAAACAAGTCAGAATAGTTACCTAACCCACTCCTCACAGTTCAGTAAACCAGTCTTCTGTAGGGAAACAATAAAAATTTTATTCCAGTAGCTGGAAAAGTTCACAGGTAGACATATGTAGACAGAACTACCATCGTCCACCATCATAATCATAATGTTAACAATGCTCCACCCTACATTTTCATAGGATTTACTCTGATGTTTTAACTAATTAAAACACACCTTCCCCCATCCTTCTTTATTTTGTGTGTCCAGTACTCATTAGATTTATTTTATTTTATTTGTATCCCACCTTTCTCCCATGTTGTGACCCAAGGCGGCACACAATATCTCCATCATCTAAATCATGTATAAAGATGTTAAATAACACCAGGCCCAGGATAGTACCCTGAGGCACCCCACTAGTCACTTCTCTCAGGGACGGGAAGCAACTATTGGTGAGCCCTCTCTGGGCTTGGTTTGCCAGTCCCCTCTAATTGTAGCACTATCTAGTCCACAGTTTACCAGTTTGCTTGCAAGAATATAATGGAGGACCATGTCAAAAGCCTTACCGAAATCAAGATATATTGCGCCAACTGCACACCCCTGATTAAAACCACTTAAAAACATAAACCTTTAAACAGCAATAACAAATAACGCCAGCTTCCTCCAATAAATCAGTTCCCAAAGACCTGCCAGAATAAAAGGTTTTTCCTTGCCCGTGGGAAAACAGTAAGGAGAGTGCCAGTCTAGCCTATCTGAAAAGAGGCATTCATAGCTTGTGAGCAGCCACTAAGAATGTCCTCTCCTATGTTCCCACCAAATGAACCTGTAAGGGCAGTGGGACAGAGATGGAGTTCCCCAGAAGATGGATGGGTTTGTAGGGGAAAATATAGTCCTTCAAGTGACCTGGACCTGAGCTATATAGGTTTTTATAGATGATCACCAGCATCCTATGCCATTTTTAATGTCAATAGTCATTTTTCTTTTATGGAATTAACAGAACAGCAACTTAACATTTTTTTCATCATCCAAAATTTAAACAAATGAATTCGATTTTCATGTACACAGCTGAGTTGTGGAACATGTTAAGCCTTTTCTACTAACATTTCCCATCTCTGCCCCTTTATGTGCAAAGACATGTAAAAACAAGGTATGTAAGATAAGTATGAGAGACACGGAATGAGGATCACAGATTGTAGGAATCACTGGAAGCAGGAGTTGACAAGGTGGAATAAGTGAAGGCAGAACTTTTTTGTTCCATTTGGGGAGTGGAAAGAACTCAGCACCAGCTGATACATAATTCTGAGATCATGCTGTGTCTCAGAATGTGAAACGAATTAATGTGTCTGGTACTGAGTTTTCACATGATGTTTTTACATCCCCGTTCAGCTCTTACTTACTGCCCACTGCTGGGAAGGAATGCTATGCCTGAAAGACTTTATTAACTAATACTCTTTTCCCCCAGCATCACACTCAACATGGGATTAATTAGATCCCCCCATGTCTTTACTAGGTCAAGCAATATAGATTAGGTAATCATTATTCTTTAATTTCTCTGCTAGCTTATTAACAAGCCCAATACCTTGGTATAGCTGTGTATATGTTGAGCAAATATAATAATTTCTGGACCTATCCACAGAAGGACTAGAATTATTAATCACACTGTATTTGTTTGTTTGTTTCTAAATATATAATTCTGTAAATAGACTGGCTCTTCCTTTTAGAAAAAGCTAATGCTATTTCCTATGGATCTTCTCCTTAGCTCAGTATAGAGACCTATTTGTCCCTGATCTCTATGAAAATGATGTTGCTTTTTTATTAAAAGAAAAAATAGTGCACAAAGAAGGAGTAAACTAATGATTTATTTAAACAAACAAATGGCTTGGAAAATTAACGGAATTGCATTTTATAAGTGCCTACCCAACGTATACATAGTTTATTACACTGAAGTTTTCACTGCAAATAGTTGCTAAGTCCTTTAAAAGTAAAGTCCTTGCAAACACATTCAAATATTTATGAACAACATTGGTTGGCTTATAGGTCATTCCCACCTCTGCACAGTTTTTTTATTGTCTTTGTCTTGGGTAATTTCTTATCCTAAAATGGATATAACAAACCTTGCCAAGAAAACCCCATAGTGACCTTAGGTCACCATAAGTCAGAAATGACTGGAAGGCATGCAACAACAACCAAACCAAACATATGCAAACAGCCCTAAGCAATTTTGATACTTCTAATCAACTCTACTACTAATCAACTTTACAATTAATATTTTTTTCTTTAAAAATGGCCTTTTTTGTTGAAAAGCCAGACTTTGTGTGCAAATGAATGCTTTCATGTTGCATGTCTACTACTTTCAGTCAAAAACGGAAAGTCTTTGAACCGATTGTACTTTTGGTCCCAAGTAAACCCACAGTGCCCTAATCTGGATCAGGACCTTCCTATCTATTTACTTTTTGTTTCAATACATTTTTATCCAGCTTTTTCACTAAAAACATATTGCTCAAGGTTGCTAAAAGGAGTGTGTGAAGTCTAACTGATTTCTCTTCCCAAGTGCCTTTGCCTTTAGCCTTCTCAGCCAAAGAGTGCTGATGCTTCACAAATCTACAAATCCCAGGATTCTGTAGGAGGAAGCTATGGCAGTGAAAGTGGTATCCAACTGTGTTGTTTTTTTACCGTATAGATGCATTTTCAGTGGTGTTTTAATTTTATGAGGATTCTGTCACCTCCGGTGAAGGTTAGATCTCTGGGCATTCTTCAAACTCAGGGCTACCCAAGTGCATTTATGAAAAAAGAAGAAGACATAAGTATATACACAACAGAGTCATTCGTCAGTCCAACACAAATGAGAACCCATCACTATTGAAGCATAGAGATGGCGGTGTTTCTTTTCATCAGCAAAACCGATCAGCTGTTCCCATATAATTAAAAAGTACTGACAAACCTGAAGACTGGATTGACAACAGCTGACTGAGGATACTGGCTTGTTTGTTTTCCAAAGTGTTTGCTGTCCCTTCATGGTACGTTTGTTGCTTTGAATATTGAGGCCAAACGTAGCAGTTATTGAAACCCTCACACACCCCTTGCTTAGTTGTGCTGTGTGCATCCAGCATGCTGATTCCAGAACCACAATGAAATGGTTCAGTCCAGAACCAAGATGAAATGCATTTTATCAACTCCCCGATGGATGAAATGAGCCCTGTCAAACTTTCCAATTACTTATGTGAACAGAATGATTTTTTAAAAATAAAAAAAAAAATTGAGAAAGGACGTTTGCCAGCAGGACCTTACTTTAGGCAAGTTAAACTGCAACATTCATTTTGTCTGCCAAAGAGAAATGGAAGTTTGATTTGCGCACCGGGAGCAGAACCTCAAAATGGAAGGCATACGTGCTAGGAGGAAAATTGCACATTGTATATTATTGGAAACTAGCTTTTGAAATAGATTTAACCCTTAAGTATATGTTGGTTTACATGCTTTATGTAAATGTAACCAGACTGCTCAGTGGGATTACATTTTGCAACAGAAATTCTGCAAAATGTTTAGCAAGACAGGCCTGGTTTCCTTATCTTCCTAGAACTGCATAATTTAATATGCAGAGGTGAGATTTCAGAATTGTCCTATCCTGCATCTGACAAAAATCTTCTCTAATACATGCATGTGTGTTGTGTGCTTTCAAGTCATTTCTGACATTATGGTGACCCTAAAGGTGAACCTATCATGTTTGTTTGTATTTTGGCAAGATTTGTTCAGAGGAGGTTTGCCATTGCCTTCCCCCAAGTCAGAGAGCATGTGACATGCCCAGTGCATTTCATGGCCAAACAGGAACCAAACTGTGCTCTCCAGATCCAATGCTCAAAGTACTACAATACTTCACAGGTTAAAATTGGAACACATGTGTCTAAGCAGCATCAGTGAGGTCAAAATAGCAGAGGTTATTAATGAGGAAGAATACACATATAGGGAGAGGTGACAGCAGTTTACTTTTCCATGAGCCTACTGAGAAGGGTGAGATTTCAACCCTTGCTTTTCCCTTGCCTGCTGCTGAATGAATTAAGTGCAAACTTACTTTTTTAGTTTGAGTACAGTTTGTTTTAATTGGTGTAAGATGAGGACAAAGGGGGAGAAAATGGAAGAAGGAGGCAGAAACTGGGATGTTTTAAAAGCAGCTGAAAGAGTGAGACAACGGAAACATAATTAGGACTGTCTCTGACAAATTATGACATTCTTTATTTATTGATTTCCCTTGTATGCTGCCTTTCTCCCAGAAGGAGTCACCTATCTGTGGTCTTCCAATCTGGCAGGAATTAAGAAGAAACCTTGAAATCTAGCAGGAGGACAGGTCCCATAGTACTTCATTCTGGACTAAGGGGTGTAGCAAAAACATCCCCAGTAGAAGACATCTGGAGGGTATGCTAATGTGCTAGTATTAACAGGAAAAGGATTTTGTGGCTGCATCACATCTGTCTCCTCAAGATCATCTTACAGGAATATGAAGTAAAAATTGATCTATGTTGATCTCAGTTGAATTATGAGGGTGCAAGGAAATCGCCATATGAATGACATATGATAAGAGTCGGAAAGGAGGTGTAATTCTAAATTTGGATGCTGAATGATTTTTTAGCTCAAAAAAATTCCTCTCATGGATCTGAGCTTTGTTGAAACATTTCTGTAATCATGCAAGCCTGTCTATTCCTAGACTAAAATAATAAGGCATTGTTCTTTGCTGACGACGATGAAAATAATGAGACCAGACACAGAGAACTGGGGTATAAATGGGCAACTTGATTTAAATTCTCCTATTTAACTGTTTCTTTCTCAAGATCTGTAAAATAGGGGGAGCAACCTGGTATGGGACCTGTTGGAGTAGGTGGTCAATTCCTAGACCACCTCACCAGCTTCCCCAGGGGGAAACACCTGAGCGCCAAGGACAACCCATCACTAGGTTTTTCCCCAGCCAGCCTGCATCTGGAACACCAACCCAAGACCCTCGCACTTAACTCACAAGACTTAAGTGACAGTTTATATCTTAGGCCAGCCCCAAGGCAAATCTCTTTTCCTACCCTGTTTAATCTCAAGACCTAATGAGATACTCCAAGAGACCCAACCTTCACCAAAGATGGTGATGTAAGTGTTCACCTAACAGCTATATCCCCCCTCAATATCAGCCAGTGACACCTGTTTATGACCACACCCAAGCTAATTGTCACAGTCCCCAAACAGCAGTGTGGGATAGGCAAAAAAACCTTGGAAAGGGGAGAACAATTCTACCTCGCCTCAAAGTGACCAGAAAAACTCACACTGATATAGAGACTGGAGGGTGGGTCAAAGTTCCAAAAGATGGAGAGGGTGGAGATGACTGGTCCTAAATAGACCATCTGCCTTGGTCCAGGTCTCAGAGGGAGAGAAGAACTGCTGGACTTGATCTCCTTCGATACCACCATTTCCTTCTCCTTTTGTGTCAGGTCATTTTAGATTGGAAGCCTGAGGGCAGGGAACCATCTAATTAAAAAGATTGTATGTACAGCGCTGAGTAAATTTACAGAGCTATGTAAATAAAGCTTAATAATAATAGCACAGTGAAAGCATGCTGTGCTTTAAGCCTTGCTGGTTTCTATCCCCTAGAGGCCAGCAAATCAATATCCCCAAATCACCAGTGGATTGGGGGATAAGCCTATTGTATTGGTCATATGTTCCTATGAGTGACTGTAACAGCTTCATTTAAATTATCCTTCACTGATTTAAGTTTTGAATGGGTTTAAACCATTGATTTTATTTGTATGTCACCCAGCTATCTTGTGATGTAGAGTGGGATACAAATAGTTTAATACATTAATATTAATCAATTAATAAATATGAAGGTTCTCCAGTGTTGCTATCTTTTTTTTAAAAAAATTGAACCCCCTCCCCAAGTTAGCATATCAAGAGAATAGATTATCTAGCTTTTCTGTTTGTTTTGCTAAGAGAGTTGTAAAGTATGATCTCCCATTTCCAGTCTGATTTCTACAGAAAGAGAGACGAATCACTTGAGTTTTCTACACTTATATGTATGTGAAGATGGTCAGTGTACATATCAGAAGAATCAACAGGACCCTCCTAGAATACTTGCTATTCTGTCCTCCCAAGCCAACCCGCATTAAGAATAAGTCAAGGCTGGAAACTCTTCATGGTATCTTTGGATTCTCACCGGCGTTTTTAAATATATATATAAAAAATCCTCCCAGCCTGCATTGCTAGCCAGATGTGACACAAGAACCAATGAACTAGTTTAATGATAATAAAAAAATAAGTTTGTTGGTTAAAAAGTAAGAAGTAGGAGAAAATGATAATTCAATTGTGCGGTTAGCACACACACCCCTCCCATCATAACCCCAAAAAGTGATTGGATAAAGCCATACTTTGGTGTGCAAATTATTTTTGCACACCGAATTCAGATTGCAGCAACTGAAGTAAGATGAGCATGAAGGGGAAAGTGGAAGGAAGAGAGAGAAAATGGGACATTTTAACTGAAGCAGAAAAAGTGGGATGGCATAGAAATAATTTAGATTAAAACAGAGATGAGAGTGCAACCCAGGTTTAGGAGGTCTTTCTGTGGTTTTCTCATCTAGCAGGAATCAAGAAGAAATCTAGAAATGTAGCAATAGGGCAGATCTCATAGCACTTCGCTCTGGACTAATGAGTGTGGCAAAAGCATCCCCAGTAGAAGACAGAGGAACAAAGTTCTTTCTGAAAAGTTTAATACAACACTAACTGTGTCACAGGTAACTTTACAGAACTGCAGATGCATAGACTGGATGCTCTTTTAACTCTGCCAGATCATTAGTTAATATGTCTTTTAGATGTGGTCGAGCTCCAGTGTTTTTGTGTGCAGACATGCTACTTTACATAACTAAAGTAGGTTAAACAAGTGTGTGTGTGACCTATATTAGCTTTTCGTGTTCACTGAAGGAAAAGAAAGCAATCCCCCAGAAACCTATTACACAAGCAAATGAAGATGCTGGAAGCTTTGAAATCGAAGAAGAAGCCACAACACTTCTTCTGAGTTCAATACTGTAACTGGCATTGAAAATGCTGAAAAATGGAACAGCATGACCAAAATTACTGCAGACATTATTTATTGCCAAAGTATTATAATCTTATAAAAATTCATGTGCAAGTCTCTTATATTAAAAAGACCAACCTCAAGAATTTCAATTGTTATTTATTATTCATGAAGTGCCATCATGAAGACTAAATCCATCTTCATTTTTGAAATACTGTTGTTGTTATTGTTATGTGATGGTATTGTGCTTGAGGGCTGTAAGCCACCCTGAGCAATGCAAATGCACTGATAGCATGGGAACGGGCTTGGTCTCCAAAGCTGCAAATCATAATTGCACTGCTGAACACAATGGGGCTTACTACTGCATAAAAATGAATACAATTGCACTGTCAAGGTGTATGGCTTTTCACAGTGTACCAAAGAACAGGTGGCTACCCAGAAGGCTTATCATATAGAACTCGATACATGAAAACAAGAGAGAGAAAAGAGTAATAGTGAAGTAATTACATGGTACTCAATCCTGTGGTTAGTCCCAACTACAGTAGACCCATTAGACAATGTGATTTGTCTGTGTGCTAACTCACCATTCAATAATTGATTCAATGGATCTGCTCCAGTTGGGATTCAGCAATAGGATTCAGGTTATGCTTGTTTCTGCTACATGGACCTATGCATAATTACAGGCAGTCAATGCAATCTTAACACAAAGATATGGCAACAATAGAGTATTAGGATATGGCCCAAATCTCTTCAAATAGCAGAACTCTCTTCTGCCAGCTGATATCAAAGATCTTGCCACAAAGCAAGATTGTTTTGTTCTGTTGACTCAAATGTGCCAGAAAAAGACTCAAAAAAGGATGGAGAAGGGCCAGGACCAAGGCCAGGGCCAGTGCAGAGCTCAGATCTACTTTGTGTTGCCAAGCTGAGCAGGGTTCCCGTGTGGTAAATTAGACTTATGACATTCCGGTTCTTTCCTATTCACATTTTCATTCATGTACCACTGACAAGATCACAATTTGCCCAAAATCCACCTTAAAATCCAACCAGCCACAGTCAGGGATGGAGTTCTCCAGCACTGGCAACTTGGTAAATAGGACACTGAAGGATGATACATCAAGCCCATTCCCAGTAGTGATCCACAGTGCTAGAAACAGAACCAGAGATCCCTTTAAGATCCTGTCACAACTACTCAGCACTGCACCACACACAATAGGAAGAGGTTGCTACATCTTCAATGCCCTGTTTTCCAGTGTTGATGAATTCAATTCATCAGTACAGCTGTGTGTATATGCCTTCAGGTCACCTGCCAACTTATGATGACTGCATGAATTTTACAGAACGTTTTTGCCAGTCCCTTCCTCTGAAACATATAGCCCGCAGCACCTAATATTCATTGTAGGGTGAAAGCAGCGTATTCCACCAAGAAGTCACTCCCATGTACCCCAGCTACCTTCATTATTTTCTGCAAACATCTGTTGTCATTTCTAGCCGAGTGCATTTGTGGACGTAGCTACAGAGATGGCAAAACCTGCTTTCCATTTCTCTATGACAGCTGGCAGTTAACGTGCCAATGAGGCAATGAATCTGGTCTGGGTTTTAGCATGAATGTCAAAGGAGGTGTTCAGGGTGCACACATTTTTTAGGTGCATAGTTGTTGTTTTTTTCATTTAGAGAAGTGCCAATGTCATACCTGGCTGGAAGTCAGTGATATTACCTCATGATGTGTCAGGAAGAGCACAGTCTGCTTCCCTGAGTTCAGTTCAGCGTGCATAAAAATTCCATAATAGTTCTCCTTTTCATGGCTACAGACACCTTCCTAACTAATGTAGCCCTTTTACAGAGATTATCAGGGGATTATGTGATTGGTCTTTAGTGGTAATCTGACACCTTGCCTCCATTAATTCTATTGATTTTCTTGCTTGGTTTGTATTAGATGTGCACTGCAAAAGATTTTTTTTTTCCGGGGGGGATGCCAAAGATGGTAACTTTCCCCATAGTCAGGGCAGAAAGAACTTGAGATTTCAAAAATCTGAATGCAGAGGAAAGCAAAAGAAATTTTACCACCCTAAGTAGCTGTGGAAGGAAACTCTATCATGTTAATTTCATGTAAATACAAGGCAGGTGAGCAACAAACTTTGAATGTAAGTGATGGATTAGTTCAGAAAATGCCCTAATATTTTAATACTAACAAATTAATTTCCCACAACAATTCAAGTCATCAATGTGTCGGTGTGAATACTAAGGATTCCATATTCTGCTCATTCAGGATTCCTACTTTGTATTCCATATTGAGAAAGTGTGGCTCATGAGTTTAGGAAAGGTGTAGAACTCAGGGAGGGAAGTAGTAGGTGTGATTCCAATTGTTATCCTCTCCCCATGTATTTTGCACAACATGAAGGAGCACACTGTGTTGTGTCTCTTTAATTTCTTACACTCAAAACTCCTGTTATATCCATCCATTTAACTTACCTTCAGTGAACTAGTAGTTTAGGAAGAGAAAGGTGTCATGCACACATAGAAAACAGATGCACATCTCTGATCATATCACTGTTGTTGTTTTGCATTTTCCCCAAATTCCTCAAAAGTTGTTCTTGGTGAAGAAGTCTCCATGGGGAGTAGTTTTGTGTTGGATGAAACCCTACAATATTGTAGAATCTTCCTTATCATCTCTGAGAAATGTTTTGGCTTCTCTCAAAAGCATCCCACAGGCCTTTGCCTGAGAAGAAACTTTGGGTGGCAATTCTGCTAAGGAGTGCCAAATTCACTTCTGGTTTGGGCTACTGAGCTGTGAAAATACTGTTCCCTTGTTTCAAGGGAAGCAATTCACAGTTTAAAAATAGACGTTGCTCATCTATTTTTCATCCATTATGAATTTCACAACAGTTCCCACTAGATTACTGTTGACTCTTCAAGGGAGATAGCTAATAGTAATGAAATGTAATATTTACAAGGGTAGAAAATACAGAGTCTGCTGGACACAAAATAACACAACAGTAAATATTATCTCCTTTTTTAATGGCCCCAGTGCTGATGATATTTATCATGGCTGCCAAGCAGCATATTACTAGACTGTTTATCTTCATAACAGTAAAATAAACACTCAGGAGAGTTTTATGTATCTGCCTGTAGCCCAGGTTCATCTAAACTAGGTTATAGCTTGACCCAACCTGACATCCTAGGATCTGTTTATACAGTATTCCTTCACTTTGTTACCTTGTGTTTTATAAAATAGTAGTTGTGGATGCTCCAGATCCCATGCCAAATTAATATGGATTTGATATAATTAAAATTGTATTGCCCTTTCAGATAGATGCAGCTGGTTGGGATAAACTTGCCACTTTTGAAAGTCTTCAGTAATGAACTATGCCAACTATGTAGGGTTTTGGCTTAAAGAACTCTCATTGTTATTAACCCATAATTGTTTCTAAAAGTATTTGAATGGTACAGGTTTGGTATCATTCATGTGGAATTCCAACATTTGAAATACTGCAAAACCAAAAACTTTTTTCATGGGTGGCTTAGACAGCGATACCTTTACTTTCTGATGGTTCACTGTACACCAACTTTGTTTCATGCACAAAATTATTAAAATATATATTTATAAAGTTACCTTTGGAGTATGTGTGTAAGTTGTATATGAAACATAAATGGATGTTGTGTTTAGACTTGGGTCCCATCTTCAAGATATCTCGTTAGGTAGGTATATGTAAATACAGCTACTCCCAAAACTTTTTAAAAGACATTTAAACAAATAACTCTATTTAAAAAACACAAAGGTAAAACAGTTTAAAACACATTTAGGGCTCATTCCTACTTGCATTTGAATCAGTTCACAAATCACATTGACATCGGTTTGATGAACTGATCCATTCCAAGAGGTAGTTCCCACTAGGAAAGCGAATTATTTCCATTTCCCATGCATTCATATTTTATTTAACACGATTGTCATTCCCACTGGATTTGTGCTGCCAGAGGATACATTCTTGCTATTGATCGTGATCAATCCATTGTATTTTTTTAAAGTCAATCAAATGATCACATATTCATATCATCGGTGATGCAACCACATATCAATCCAGCAACATGACCACTCGTATGTGTGGCCTTGCACATCCAATGTCATATTTCCTTTCACCTTTTGCTTATCCTCGTGGTCTGCCAGCGAGAGCCATGGATCCTGTCTCCCTAGCCATTTTGCAAGGATTGTTTACATACTTGCAGTCCATTTTCCTCATCTGCCTCTGGATGAGGAATCTTTTTCTGTATAGGCATGAGGCTTTGTGGTCAGCCTTGGATGTGGATGAGGATGATGAGAGTGATGACGAGGAGATGCAGAGATCTGATCCAGCACCATTAGCAAATGATTGCAAGAATGATATGGAGCACAAGACTGTTTTCTCATATACTGGTGAGGCTACTAGTTTTAGCAGTGCTATGCATCGCTTCTATGATCCAGTGCCAAGATGGTGGTGGGTTTTCCCCAAAACAAAGGAGATTTGGGGTGTTTTTTCCTGTACTGTGGTCCAATGAGATGTGAAAGCAGTAGTCTTCCATATGATAATAGAAAAATGTGCCCACATCTTAGAAGACAGGGCACTCATCTATGTCAGGCAATTCCTGTTGAGAAACAGGTTGTTATCACTGTTTATATGCTTGCTCACAAAGGTTCCTATTCCCTGTTTAAATATTTGAAGGGGTATCACAATGAGGATGGAGCAAGCTTGTTTTCTGCTGCTCCAGAGACTAGAACACAGAACTATGGATGCAAACACCAGAAGAGAGATTCCACCTCAACATTAGGAGGAACCATCGGACAGTAAGAGCTGTTTGACAGTGGAACACACTCCCTTGGTAAGTGGTGGAATCTCCTTCCCAGGAGGTCTTTAAACAGAGGCTGGATGCCCATCTGTCTGGGATGCTTTGACTGTGAGTTCCTGCGTGGCAGAATGGGGTTGGACTGGATGGTTCTTGTAGTCTCTTCCAACTCTACAATTCTATGATTCTAAAAAAGATAAAAGCACATCCTCATTTGCCACATGAATTATAAAGCAAATGCCTGCCTAAATAAAAGCAGAACAAGAGGGAAGAGAGAAAGGTAGGATATTTATAAATTATATAATTTCAAGAGGGTTTTTTAACAGCTCCATTCCATTTGTTTAAAAGTGATGTAAAACAATTTAAAAGTTAATAAATAACCTATTTAAATAAAACAAGTTCAATAAAAATGTTTTAACATGTTCAATTGCTTTTATCTATTCATATATTTAATGTTTTCATATCCTGTCTGCCTCACAACAGGTCCCCAGATTGTATGACATGGAGTAAAAATTATTCATAATAATGAATGATAAAATAATTGCAAAAGGTAATGATGGCTTGATAGCTCATATGAGTAGGTAAGCTCTACCTATTCCTCACAGATTAAATTTTGCTGCTGTGCTGGTATGGCTGTTTCTACTGCTCTGCTTTGAAAAATTGTGAAAATATCACTACCAGTCCCAGATTCTGCTACACAGCAAATAGAACAAGGCATCACCGATTTTTTCATGTCCAAGAAGACAAAACATTATTTCATGTGGACAGCTGGACAGTTACCAGGTCCTGTTTCTTCCTATTAAAGGGTGAAAGGGGCGATGATGGAAAGCCCTCAAGCCTTTGTGTTGTCTCTGCTGGTGGTGTGGCTTTATCAACTTGATACACATGAACCTGATGCATTTGTGTGTACTCCCTATGGTTATACTGAAAAAGATAAATAAAACTATTTTATTTGACCTCAGCTGAATGAATGAATGAATGAATGAATGAATGAATGAATGAATCTTTATTTGTATACCGCTATTCCCATGATCACAGCGGTTTACAACAGTAATAAAACATACCGAAACTACAAAATCCAAAAAAAAAAAAGAAATCCCCCCACATTAAACAATACAGTACAGCAATAAAAATATCCATCATTCAATCACAGTTAAAAACAGTTAAAAACCAAAGCACCAATTACATCCAATACAATACAACAACACAAGGGGAGAAAAATGCAATTAGGGAACATGGGGGAAAGCTTGACGAAAGAGGTGAGTCTTTAGATTTTTCCTGAAAGACTCCAGGGAGGGGGCTGAGCGGAGCTCATCAAGCAGAGAGTTCCAGGTCTGCGGGGCCGAAGCAGAAAAAGCCCTATGTGCAGACACCACATCTCTCGTATCAGAGACTCTCAAAAGTTGTTTCCCGCCCGACCTGAGAGTGCGGGCGGATTATATGGAGAGAGGCGGTCCTCCAAGTACCCTGGGCCCAAGCCATTTAGGGCTTTATAGGTAAAAACCAACACCTTGTATTGCGCCCGGAAGCGGATTGGCAGCCAGTGAAGATCTTTCAATACCGATGTTATATGGCTGGCTCTGGAGTTGCCAGTGACCAGCCTAGCTGCCATATTCTGGACAAATTGTAGCTTCCGAGTTTGGTACAAGGGCTGCCCCATGTAGAGTGCATTACAGAAGTCGAGTCGAGAGGTTACCAGTGCAGGTACCACTGTTTCAAGGTCCCCCCGGCCCAGGAAGGGTCACAGCTGACGTATCAGCCGAAGCTGATAACAGGCACTTCTAACTGTCGCATCCACCTGAGAAGTCAGGTGAAGCGACGAGTCCAGAAGCACACCCAGACTGCGAACTGTGTCCTTCACGGGGAGCGTGAACCCATTTAGGACAGGTGGAAAAATTTCTATCCCCGGACCAGGGGAACCTATCACAAGTACTTCCGTTTTCTCTGGATTCAAGCTGAGTCTATTTTCCCTCATCCAGCCCATTACCGATTCCAGACAGGCATTGAGCGGAGAGATGCCATCCCTAGTCACTGCATCAGTCGGAGACATAGAGAAGACTATTTGGGTGTCATCAGCGTACTGATAACACCGCGCCCTGTGTCTCCGGATGATCTCTCCCAGCGGCTTCATGTAAATGTTAAATAGCATAGGGGACAAGATCGCTCCCTGAGGGACCCCAGATGTAAGGGCCCTCTTATCGGAGCGACAGTACCCCAGCTCCACCATCTGGAATCTACCCGATAGTTAGGAATGGAACCACTGCAGAGCAGTGCCCCTGATACCCAATTCCCCCAGGTGATCCAGAAGGATACCATGGTCGATGGTATCGAAGGCCGCTGAGATGTCCAAAAGCACTAACAGGGACATGCTACCCCTGTCCATGCCCAGATGGAGATCATCGACTAAGGCGACCATGGCAGTCTCAACCCCATAGCCCGCCCGGAAGCCGGTTTGAAATGGGTCTAGAAAATCCGTATCCTCCAAGATCCCCTGAAGCTGGGAGGCAACCGCTCTCTTGATCACCTTTCCTAGAAATGGCAGCAGTGAAACAGGCCGATAATTATTTCGAATTAGGGGGTCAAGAGAGGGCTTTTTTAATAGGGGTTTTACAATGGCCGTTTTTAGACTGGATGGAAATCGGCCCTCCCTGAGAGATGAATTGACAATTCGGCGCAACATCTCTGTTACCGCCGTTCCCCCTTGAACTGCCAGCCATGAAGGACAGGGATCGAGAGAGCACGTCATCTTCCTAACGCTACTGAGGATCTTGTCCACATCCTCGGTACTTATAGACTCAAAATGATCCAGTACAACTGAGTCCACGGAAGCTCTGGACGCCTCTACTCTCGATTCTGAACAAATAACAGCGTCAAGATCAGCCTTTATCCGAGAGATTTTATCCGCAAAGAAGTTATTAAATTTGTCACAGCAGGCTTTCGATGACCAGTATTCAGGGGGGGAGCCAATTGCGTAAGCTCTCTCACAACCCTGAACAGCTCTGCCAGACGCGACTCCGCGGACGCAATACGTGCAGCATAGAACGAGTTCTTAGCTGCATCTATTGCCACTCCATAGGCCTCCAGGTGAGACTCTAGGAGTGTCTGAAGGCCTCTTTGCTCAGTGACTGGCCAATCCACAAGCCACTTCTGTTTAATAAACTTTATATTTTCCTCTTCTGCTTTGATAAATGAGGATGTTTTAAAACGGCACATGAAAGATTGCAAATCTGAATAGTTTAACCATTCCCAAATATATCTCATCCTATATCAACAAAATTGCCCACAAATCACTTCCCCATGAGGGCCATGCAATTCCTCTTGATTGAAACAGAGGGTGAGGGAGTTATTTTATGAAACTGTGTTAGAAGGGGCCATCCATTTCAGAGTAACCCACAAAGGCCTTTCCAGTCAAAGACACAAAATATATCCTTTTCAGGAATATTATAAAATAGCCCTGAGTGTTGTCAAGCGCAACCATACTTTATGTCTAGTGTACAACCCAGTTTTTAACTCCAACTTTTCTAATATAAGTACTACCACAGAAGGCCCTATGAGGCTGGGTTGAAAGCTAGTGTTATAACATGTGTGGTGTGCCAAGAGACCATTGTCTGTTCAATTCACTGTCAATGGACTGAAATTTATAAATATAAACCAATTTTTCTGTTTTTCTTTCTAATCTCCCTTTTAAATTTTTGATGTTGTTCTTTTTGTTGTTCGAAGGCTGCTGTTCTTTGGCACGAGATGGAATTCCAGGATGACTAGAATGTTCTGAAACTGTGTGATTTTCTGTATTCCCATTCCTAATGTCTGATTTATGTCTGTTTATCTTCTGGCATAGAGACTGGCTTCTTTGTCCAACATATGGGGATTATCACACAGGGGCGCTTACTGTCGCTAAAATGTTGGCGAAGCATTCCTGAGGTGTTCCTAAAGTGCAAAGGTGTGATAGCCGGTCACGCACACACACTGCCATTGGGGACAATTTCCAGGTTTGCCATGCGTGTATGCTCGAATCTGTACATGGCAAATCGGTATATAAGGAGGGCCCACTGTACATACATTTCTAAATGCACTGATGTACATTAAGACAAGGATTGTGTCAAATAATTTCGAAAATATAAGACTCAGTGAAGTTTGATTTGAGTGAGAAGTGTGTGGGTGGTAGTGGTATGTATTTGCCTCAGTTCATTGTTGGAAAGAATGAATCAACATTTGTAAAAAAAATGTATAAATTCAATAGATAAGCATTGAGATGTAAAATATCTAAACAGAAGTGAACCCCCAACTGTCAGATTGGTTTATCAGTGATGTTTATAGTAGAGATGAAAATCTTCATAAGTTTTGTTCTCATAGCCATGAAGGAATTATTTAACTTTTATTTTTTCTTCCCACCTCAGTTTCCGAGTTCTGGATCTCCTACATATTCTGAGAAAATCTCACATGTATTTTTTGCTCAGAAAAAAAATGTGGAAAAAAGACACATTTTTTGTTTGCTTTGTTTTGATATACAAATACTCTCAACTGCAGATTCTCATCTACCCAGGATTCTCCTTGTCAGGTATCCTAGTATTGACATAGGGTTGTCACTTCTTGCTCTTGACAGGCAATTCATTTTTAACACCTACATAGCAAGCCAGTACAACATAGTCCTCCCTCTGCTGGGAATAACTCTACTTGTTACATCTCAGATCACTTTTTAAAAAAATGATTTGTTAAAATTATAAAATTTGATGTAGTTAGGGTAGAAAGAGCATGAGGAATGAAAAATGTAGGAAAAACAACACTGGCAGTAACCCAAACAGCAATCCAGGATATCCCTATTAGGAATCCACTCATTCTATTCTTTGGAAAGTATTTATCCAAATTTATAGCCCATCACCATCATCATCACCACCAACAACAACAATCCTAAATTCCATTTCTAGAACATCAATTTCCATTTCCATTTCTATATAACCCTACTGTGGGGTGTCATCTGGCTTTTCAGTACACTGACAATATTTCTCAATCCCCTTTATGAATTCCAGGCATGCTACAACTTACAAGACAATCTTTTCTTTTCTACAACCTCAAGTGCAGACTATTCAGAGGCACAAGAACCCTAATGCACTCGGAAGCACACTCTGTATGAGAAAAGATCTGGTCACATATAATTCTTCATTCTATAAAACAAATTGAAGTCCTACACATGAGCAAGCCGAGTGCCTGCACAGCTTTTGACTGGGAACTTGAGGTGTCCTCCAGTAAAGGACACACTTGCCTGATATGTTCGCTCATTCAATTCCTCTGTAAAAGGTTATGAGACATAATGTTGTTGATTGAATGTTGATGTAGTCAAGAAAAGATTCAGTGGGAATTGGATAATACCCTGAAGGTATTAAAACATGCCATACTATTACACTGCAATTACTACTGAGAGTGTATTGCAAACTTAGTCATTGATTTTATGTCCAGCATTCCATACAAATTTGTTAAACAACAGAAGGGGGGAAATCAATTTTTTTTTCTCCTCATCCTTTTCTAATTGAATCAACAAATATTTTAGTGAGAAAGCCTGAGATATTTCATTGTGAAACTGCTGTCTCTGAAAAACCTGCACCTTGAACGGATAGTCAAAGATGGCAGAAGTCTCATCTTAATAATGTCTGCCTAGAGGCTTAATGGGGCTAAATAGACTTGTAAGTCTCAAACCACTTCATTGCAGTCTCATGTTTTTACCTCATTCATGTTGTTATCAGTCTTCAAATTAGAGATACAACTCCATCTCCACTTCTTGAGTCTTCTATGATTTCAATCTCAGACCTCAGTTTTTCAGCATTTCATTGTTCCTTGGATCCAAACACTATATAATTAGCAGAGGACCTCAAGTCATGTCTCTACTAGAAGCATCTTTTTTGCAAAGATGAGCTAAAACATACTGGGCCAAATGGGTCTTAGGAGCAGACTACCCCTGAAGACCCTGAACATTTGGTGGAGAGCATAATAGACTATCAAGCCCGAGAGTTGGGAAATAGGATCGCCACCCAATAACAGAGAGCACTGGTGCTTTAAAAAAAAAGCAAGCAAACATCTGCAAAGAAAGACATCTCAGAGGTAATGCCCTGCTTGAAGAAAGCTCATCCTCCTGATAAAGTACTTGCAGCTGAAGCCTGACTGGGGCTCTGGGAGCTGAGATTTGGTTCTGAGCTAGGAAGAAATGCCTGGGAATGAACACTCTAGACCCTACTAGCCCTTTCCTTTACGCCTGCTTTGTCCAGTCACTATGTTTTTATACTGGCAGGTGGGATAGCGGTTTTTAGAATTTTTAACTGTATCTCATTTTATTGTTGTAATCCGCTTGGATTCCAAGTGATTAAGCAGAATATAAATAAATATTATTATTTTGTGGTTGACAATTGTCCTTGCTTGAATTATCCCCTTTCATGGTTGGACCCTGCTGACTTGGACCTTGGGCTCTCTTTCAAACTTAGGTTTGGATTGTTCTTACCTGAATTGACTGTCCCCTGATTGCTCCTTGCTGACTTAGATTTTCGATAGTCTAGACGTCAACCCTGGACATATCCTACCCTGAAATAGGATGCTTGGATTGTATTCATATAGGTTCTTTTTATGTTCCCATCAGTAAGTCACAGATTTAGGCTATATGCATGATAGGAGATGGTGCACAAATCCACGTTTTATTCAGATAGCCTACCTTATGGATAATCTCTATTAACAGGGCAAAGAAAAACATTAATAACTTCTTTATCATAGATACATGAGAATCTGGACATCTACAGTCATGGAAAAATACAGAATCCTTATCAGAATATCCTTTTCACCTGCAAATGAACTTGACCAGCACCAAGGTGAAGCCAATCCTTCTCCTGGAGAAGGAAGTCAAATCTATTCCATTTTCCATTTCAATATATGTACTGAGGAACCCAGCAGAAAACAAGTTCAGAATGAATTAAATTATTTCAAATCAAAATGTACATGTAGTTCCTAGTGGAAAAATCAAGGCTCTGTCAAAGCTTATTGGAATGGTAGGAACAAGCCTCCTAAAATGCTTTCAGAGGAAGGAGACCTCTGAGCCTCCTTGGACTGCTTTATTTTCCTCTTTACTTTCCATATCAAGACAAAGGACATTTCTTTAAGAACCAAAGGTATGCCTCTAGAGAGCTGGGATGCTCCAAGAGTGAGAAATTCAACCTGACCAACCACTGGTGTGCATTCAGAGATGGATTCAGCCTAGAATGATATAAAAATGTAGATTTCATTTCTTCAAATGTTACATGTCTGGGCATATTTTAGGCTGGAAATGTAAAAAAAAAAAAAAATGGGTGGACACTAACTCATCTTTGAAGAAAAGGGGTGGATCAATATGTTAAGGCACCTCATTGCAAAATTATCAGCCACTTGGAGATTTTTTCCACCCTTGCATGGGCAAAAAGACCAGCACTATTTTGCTCATTAGCTGCAAACAGCAAAACAGTATTGTGCACAAAAAACGTATTTTGAGCAAAAATCAAACTTTTTGCACAAGGCACTCTTTGTAAATTAAAATGGTTGAAAAATGTGTACTTTCATGAGCTCATCCAGTGTGGCAATATATATATATAGTGTGTGTGTAACAAGGAAATAAGCAAAGATTTATTATTAGAGTTGAACATATGCTGCCACTGGCTACTTATTCTAAGACTGGATTAGCTGTGAAGGTAGCGTAAAGCCATGGCCAGTCCCCCAATATATTTTCCTGTTTTGTAGTCTGTTTTTCAATTCCAGAACAAAGAAAACTCTTTTTTAAAATCTGTTTATACTGCTTCTTATCTTATTCTTCTTGCTTTAACATAGAAACTGGCAGTATGGAGCTTGAGCATTTGGATCATCTCATATCTGGATCTCACCCATCTCAGCTATGGTTGGGAAAAAGCAGGCTAAATCCATCAGACTCTTTGGTCTTTTTTCTATGGCTGCTGGTTGTATGCATGTTTCTTTTTTCCCTCTGACAAAGATGCCAAGATATTTTGTCTATGTATTTTTCCAAATATGCACTGTTTGTGCTCATTTTTCAACTGTACACATTTTTTTGGATTGACATACCCATAGAATAAAGCATATTTATGGTCATTTTAGAAATATGCAAATGTGTGTATATATTATCGAGTCATGTGTATGCAAATTACAGCATGTTTCACAATCCCAGAAATAAATACATTTCTTACTGCAAATTGTCCCAGAAATTGTACAAGAAATGGGAGCATATAATCTTGATTTCCCCCCCCACACACACACACACCACTATGGGGTTGTTCCCACTTAAGATTTGAAACGATTTAAAATACAACGTTTTTAATAAAATCGATTCAAAATAACACTGTTCTTATCCCGCTATCCGAATCGCTTTGTTCATCATTCCCATCTGGTTATTTAAATCGAAGTTTTTACCTGCAAGCGTTCCTACTTGGCATGAAATCGGTGTTTAAATAAAGCGATTCTTCTCCTCCATACCTTATTTGGAGCTGTCAATCAATAGTACGTCAGAATGACGTAACGTTAATCCGGAATATTTGGAAGCGATTTATCTTTTGGCATCGTTTCCATTTCATTGACAGCCAGGGAGAATCCCTTCAGAGAGCACAGAGATCAATGAAGGAGGCTTCTAGCAAAAAGCGAAGCTCTTTCCAGAGGAACTATGGGATAGCTTTTGGAGGGCAGCATCCTGTCTCCCAAGACAGCCAGGGAGAATCCCTTCAGAGAGCACAGAGATCAATGGGAGAGGCTTCTGGCAAAAAGCGAAGCTCTTTCCAGAGGAACTATGGGATAGGTTTTGGAGGGCAGCATCCTGTCTCCCAAGACAGCCAGGGAGAATCCCTTCAGAGAGCACAGAGATCAATGGGAGAGGCTTCTGGCAAAAAGCGAAACTCTTTCCAGAGGAACTATGGGATAGGTTTTGGAGGGCAGCATCCTGCCTCCCAAGACAGCCAGGGAGAATCCCTTCAGAGAGCACAGAGATCAATGGGAGAGGCTTCTGGCAAAAAGCGAAGCTCTTTCCAGAGGAACTATGGAATAGGTTTTGGAGGGCAGCATCCTGTCTCCCAAGACAGCCAGGGAGAATCCCTTCAGAGAGCACAGAGATCAATGGGAGAGGCTTCTGGAAAAGCAGCGAGGGAGCACTCTTCCCAAAGATTCTCTTTCCAGGGTTGGAGGAGAAGGCAGATTCCATTTGAGAAATGGAGGGAGAAAGGCTCTATTCCCCCCCCCCCCATTGATCAGAGCCCTTCCTTGCCTGGGCGAGATCAGATACCTCCTCGCGAGGAGCTTTCCCTTCCCTGCCTGGGTGAGATCAGATGCCTCCTCGCGAGGAGGCTTCCCTTCCCTGCCTGGGCGAGATCAGTGCCCAAGCGGGCAGGGAATGCCTCTTTGAGAGGAGCCTTCCCTTCCTGCCTCTCCTCCGTTAGAAATGGGCTCTCCCCACACAGAGGGGAGGTTGCAATCCACCGGGGGAAGCCTTGTACTCCTTTGGCAGATGCAGGCGCTTGAGCAGCCGGGACTTCAGGCGCTTAAAGCGCTGAAGAGATTAAGCGCCTGTAAACCATTAAAATAAAAAATAAAAATAATCCTTATCTCTTATTGAAAGACCACAGCGGACAAAGGGGTGAGGGAAGCAAAAATGGCGACAGCCAGACGGATGGGGACAGAAAGGGCAACTCCCCCAAGGACAGCCCCATCGCACTCCGCTCCTCCCATTCATCTAACGCAATTTCAAAGGCTGTCGTTCCTATTTAAATGCTCCGGTTCCTAAATCGAATCAATGGAAAAACGTAGGTCAGACCCTAGTGTTTTTTTAACACGCGTTAAATGAGGAAAACTCGAATCAAAATTTTATTCCGCTCTACAATTCGATTTGTAGTGGAGACGATTGCGGGTTGCTCTAGAACCGTTCTAGGTTTAAATCGGATCCTAATAGGAACGCCACTCCTTGGATTCAATTCAGAACGCGGGGTTTCACCTAGTGAGAACAACCCCTATGAGTCATTTTTCCACTGCACGACATAGAAAATAGAAGAGTGCTCTCTATCCCATCCCCAAGTCAAGGTCTCTTGAGCAAAAAGCCTCTGCGTAAAGCTTGCCTGTTTCCCCTTTTGTTAAGCAAACAGTACACGCACACAAGGCAAGCACAGAAGTACAAAATTATTGATCACAAAGATACAAATAACCCATTCAGTGTCTGTAGCTCTTTTTAAAAGGGCAGGAGCAATAGCATTTTGTACAAAATGGGGCACAATTTGTACATTGTGCAAATTTTGCATATGTTGTGTTACCAATTCTGGAAAATGGTTGTTTCGTTTTGTTTTGTTTTTAAAAAAAACCTCTGTAGTAAATGCACAAAAGCTCTTGTAATTTCACCCAGAGGTGAGGAGAAAAAATCAGTATTGATTCCAATGTGCAGAAACAAAGAAAACAAAGATTTATTGCCTCTCATGTGTGTGTGTGTGTGTGTGTGTGTGTGTGTGTGTGTGTGTGTGTGTAGTCTCTCATGTACAATTTAAATGCATTTTCAAAATCATTTTGAGAGGTTGATTTGGGATTTTTATTTTTTTAGTTAAAGGCTGAATTAATATATTCAGAAAGAACAGAAAGATACAGCCTACACACTAATCTGGTAAATGTAAATCTGATCATACTGGAATTTGCAAAGATGGAATTCCTCCAGCTCCAGGAAAGCATTTTGCATGCTCATGTGTATGGGATCTACAACACAGACAAATGCAAGGGATCCTCATAATTACTTGCTGTATGCACCTGAGACCAAGGGGCAAAATAGACCAGCCCGAAGCTGCAGCTTCAAGCCGCCCCTGAGAAAGCCAGATTGGTGATGTGGCAATCGCACACTGTGGCCTATGATTGCAATCCACCTTTTTGTCAGCCCAAAAAGAAGCGGCAAATAACAGCTCCTTTTTGAGCTGGCAAAAAGCTGGCTTTTCCCACCTTGCCATGGCTTTATGGTGCTCCTGCAGTGTGTGGCAGGTAAATGCCGTGCCGTGGAGCACCTGGAAGCTGGCCCATGTCTAAACACCATGCCCCCAAGCCACTGCGAAGCTGGCATTTAGAGCTGGTCTATTTCACTCTCTACTCTCTTTTTAATAATAATAATAATAATAATAATAATAATAATAAAATTTATTTATATACCGCTATTCCATTCGATCACAGCGGTGTACAACAATTGCAACAACGATACAATACAAGATAAAAATTGCAATAGATAATTTAAACTTACAAAACAGTGCACAGTACACATAAAATCAACATTAAACCAAGCCAGCAATATACTCGAAGATGTTAATCATAGGGGGGGGGGGCACACATATCACGGAACATCAGGGAAGGCTTGATGAAACAAAAAGGTCTTCAGTCTCTTTTTAAAGAGCTCCAGGGAGGTGGCGGTGCGGAGCTCCTCGGGCAAGTGGTGGCCACAGAAAGAGTAGGTTAAAACTTCTCCTCTAGCCACTTCTCCTGTACATTAAAAAAACTCTGATGGAGGGGTGCTAAAAATAAGGGGAAGTCTCCATTGGTGCCATTGGAGTTGTTGTTGTAACCTTCAGGCCAAGGATATGTCTACATTTAGGGGAGATATAGCTTTGGGAAACTTTAAAACACCTATGCAAATGCATGGGTCCTATTCAGACTGACTTCATGCAGACACCTACACAAGGGAGGAGAGAGAAACTAATCCCAGTTGCACACTGTGCATTTAACAGTGTATATAGTCCAGCCCTTAAAAATCCCTGAAGAAGAGAATATCTGACTGTTTTATATGCTTGCATTTTCTCATTCTGGGAAGCCAGTGATATGATTGTGCTTGTAGGTGTTTTTATTCCTGAACCCACTTCTCCCAGTTTTCCCCATTCCTCTGAGACAAAAATGTAGAGCTCTGAGTGTATAAAGCAATTTGACATCACTTTAACTACCATGACTCTATCCTATCATGAGATTTGTAGTTTTGTGAGGCACTAGAACTCTCTGACAGAGCAGTCTGAATGTCTCACAAACTGCAAATCCCAAGATTTCATAGGATGGAGCCATATTTCTCCAGTGTGGAAGACCGGAAGGTATCATATTAACCCCTGGGCATATTCCCATTTGTAACAATAAAAGCTTCCTTCTTGCCCTATTCCATCATGGGCGCAGTTATACATGGGTGCAGACATACTCCTATACTGATATTAAAGAGAAATATTGGCAGGCATTTCTACCTGCCCATATTGTCTAAAACTTCAAAGTATAAGATTAGTGTGCAGAAAAGTACAAGATCATGTTGTAGGCAGGGAACAAACTCTGTAGGTCTTTGGAGGAGTTGTGATTCATTATGCCTTGACAATGAACAAACCAACCAACCATACATTTCAAAATCAATAATGGTATCTCAATAGACTAGAGAATGGCTATAAGAGGCCTGATCATATATCCTGCCCCAGGTCATGCTCTTAGAAGCTCTGATGTGCTCAAAATTAGATTATTTTTCTATTAAATCAAATAATATTGCTAATGTTTTCAATAAACAAGCAACCAGCAAGCTGACATTGTAAAATGAAGATTCTGGATTTGTTTGTATGCTACTTGTCTATTTATTTTTCATTAGTGTTCACAGCAGTTATGTGGCCTACTGTCACCATGAATGTTATTCATTCACAAATATGAGTAAAACAAACAGCTCACTTTGGGATAGAGTGATATATTGCAAAACTGGGGTCTAGAAAACAGGCTCCTCACTGGAAAGCTGATAACTGGGGTGAGGTAATATAAAGGGAAGTCTTAGCAGATGAAGGAACAGGTTATTAACACATTCCCCACCAAGTGCTTCTTCTGTGTAACATAACATTCCCTGTCATTTTATTTCAGCTACTGAGATGTTGCAGAAGAAAGGTGTGGGGGAGGGAAAGAGTTTAGCCTCCCTATGTCCACTTGTTGCTAATTGACAATCTCCTGCTGAAGCTCTTAAGCAATGACTTAGGCTCCATCTGCATGGGACAAATAAAACATCCTCCATCTGGATGATGTAAGTCCCAATTCCTGGTTCTAGATCAAACTGTCCTGATGACACCTGGCCAGTTCAGCACCAAACCCACTGTATACCCCCCTTAAAAAATTTAAAAAACACTCACCTTTTGCTCTGCATCTTTCAGGAAGATCTGGCAACCTCCACTGCTACATCAGGTGGCTTATCACACATGTGTCATGCTGTGCCACCTGGCACCCTGACCACCATGGTGATTCAGTTGGTCTGAGGTAAGAATGAGGCGTCCCGTCATATGATCAATGCTTTGCACCTTGTTGTGGCCTCAGAATAAGTAATTCATCTTGGCTGCAGTTGTGTCAGGCAACACAGCAGGATGCCCATGTGAACCTCAGCATCTCAATGGAGTGCTCAAGTAATGGGGTGATGCCAGACCTCTCACCTCCAGGAACAGCTCCTGGACCAGTATACTCCAGGCTGCTCCCAGAGTATTCTGGCCTTTGCAGACACAACCCTAGTTTCCCAAACTACACCTTGACTTATTGATTTACACATGCAGGTATTTCACTTGATTAATCTGGACTATGAGCTGGATGTGTAAAGTGTTCATTGACTCTACTGAAAACTAGCCTGTTGGAAATGATCTGTGCAGACAAAGCTCCAAGTTCTTGGTACTCCCAACTACACACTCCCATTCAATACATGGTATTTACTTAAGTGCTGAGTATCCTTCAAATGTGAAGTAATTGGGTCTACTCTATTGAGGCTATCAATAGGATTCAGAGCTTAAACTCTAACCACCTATTCACATATGGATGCCATCATTTTGTTGCAGTTATTAAACAGTGGAAACTGGTCCATATCAGGAATGAATTTGTTCTAAGCAGTACCCAAGATGTATTTACAATTTACAAATTTATACATTTATAAATAAAACATATAAATGCATCTAATTCATAGTCTACAGCAAGATTAATGAAAGCATGCATACACCTTTCAGTTCCAGAGGAAAGCACAGTATGCTCATCTTTCCCATTTCAAATTATATGGAGAGAATGTGGATAATTAAAAATGAGTATATTTGGGGGAGAAACATGAAGAAACCCATTTTACATAGTCAATAGGGGAAATAAATGTAAAAATGTTTTAAGTGTATGTTAGAAAAAATGCATACCAAATTTTTTCCAAATTTCCGTGTGGGAAGGAAGATAAACAATCTCACAATCTGGTATAATAATAGTGGGGAAAACACAGCAAAAACCTAGATTAGACTGAATCAATATGAATTCACAGGAAACATCCAATATTCTGTTGGAATCTTTACATATCAAGCCAAGCAACAGATCTGGATTCCATCAACATAAGCAAAAAACAAACTGGTCATTTCTACTGAGCAGTGGTTTAGGTTCATTATGTTCAGAATGCAATGAGTCATGTCACCAAATCTGCATCTTTGGTCTCCCTCATTTAGGTCAAAATTGCTTCCATTTTCAAAGTCCATGGAATGTACTCTCACATGCAGTAAATTTATTCTGCTATGTGCATAAAGATTAGAGTTGCTCTAAATGCTAAGTGAAGGGGGAGCTCATCTACATTTGTCATTTGCTGCCTTGTCTCCCATTCTAAAGTACCACATAAAGTATTATTTACAGCAGCACTGAAGATCATTCAAGAATTTAAGGATTGCATAGCAGATTATACAGCAGGTCAATGTCACCGGTTAATGACAGCATTTAACCTGACAGCATTTAACCTGTGCTTAACATTACTATGTCACATCAAAATGAGGGACAAGGCTTAAATAAGACCTTTTATAAGAATACCTTTGACGTGTGTCTCTTTGTGACCTGAATACATCATACAGTTTCCATTAATGCATACACTTCTTCACTTGACATTTAGAATGTCAGAAAGGCAAGTGATGTATACATTGTTGTGTTCCATGGGGATTTGTAGGGATGAGGCAAAATAGTGCAGTTGGAGGAAGCTAAATCTTCCTCAGTATAAAATACTTCTGATTGATCTTGCCTCTGAAAGGTAGCCAGAACAGCCCACAGACACTGTGTGCAGTAGCATCTATGATAAGAATAACACCACAGTGACTTTCTACTTTCTACCTATTTTTACCTTCAAGAAACTGGATGAACCTTCTCAAACCATTTGTGCACTGCAGAAGATTCTGGCTAGAGATAGGCTGAAGTATTAGGCCCAAACTCTTTCACTAATCTTTTCTTTATTTGTTTGTTTTAAGGATCAAGCCATTCCTCAAAAGACTAATATTTGGAAATTGTGTTATTGTTGTTTTGTTAAAAAAAAAAAAGACTATGGGATGGTACAGACAGGCCAAAATAAAGCTACTTTGGGTCACTTTGGAGGTATGCTGTTTAAATGACACACACATCTTAAGAGGCCAGAAGTGGCACCAAAGCTGCGCTCCAGTCCTTAGGACTGGAGTATGGCTTTGGCACGGCTTCTGGCCTCTTAGGATGCATGTATCATTTAAACAGCATACCTCCAAAGTGACCCAAAGCAGCTTTATTTTGGCCTGTCTGTATGGGCCCTATGTTAACTAATTGTAGGCAAGGTATAATAAGCTGTGGTAGGAGCCCCTACAGGTTCTTGTCACAACTGCTTTTCATACAGTGCCTTACTGATGGGAGGAGGCTGGATGCATCACACTTCAGTGCTCCACTCTCCAGCACCTCAGTTCTCTAGAGCATGTCCAAATGAGGGTGATCAAAATGGTGAAAGGTCTAGAAACCTATGTGGATCAGCTCAGAGAGTTGGGTATGTTTAGAATGAAGAAGAGAAGGAAGAGGAGGTTAGGAGTTGACATGATAGCCATGTTTAAATATTTGAAGGGATGTTGTATTGAGGATGGAGCAAGCTTGCTTCCTGTTATTCCAGAAATTAGGAATTCAAAGTACAGGAAAACAGATGCCACCTAAACATTAGGAACAACTTCTTCATGGTTTTTGTCCTTTTGCTTTTTGAAAAAGAAGGTATTTTGCACAAACATAATTTTCACCAAAAATGTCCTAACATGAGAAAAAAACACACATAAAAATAAATACCCAGGAGGAAGGAAATGTCATATGTAAGAGTGAAGCAAATGCATTCCTCAGTGCTAAGTGGGATTTTTCTTTTTGTTTTTGATAAGAAAATCCTTAAATATGCAAATTCCTTTTTACATTACATGGAAAGAGCATCAGATTTGTAAAAGAATAATGAATAGGCAAGAAACAAAAAAATGATTAATTTCCCCATGCTTACCTCTACATTCACTAAGGGTCAAAACAAACTGGCTCAAAAAGCTGGCTTCCTAGAGGCTTGGGGGTATGGTGTTTAGATGCCACATGCCCTTAAGACGTTTTTTGTTTTTTTTTAATTTATATACCGCTATTCCAAAGATCATAGCGGTGAACAGCAAGTAAGCTAATTAGCAAGTAAGCTAATTTGCCCCCAACAGTCTGGGTACTCATTTTAGCGACCTCGGAAGGATGCAAGCCTGAGTCGAGCTTGGGCCCTTTTGCTGGTTTTGAACTCGCAACCTTGTGGTTTTGAGTGAATGGCTGCAGTACAGGCATTTAACTACTGCGCCACCAGGGCTCCCTTGAAGCCACCCAGCCAATCAGGTGGCAATGGCTTCAAGACGTCTTGGGGGTGTGACGTTTAGATGCCACACACCCAGAAGTCACCCTGGAGCTACAGCAGGGCAGCTTAAACCTGGCTCAAATAGGAGAGGATCTTTTCCATTCCTATTTGGGGTGGATTCCTGGCAGATGTGCTTGCCACAGTCCCAAGGCATCTTGGGTGGGGCAGCTTCAAGCCACATCTTCATGCCCATCTGTTCCACCCTTAAGTTCAGTGAGACCTGAGTATGGTACACATGGGTGGGGATACACTGCCCCTCTTTGCTGTGGATTGTTGCTGCAGCAACCAAACCATGCAGCAAAGATACATCAGCAGGAAGAAGCTGCCTAGAGCGGCTTCTTCCTTAAGACATCATAAGGGCTGCGACACAGCCCTATGATGGCCCTTCCTGGCACTGAATATTTGGGCGCTCAGACGCCCATACATCACGGATACGCCCCAGGTGGGGGTGGTGCCACTCAATAATTGTGCCGCCCGCACATACTAGGGCTCGGGAGCATGCGGTTGCTGTGCTGTCCCGATCCCTAGTTTTGGGCCCATGACGGCGCTTCCTACCCGTCTGTACTGGGCCTTGGAGTACATTTATACTGTATAAATAATGCAGTTTGACACCAATTGAAGTGTTGTAGCTCTAGCCTGTGGAATCCTGGGATTTGTATGTTTGCAAGGTCTTTAGCCTTCTCTGGCATAGGATGGAGCCATGGCACCTAAAGCAGTATCAAACTGCATTATTTCTGCAGGGTGGGTGCACCCCAATTGTATATCGGTGTATTTGACTGTCATGCTGAATCTGGAACACTGCAGGTGTTGGACTATCCCTCCTACTATGAGCAATAGTTATACTAAATGTGGCTAATGGGAGCTGGAGTGCAACAACTGAGACACTCAGATTCCTCATTCTTGTGCAAAATTGCAGGTGCTTTATTTTGCAGGATTTAGGCTTGAACAGCCAATAAAAAAATGTTCATTTGAAAAATGCTGCACATTTGAACTCTGATACAGACATAGCCATTAAAGTTTTTAACAAGCTTTAGTGCCTCCATCAACTTGGAGAGTCTACTAGACTCATAAGGCAAGCAAAATATTCAAAAGCTCCCTCATCCCAATTTTAGCTCAGGTTTTTGAAATGATACATTTCCCAGGATGTAAAAACTTTTCAATAAGTGCTGTAGTATTATTTTGCTAGATGGCAAGGAATGCCATTAAACACGACACTATAAAGGAACACCTTAAGCATTTCCTTAATGTGGTCTCAGCACAATGATATTACCATAAGTATGTCATTAAGAAATTTCATGAATACATTAAAATAAAAGTGGTTGTTTACTAGGGCACTTTTATGAGCACATGGACTTAATCTTCAACAACAATATTTACAGTAAATGCTTTCTACAGATGCTGTCTGTGTTTGGCACATCATAAACTAATCAGGGAGATTTAGCTGAACTTGTAAATTTTGTTTCTTGGTTTAAAGCAACAAAGTCAGCTTAAAAGCCTTGATGATTATAACATTGTACAAAAAGCTAGCTCCTCTAAACCCTATATTTTCAAATTCAGAATCATAAATAAGTCAGTGGAGATGTGATGGTATTATTAATAAAAATGGGGTATGGTTATGTGTGCGCTGTATTGAATGCTGACAATCTTCATAGTTTCCATCATTATTATAAAGACATATTCCTTGATCTCACTGAAGGTCACTAGTTTGTCTTGAACAATTAATTGAGGTATTTGGTACAAAATTAGCTAAACCATTACTTCCCCTTGAGCTTGCAGAATAAATCAGAACAAAAGTGGAATTTCAGATTTAAAAATAAAAATAGATCACAGACATATACAAAGAAAGAAAGAAAAGATTTCTGTCACTTATCAACTGGAGACAAAGGTTTCAAGGTGAATGTTGTTGTTGTGTGCTTCCAAATCTTTTTAACTTATGTCAACCCCAAGGTGAACCTATAAAATAAAGCTCCTTCAGATCACTTTGCTGTTTAAATGATGCATGCATTCTAAGAGGCCAGAAGCTGTGCCAAAGCTGTGCTTAAGGCCTTAGAACATGGCCACATAGCCCGAAAAAAAAACAACAGAAAACTAAAAATAATTCCCATAGAAAATCTATACAAATTCATCCTTGACAATGATGAAATCAAAGTAGTTAAAGATTTCCTGTACCTTCAATCAAACATTGACCAGAAAGGAGATTGCAGTCAAGAAATGAGAATATTAGGAATGGGAAGGGCAGTCATGAAAGAACTAGACAAGCAGTGGACTAAAGTCAGAATCCTCCAAGCCATTGTATTCCCCATCACTATGTACAGATGTGAGAGCTGGACAGTGAAGAAAGCAAATAGGAAGAAAATCAACTCATTTGAGATGTCATGATGGAGAAGAGTGCTGAGTATACTGTGGACAGCCAAAAAGACAGGTCCTTGAACAGATCAAGCCTGAATGCTCTGTGGAAGCCAAGAGGTTAAAATTGAGGCTGTCGTAGTTTGGACACATCATGAGAAGGCATGACTCATTAGAAGGACAATAATGCTAGGAAAGGCTGAAGATAGTAGAAGGAGAAGGAGACCACACACCAGATGAGTAGAATCGATTAGAGAGGTCACAAGACTGATTCTACAAGATGTAAGCAGAGCAGCAGAGGATAGGTGGATTTGGAGATGTCTCGCACACAGTTTACCATGAGTCGAGGTTGACTCAAGGGCATATAACAAAAACAAAAGTGAAACTTTCAGGTTCCAGCTTTCTTCTGAGGACTTCCAGCCAACATTAAACTTTCCCTTCTCTCATGAAAGCTTGATTGAAAACAGTCTGACAGCTTTGTTTACTAAGCAGTTGAAATACTGCTGAACCTTCCATGTCATGATGCCTACCTAGCCAACCAACATCAGGAGTATCATTGCCCCAAGCATAATATGTAAATATGAGTGCATAAATGTGTGCTGAGACAAGCCAACACAGGTGGAAGATGTTATGTACCAGGGGATTTATTTTATAGTATAGTGCATAGAATATTTAAACCAATATATGATGTCAGGCTATTTACCACTTTCAGCTTGTTTCAGTTAGGAGTTTAAATGGAATAAAATGCCCTAGATACCTTGGAGGCTATAATAATGAAAGAAATGAAGGGGGGGGGGGAGAAGAAATAATTTCTTTGGCAGGGAAAAAGAGGCAGGTGGGAGTAGAAACAACTAAATAGAACAAAACTCAGAGGTGTTTAAGGTGACATGGAATTTTTCAAATTGTTCCTTAGTGATATTTGATAGGTATTATGGACCATTTCCCCAAAATATGTGACACCAGTACATCATGCAAGCTATAGATTTAACGCACAGCTATTTTTTCCAGAAAGCTTGCTTTGAAAAATAAAAATAAAATAGCAGAATCAGCACTTTGATTCCAAAGTGTCACACTTTAGGACAAAGGTGATATCAAAATGTTATTGAATCATATATCAAAGTACCCCCTTGGGCAAAGCATAATGAAAAGTTTTCTTTTAAAATCCCCTCCCTCTAACTTTAAAAAATAAATATCAGAAAGGAAGACCTAGGATTTCATCAGCATCTAAGATTTTGAGACTTCAAGCTGCCCAGAAATAAAATGAACTAATTTGGTTTTGGGCAAGAGAAATTTAGCCTTTAAAAATATGTTATGTTATGTTATCTGTGTTGGCATGGTCTTTAAGCACAGAATTATCCACGGAGGATTAAAATATATTGGCTAAGGGTGATCTTACTTGTTCTCCTGGACACCTAAATTGCTTTTGATACAAATGCACATTATATTTTTCTGGACTATTTATCTGAATTGACCACAGGGTGCACAGTTGCTGGATAGACAATCTTGGAAATTGATGTTTGAGGCCTTCTGCAATACTCCATATATATATATATATATACACACACACACACACACACACACACACACACATATACACTGCTTGGAAGTGTACTTCAGGTTCTATATTGTCAATTAGATGATGCTTCATACAAAGCGTAGTTGGATCATTCTTATTTCCACATATTTGTGGTATAGTGGTTTGATATGCTATCCTGTAGGGTTTTTAGGCAGACCTGTGGAATGTAAGGCTGAAGTCTACTCTGAGCTATGACCTGAGGGAAATTTTTTGTAAAATGCAAAACAGGTGGTATATCTCACACCAGCTAAACTAGCAAAAATATATAAAGTCTTTATATTTAGTCTTTGTTTAAGTATGGTTTCATGAGTTGTGCATTTGTTGTTTTATGTTATTGAAATCCCTAATAACAATAAATAAATGATAATTTGATGTTTCAGGCCCTCCCCCTAGGCTGAAGGAAGAGGCTGCTTCAAGCAGCTGATTTTGGAAGAGCAAAACATTGTTACTTTATAAATGTATTGTTGCATTTTTACTGATGTGGAGGAGGAGCAACATTTGTGGGAATTTCTGACTTAGATGCCAAAATGATTTGGCCGGGCAGGGTATTATTTTTTCTTCACTTGTGGGAGTGCAGATATTTGTTGTTTTACTTTGGGATACCTGAAGCCCCTTAGACAATAGTGAGCCCCCTTGACAATACAAGCAGCCTTTGAATGTCTAAGATGTATCTCCTTCGTTTGCCACAGCAATTAGTCTGGGCAATATGCTGGGTATTTTCTCTCCATCAAAATGATTGGAGCATCCTGCTTTCATCTATTTTAATTATATTCTTTTACTCTTTCACTTTTCCATAGACAATATATGATCTTTTATCCATGGAATTGAATACATATATTGCCAAAGACCACAGGTAAATATTTAACAGCATACACACTACTGTGTAGTTCTTTGTTCTGTTCTTTCTATTATTCCACATTATGTTAGAACTAAACACTAGTTAAAGTTCTAGGGATGCAGTCTTATACCTACACACTTGGGAATAATCCAACTGACTTCAACAACACTTACTTTTGAGCAAGCATATACACCATTGTACCATGATGCATCCAATAGCCATGCCAATCTTTTTTGAGAATGTATCTGTAGTGGCAACTTTATCATCTGGGGGGGGGGGGGGGAAACTACCTAATCCCTTCATGATTGGTTATATATCCCTTTATATGTTTGATAATCAAGTTGGCCTCATGTAGTAGCAAGGGCTTCACAAACACAGAGCATAAGCACTCAGTCAGAATAAGATCACATGGAATCGGAGCTCAGGAATGAATGAGTTTCCTTAAGAGGAAGATTACCAAGCCACTTCCATTACCCAGAATGTGTTGGAGAGACCTGAGACATTCATATACATGTATATATGAAATATTCATTTCTTCATTTCTTTCTCATTTAAAAAGGCAGCAGTTAAAACTGTTATCTTAATTAAGATTTGGTATGGCAATGGTTGTTCAGCTAAACTTGCTTTATGGGTAAAATGATGACTATATATTAACTCACTTCACAAGTTTGTTCATGTAGAACGAAATAGAATGTAGTGTTTTGTTTTGCGTTTTTTTTAAAAAAAATTGCTGTTATAGGTCCAAAGCGATCCCAAAGCAGTTTTCATGAAAATCACATTTTAAAAAAGTAACTCCATTTTCAAAATTAGCTTGGATAGATACTTTTTCTACATTTAGAAAAACCCAGTGGTATCACTAGGGAAGTGTGTGGGAGGGATGCAGCCTGCACTGTGTGGCATTGCAGAAGTGGGGTGACACCTGGTTGGATCTTCCTCCTGCTCTGCCTCTCCTGTTTCACTGAAGCAATATAGGAGAGGGCAGAGTGTACCCCTCCCAGCTTTGCTACAGCGGTGGAGACCTCCTCATGAACTCTAATGCTATCATGAAGACCAAGCACTTCTCTCCCAGCTTGGCCACAGTGAAGGAAGCCTCCTCACAAGGAGATCTCTGACAGTGCAATGAAGGAGAGGGGTACGTGTCCCTCTCCTGACTTTGATGTGGTGGCATAGGACAGGGTCATGTATGCCCTTTTGGCCATTATGTCCCAGCAGTCCACTCACACACTGGGTGACACTGGAAGAAGAATTTACAGTTGTCCCTTGGAACTCACAGGGGATCTGTCTGGACCTTCCTGTGAGTTCCAAAACTCACACATATTCAAGCCCCATAGGCTTGAATATGTCCCATAGGCCCCATAGGCTTGAATGGAGCGAGTGCATTGGGGTTAATGGCAGTCGCCCCTCTGCGCATTTTCAAATCTGCGCATTTCAACCCGTGGACTTGAAGGGGTGACTGTACCTATTTATTGAAATATTTCTGTCCTGCACAGTATTTAAAAAGTCACTAGGTTAAAATAATAAAAATGAAATAGACTAGAAACATATTGACTACATTAACAAGTTAAAGCAGTTTTTAAAGATTTTGAAAAGAATTAAAAAGCTGCTGCACAGCATTTGAAGTAAATCAGTGAGCCCAAAGACTTTAATAAATAGCTCCATCCAAAAAAAAAAAAAAAATGCCTAAATGAAGCCAGTGCTGATGTCAATCCAAGGGAAGGACATTTCATCATCAGGGTATCCCAAATGACAACACCCACTTCCATGTTCTCACACAGTATATTGACTTCACTGATGGGACATACATACACACACCCCATGCAAATTTCAATCCTCGGACAGGTAGATATAAGAAGACATGCTCTTTCATGACATTAGCTGCTAGCTTACTTAGGCCCGGTCCAGATGGGCGCGATAGGACACCCTTGTCACATGCGAGCTGAGACGCTTCTAAACACCCCTTGCTCCTCACACTTGACAAGGGTGTCAAAATGGCAGCGCCCTGTACAAATGGGCGCCACCATCATTACATGACGGACACCTAGCATCCGCACGTCGTGGTGCCATTATGACGTTGTGAGTGCACCATTGGTCTGCGGGGAAGTCCCACAGTCTGGAGGCTGCGGCTTCCCCACAGACCAAAGCTAGGTGCCAGGAGACTGTCCTTTTCGGACAGTCTGTCCCATGCCTAAGTGGTACAAAATATACTCTCTTCTCATCCACCTCATTATTGACTCTCATTATTGACTCTCAATCCCACTACAGAGAAGAAAGTAGAAGCAAAAGACATAGTGTGAGCCAAATGCTTAAACCACATGATATTCCTCCTTTTGTTCCCCCCTTTTTTCTCTTTTTTGTGGTGCCACGTCCCTGTAACTACAAAAATATATTTTTTCACAGTAAAAAGTCAAGCTACACTGGAAAAGAAGTGAAAGTTATGCCTTGTTAATCTGCATCATTACGCAATAGTTATACCTTTGTTATTGGGACAACAGAACAAAATTACCAGGTAACTCATTATTTGTAAGTAGCTATTTCAGAAGTCTAGAATGAACATGAGTTTGAAGACAAGGATCTTGTCAGAAGAGTCTATCTCCTTCCTCAGTTTAAAACAAAGTCTAAACACAATAACAATGCTAAAAAATATAGAACATCTGAATCTGAAGATCTTCTGCAAGTCTGGTTACCAGTCAAAGGCCTGGGTAAACAAAAAAGTCTTTTACCTGCTGGTGGAAAGAGAATAGAAAGGGAGTCAGCCAGATCTATTGAAATGTAAAAGTAATAACTTTGAAAAGGGGGACTGAATAATCCAAGAATGAAAAAAAATGGTAATATTTTAGTAAGATTCATTTCTGGAATCATGCCATAGTATATTACCCTCCTCTGACTTTGAAGACACTGCCACATTGTGAAGTGGGCTTCTTTTTCTCATCTGAAACAAAAGGTAAATTTGGAGTGTAGCAAACTGTGATATTTCCTTCAAGGGAACTGCTTTGCAGATTTAAATTCATATCCCCATAAGAAATCTGACTATGTCACATCTGTCAGCTCCTGTGGCAGTTTATATTTTCTGCTCTGCTACTCTATCAACTAAGAGAAAACATAATATACTGAAAGCCCTTAGTAGGTTGATGCAACCTGGTAAAACAAATCAATATTCTTTTGCACCAAAAATATTGGGATATATACTGAATAGTTTGCAATGTAAATCAGTACCTGTCACTTTGTGGAGGTAATTTAAATTTTCTGCTTTGAACTTCAAGTTCATTCTGTAAAGATTTCCCCAGCCCAGGGAGAGAATAAAAAACCAGACTGTTCCAATCTTTCTGAGAATTGTTGCATTATTAACTTTTCTCACTAATTGGTCTCTGAGTACTTTGACTGTTGCATTTCCAAATGATCATGGTCTTTCCAGAGCACCCACAGGCCACGTCATCTGGGGACACTGATTTCACCTCACTTTTGAAGATGTCATCTGAGCACCTGGTAGTCAGCAAACATATAAATCCTTGCAGCCTAAGAATCACTTGAGAGTCTACCTATCATATAGACCTGGCAAGCTGTATCTTCCTCACAAAGTGTGAATGCATTTTATCATCCAGCAAAGATTCAGGGAATCATAATTCTTCTTATGAAGTACCAATGGGCAAAAAGACAAGGAGGATATTATGCTAAGGTATATTTATTTAAACTATAAGTGGTGAACAACACAGGGAGAAGAACCATCCCTGTCCATGTTGCTCTTGGAAAAACCGGAAGTAACACTGTGTCACTTCTGGTTCTGATAGGCGGCCAAAATATGGCTGATTTTGATGGCTAGGCATAGTAGGGGCCAAGGAAAACCTAAATCATCTCATTCTGTGGTGGATTAGGTAGATGTTTTGAACTGTTTTTAGTGAATATTCAGCAGGAAAAAATATGATAAAAAAATCAGTTGTAGCAAGTTTGAGGTCTCTTGACCTCACAGGCTCAACAATTGAGATTCTGGTACCACAATCATCCTTTGTTTAGTCTCTATGAGGAGCAAGATAGGGAACTAGCCCATTCCCCTGCAATCTGACAGGAAGAAAATGGGCCAACTGAGTAAAATTTTAATCTTAAGGGTTTGATCAGAATGTTGTTTTTCTACTGAAGACCAAAAGAATCTGAGAGTTAGAAAAAGGAAATTTAATGAGCGAGGAACCATTGTCGATAGATTTGCCCACCTAGACCCAAAGCATTGGTTTGCTTTTCTGAGCATATTTGTGATGCTGAGATAGGGCTGCATGTTCCTTGTTGTTGTTGTTATTTGACAAGTTTTTCATCCTTAACTGTTACAGGGCAACCAGATTAGGTACAACAGAGTTCTTTTCATACTTTGCCTACTGAATTTGGCTAGTGTAGATGAGTCAGATTTTTTTTTTAAGCTTGATTTTGGTAAGTATTTACTACAATGCATTAAGTTCTTCATTCTTGTTTGACAAACATTCTTGTTTGGCCTTTAGATTTTAAAATTACAAGTAGGGAGAGGCAAAACTGATACATTTATTCCTACTGCCGATGGCAGTATTATTAACTTTTCTGTGAATCAAATCCAGAGATTATTCTGAAATTTGAAGTGCCTATCTAACATTTTGATTCCTATATCCAAAATACTTTAGGTTCAGCACCTTTTGCCCTAGTGGTAAATTCACTACTGACATAAAGCCACCAGTCAGCACTGCTTATTGCAAAGGTGGAGGTGAGGGACAGTTGGAGATGTGAAGACTGGAGGGGTTTGGACAGAAAAATTCAGAGCTGGGGAAGGGTTTAGGAACATCCTGTTTTAGAAGGAAAAAATAAAATTTAAAACAAGGTATTTATATATTTACTCCCTAATTCTAAAAGCTATTTAGCAGGTGAACATTTATGTAAGAGATGCAATATGTCTCACTTATCTCTCTATCTAAGAAATACAATAACATCTCACCTTATTGCAGTTTCCCAACCTGGTTTCTTTTTCTTCATTCTTTTTATGGGAATGAATGCTTTATATCTGCTTGGCAAAGTGGAGCACTACAGGAGACAAAATATTGTTCTTTGTTTTATTAATATTGATGATTTCTTCTGGCAAACACATAGAAAATCCTGATAGTTCTGGGGTTGTTTATGCTTGAGGAACTGGTGGCTCCATTTGTAAAGTAAAAAAAAAAAGATAAGACAAAGTAAAAGGAAAAAAGAAAAACTAAACTACATTAAAATTGTTACTATTTTCTGGATCAGACATGATACTTTTATGCTAAACCAGGATATACTTTAAGGCATTTTATGCTCCAAAATTAACAGTGACTTTCATTCTTTAAAGAGTGTTAATATTGAATTTTCCCCCTGAAAAGAATTCCATGGGGGAGGAGATAAAAGTATTTTCCATGATTTCAACATTTTACATCTCAATATCAACTATATTGATCAGAATAGGGACTGCAGTAAAAAAAGTAGAAGAAGGCTAGGATTGTAAAGAACAGCTATGAAAGAACTAGGCAAGATCCTAAAATGTAAATATATAATACTGAACACTAAAGTGAGGATCAGAGTGTCTTACAACATTTTAAAAAAAAACACCATACACTTAGAAACATGCAAAAACAATATGTTAAAATGAGATTAAATTACTACAATAATTAAAACAAATTCAATGCTAAAATATCAAACACTTTAAAAAGATAAAAATGCTTAAAATACATTAAAACAATATAGTACCTCAGACCATTCTTTAAAAGCTTTCTGATTTGAAAGCCTGTCTGAAGAGGAAAGTCTTCACTTGTTGGCAGAAGGCCATCAAGGAAGAGGCTATTCTGGTCTCTCTGGGCAGGGAGTTCCAGAGTCTAGGGGCAGCCACGGAAAAGGCCCTCTCTCATGTCCCCACCAACTGTACTTGTGATGGTGGTGGGATGGAGAGAAGGGGCCTCCCCGGAGGATCTCAGAGCCTGGACTGGCTCATATAGGGTGATATGGTTTGCCAAATAGCCTGGACCTGAGCCATACAGGGCTTCATAGGTCATCACCAGCACTTTGTATTGTACCCGGAAACAGACTAGCAACCAGTGGAGCTGTTTCAACTGGGGCGTTGTGTGATCTTTATAACCTGCCCCAGTTAACAGTCAGGCTACAGCTCTTTGGACCAGCTGAAGTTTCTGAACATGCTTCAGCCCCATGTAGAGCGCATTAGAGTAGTCCAAATGTGATGTAACCAAGGCATGTGCCACTGAGGCCTGATCCAGAGTCTCAAGGAGCAGGCACAGTTGACACACAAGTTTTAAATGTTCAAAAGCACTCTTGTTCACTGGGGGGACCTGGGTCTCCAGGTTCATAGCTGAGTCCAGGAGTACCCCCAAACTGTGAACCTGTGTCTTCAGGGGGAATGTGACCCCATCTAACACAGGCTGGATCCCTATCCCCCAATCTGCCTTCCAACTGACCAGGAGCACCTCTGTCTTGTCTGGATTAAGTTTCAACTTGTTTGCCCTCATCCAGTCTATTACTGAAGACAGTAATGACACTGGTTTAGGACCAAGACAGCCTTTTATTTGTTGCATTATACTTTCACCAACATGACCGTTTAATTGAAGAATTGTGACAGCACTATTCATCCAACTACAGCTGGGTGCTTTTTTGTTACCGACTCCTATACCAACCATGAAATAGTTGTGTTAGGAGAGGGGATATAGCATTTAATAGATGGATTTGGGGAGGGATGAAAGATCAGGTAGTTTCTCGTAGTAAAACTGTATGCTACATCTTCCTTCTCAAGAAGGAACCGACCACCCCGTTGTCTAGCAGACTCCCTAACCGAGCTGACACAGCTGGTCTCGGAGTTGCTGTTGGAGTCCCCCAGACTTTTAGTTCTGGGAGACTTCAACATCCCCCTCAAGACCAGCTTAACAGGTGCAGTTCGGGAGTTCATGGAAACTATGACTAACATGGGCCTATCCCAATTGGTCGTTGGGCCCACGCATTGTGCAGGTCATACCCTCGATGCTGTCTTTTGTACCGAACAGGAATATCCGTGGGCGGAGATTATTAAAACCACTGCCTTGTCATGGATGGATCATTTCCTGGTCAAGACAGAACTAAGAGCCTCTATCTGCCCCTCCGGGGGTGGTGGACCCATTAGAATGGTCCGCCCTCGAAGGCTAATGGAACCAATTGGATTCCAAAAAGCCTTGGAGGGTTTAATGGTTGGAAAAAACCTTCCCTGGACCCCCTGGATATGAACAACTATAGGCCAGTCTCTTTGCTACCATTCTTGAGCAAGGTAATTGAGAGGGCGGTTGCTCTTCAACTCCAAGCTGTCTTGGATGAAACTGATTATCTAGACCCATTTCAAACTGGCTTCAGGACAGGCTTTGGGGTTGAGACTGCCATGGTTGCCTTGACCGACGATCTGCGTCTGAGCATCGACAGGGGTAGTGTGACCCTGTTGGTGCTTTTAGACCTCTTAGCGGCTTTCGACACAATAGATCATGACATCCTCTTGGACTGCCTGAGGGGTTAGGTATCAGAGGGACTGCATTGCAGTGGTTCCGTTCCTTTCTCTTGGGCAGATCCCAGAGGGTGCTGCTCGGGGACAGTTGCTCCAGTAAAAGGGAGCTCACCTGTGGTGTCCCACAGGGTGCTATTCTGTCCCCGATGTTATTTAACATCTATATGAAGCCGCAGGGCGAGATCATTTGGAGTTATGGAGCTGAGTGTTATCAGTACGCCGATGACACCCAAATCTATTTCTCCATGTCTTGTTCGTCGGTCTCGAATTCTGATGGCGTCTCCTCTCTCAATGTATGTCTTCGGGCAGTAATGGGCTGGATGAGGAAAAACAGATTGAGGCTGAATCCAGACAAAACGGAAATGCTCACAGTAGCAGCCCCAAAACCAAGAATTGTGTTGCAACCTCCAGTCCTGGACAGGGTCACACTCTCCGTCAAGGACTGCATTCGCAGTCTGGGGGTGCTCCTTGACTCGTCGCTCCTGATGTCAAACCGGGTAAATGCGACAGTCAGGATCGCCTGTTATCAGCTTTGGCTGATATGCCAGCTGCGCCCTTTTCTGGAAGTAAGAGATCTTGAGACTGTTGTGCACACGCTGGTAACCTCACATCTAGACTTCTGTAACACACTCTACATGGGGCTACCCTTGTGCTTGGTCCGGAAATTGCAAATAGTACAGAATATGGCAGCCAGAGTAATTTCTGGAACATCCAGGAGGGACCATATTACCTCAGTTCTAAAGTCCCTCCACTGGCTGCCCATTAGCTTCTGGACCCAGTACAAAGTGTTGGTTATCACCTTTAAAGCCCTAAATGGCTTGGGTCCAAGCTATCTCTGGGACCGCCTTCTCCCCTACAATCCTCCCTGCGCACTCCACTCCTCTGGGAGAGGCCTACTTCAGCCACAAAAATCTAGGCTTTCGACTACCTCCCAGAGGGCATTTTCCATTGTCGCCCCCAGACTGTGGAATGGCCTGCCAGATGAGATCCATCTACTTACATCCTTAGACAGCTTTAAAAAGGCTGTTAAGATGGATCTCTTCCGGCAAGCCTTCCCATAATAGAGAACCCGGCCTCAAAAAACATCTGGGAATAAGATACTGCTGATCCCATTGACTGTTTATTATTGTTGACCTTTTGGTCAGTTTTTAACTTGTATGGTTGTTGTTTTTTTAATTCTGTATTGGATTTAATACTCTTTTAACGAGAGGAGGGTACCAGGGATTTTATATGTTCTGTATTTTAACTTTGTTAGCCGCCCCGATTGTTCTCAGAGGGGTGGAATACAAATAAATTTTATTATTATTATTATTATTATTATTATTATTATAAAAATCTGTTATGTATTAAAAGCACAGGAGCCTACCCTGTAGTGGGTATGGCAACCCTCCTTGGGTGAGCATTAAACTGTGATTTTTTTTCCTCACATAAAAAATTCACATGCATCTCTATATGTATTAGTTTAAAGACATGTATTTTCCCAAATATATGCACTTTGCTCCTATTGGCTACAGTGGAGTTTGTGAATACTTTCAGAATGTATGTGTTGAAGTGCTTTTAAACAAAGCACTCACACATCTATTATTTCTTGGTGAATCATTTGGACTAGAAATATTTCCTGTATGGATTCCTAATGGTAAAACTGAGTTTGGGTCCTTTGCTGTAATTGTGAACTCTATAAATAATGCTAAAAATGAAAGGAAATAACCTATTGCTAGTTACAAGATCCAAATCTGATTGTACAAGCTAGTTTACATTGCCTCAAAGTGTCAGAAATGATAGAAAGATAAATGTGTTTCCTGCTATGTGCAAAAAATGACTTTCCTTACTGTAGCACACTAATTTTGATGAATGTGTGCATGTATGGTTTCTTTATTTCTTTGAACATAATATTATCCATGCTTCTTTTAGACGGCTGTGGCATTGTATGCATGGTGCCGAGCAAACTCTTCATGCTTGGCAGACATCAACAGAGAGATCCATCTTCATCTGACAGCTTGCATATTCCTGTGTGCCAAGTACAAAAGTTGCATTGCTCTTAACATGAGTAAAGAGCATGCTGGAAGGTGATGTCAAACTTTAGCATGAGTCACAGGGATGATTTAAAATAAAACTGCCCCCATTTAGTGTATCACTAGTGCTTAGGCTGCATCTGCACTGCAGAAATAATGTATTTTGACACCACTTGCATTGCCATAGCTCCATGCTATGGAATCCTGGGATTTGTAGTTTGTTCTGGCACCTGAGCTCTCTGACAAATCCAGAATTCCATAGCATTTAGCAATGGCTGTTAAAGTGGTGTCAGACTGCATGAATTCTGCAGTGTCCATGCAGCCTTAGGTCTAATATGTATTGTAGAACTCACATAGTTTGACATCAGTTTAACTGCCATAGCTCCATCCTATGGAATGTTGACATTTGTAGTTGCTGTGGCATCAGAGCTCTCTCACAGAGAAGACTAAATATCTCACAAAACAATGAACTGTTCAAAACTGTTGTGAGGCAGAGACTCTCAAATTCTGGTCTGCAAGCTCAGTTCACATGTGTGATGGAAGTAATCAACAATACTAACTGGTGAGTGAAAAACAGTCAGTAGTCACTCAGAGATTGCCCAAAGCATCTCAGCCTCATGGACTATTCCAACTTCACCTTAACGTATCCAGGCTTCAGTGGAGATTGTGAAAACCTGGAGCAGAACGTTCTCTCCTTTGAAAAAGTGCTGGCAACAATTTAGATTAGGTTTCAACCCATCACTCCCATGGCTCAGTTTTCTGCAATCCTCCCAATTTCCCCCAAGGCAAATCTCTTAGTTTAGAGAAAGGGTGGTGGTAACAGGCTGTGAGGGATTCCCTTTCAGGCAGAAATCCTTCAAGACTTCTTTCTACTTAAAATGTGCAGTGTCATTACCTGTCAAAAGACAACTGAACTTGTAGTTTTCAAGCTAAAAGCTCCACCATCCAATTATAGCATGATGCTCCAAGGATCACACTTGTCATGCTGTGATCCTTTTCTGTGTGGTCCCACAGACTATCAATGATGCATAGTGTGTTGCGTTCTATACAGTGGGCATGCATAGTGTAGTTAGAAAACCTATAGAAGGGAGGAATAACAAGGGGGAAATCAAATAATTACAGTTGCAGGTTTATATGGGAAAGCTTGTGGTTGTGGAGAGGTTCCACAGACTGTGTGGAACACAGAGAGAGAAGTCCAAGAAAAGGCAATGAGAAAGAGATGCAGAAAGAGAGACATGTCTCATGTGACGTCTTTCCCTGATCCCTTGACAGGTAGTAACAGTTCAAATGCCATTTAGAGATGCTGAAGACTTTCTGTCCCTAGTCTCTGGAACTCCCTTTCCAGGGATGCTAAAAGGACCCCTTCCTTTCTTTTCTTCCTTGTCCCTTGCAGACCGGGAATTTTCTATTACAGTAGGATTTTGAGAAGTAAATTTATTTAAAGGAATTTTTAAAGTAGATGCCATATTCTTTTAATTGCAGTGGGTTTTTTTTTAAGGCTTTTGTGTAGTTTTCAATAGCTTTAATATTGATCTTTTGGCTTTTCTTAACCTTGTTGTGTTTGTTTCAATTTCTAAGCTGCCTTGAGGCAATTTTGGACAATAGTTGGGTTTATTATCATTATCATTATTGTTAGACGTCTATTTGAAAGGGAGCCCCATACTTCTAGATACTCTCCCTTCTCTCCCTAAGGTAAAACTTCCTCAACTTAGGAAAGATGTGGAGACACTGTCAGGGGAGTGAGCACGTAAGTTACCCTTATGAATGTTTGTATACTGTATTAAATGACCAAATGCATGAAAAAACAAGAAATGTCTACTTTATCTAGTATCATATTAGAATGCTTGCAAAGCTTTGTTGCTGGGGGGTGGTTACCACAGAGAGGAGTGGCATCCTTAACATCCAATAGCGTGGCTCATTCTACCATGTCTCTTCAATATATCAGAGGCAGAGAGCTCTGCAAAATCATTAGGAGGAAGACAAATTACAGGATCAGCATGCACAGGAACCTACCAAAACCCACAGGGTAGCCAAGGGCTTGTGCTCAACTGATAATAATGGGCATAAGAGCATAATGACTCATTGAAACCAACTACAGCTGAATGGGGAAGAAAGTGCAACTGACAGATTTTCCTATCCTTATTACCTTTGCTACTATTCTAGAAAAGCTACATTGGATGTGGAATTAAATGCACAGGAAATAAAGGCAGGAACCGAAGTAGCAGTAGTAGCAGTGATATCTCTACAGAACAATTATGGAGTGGCTCTGCAGACCTTGGTAAAGACTGTCCCAGGTTATTCTGAATGTAATGACATTATCTCATAATGTGCACACATGTGGTAATAGTTGTCTGCCATGTGTCACTGGACCCGCAAATGAGAGCTCCAAAGAGCAAGTTTTGTGCGCTCCATATGCCAAAATGTTATGTCCCATTTAGCTTCTATATGGATGGGTTCTAGATTATGTCAGCAGTAATAATACTCCTATTAACCTCCTGCTATCACTTATCGCTTATTGGCAAGTTGGACTTAAAGAGGAAGGAAATGGAATTTAAAAGAGCATTGCTCCAAAGTCCTAATGTTTAACTTCTCTGAGGTCCATAGCAAAAGAAGAAATACTTTATTAATAATCTTGATATGGCACTATTCATTCCATGTTCCTAAGCCTATGTAACAGCCTGTATATGCAGGTGTATCTGTACATCCACTGCCATGGCCCTGTGGCTTTATATTCCTTGCATGTATTACCTGGTGGTAGCATCACTGACGACAGGGGGAGAAGTGTGTGGACCGCACCAGGTGATATCCCAGAAAGGTTATGACACCCTGTCAGCCCCACCACCACCATCCCCCATGCTCTGTCCCTCTGACCTCTGAAGGAAAAGAGGAGGAGGAAGAAGGGTCAGCGAGGGTGGGTGAGAGACGGAGAAAGAGAGAAGATGTGGATCTGGGTTGGGGGGCTGCAAAAGTTGGGCTCATGAGATCTCTGTCAATGGAGGTCTGGCTGCCTCCTGGGCATCTTCTGGGAAGAGGCACTGAACTGACCCCTCCTCATCCTCTTCCCAGGGATCCTTATGGGCTTGTCCCACACCCACCCACCCACCCCTGACCCAGGAGGAGTCCAGCTGCCACACGGAAGGCACCTTACAACCCGAAGAACTGCCAATGTGCTCCCTCTCTCCCAGTGCAGGCAGGGATGGCACGGTGCATGTGACATGGGTGAGGGAGGACACCCCATCAGAGGCTCTTGGGGGTGTAGGGTGACTTCCCTGCAGCAGCTGGGCTCCTCTGGGTCAGTGGAGCTGGTGTGGGACAAGCACATAAGGACCCCCGGAAAAATGATGAGGGGGGAGGGTTCACCTCGGTGCCTCTTCCCAGAAGATGTGAGAGGGGCAGCACAGGGAGACAGAGAGTGTGTGCTGTCCCAGAAACCACTGGAAGCCCGCGGATGTCGCATCCCAGAAGTCCCACCCCTGCTAGATCTGCTACCTGCACTGGTGACACTCAGTGTGAAAACACTGCTGTTGCCTAGAAGGCTTTTAAACTAGCCTCCCAGTTTCTGACTCACCAAGCAAAGTGAAACAGCCAAGCCACAAATGTCTGTCCTGCAGGGGTTCAATCACCATCCAGTTTTCCCTGTCTGGTCCCCCACTAAAAGTACTAGCATAAAATAAAGCTTCCATGCACATGGCAGGGCATAATTCCTGGCAAGTGTTGTGCAGGCCTGTTTTACACACCACTTTTCAGCAGAAGACGCTACAATTAGGGGGGAAAGGCTTCTACAGACCTATTCTATAGATGCAATTCTGAAAATAAAAGGAACTCTCAATTTCCTTATTTATTTTAAATTCTATAGAATCAGTTACAGGTGTGTCCTATAAGAGAAGTAATTTTTCACTTATCTTCTTCTCAATTGAAGCAACCAGTAATTTTGCCAATTTTCTTCTCTCTCAAAGTCTGAAAACCACAATTTTTGAAGCATATTCACAATTCAGGACTTAATCTGTGCAAAATGTGGATGTGGCTATTTTGCACAGGGGAGGAATCTTTTTCTGTCCATGAAGCAGCATTTTATGGGCAAAAAATAATAATTCAGTTCACAAATATTATTTTGTGCATTTCCTGAAGCAATGTACAAACTGAACCTCTGTTATACTTCAGTAGTTAGTTTACCAAATTTGGCAATGCCAAATTGCAGTCAAAAGGTTTTCCCCCCAAATGGCAAATATTAGTGAAAATAACATTTCAAAATACATTTTAGTAAAGAAAATCAATTGAAAAAATCTTGGGCATAATTACACTGTAAATCACATGATAACAAAAAGAAATACTGAAGCAGGAATGGGTCAAAATGAGAAACTGAGCTAAATTTAAATTAATTGCCTCGTCCATACATTGCCTTGAAACCTCATGATGATCTTTCACCAGATCTTACAAATCATGAAATGTGATGTTTTTCTTTGTTATTAAAAAAATTGTTTAGTTCTTGTTTTGACAAACATCTTCCAAATTTGCAAATTTCTTCAAACTTTTTATAGACATAACTTGCTTTGAAGAGGAAGGAGGAGGAGAAGGAGATGAAGTCTGCTTAAGAAATCAGAACTGATCCTTTTATCACATAGTCCCAGGGCATTGGACTTTTTAACACAGGGACCTATGTGCTTCCAGCCCAAAAATGGTTAAAGTGTTGGCATTACAAAAAAAAACAACAAAAAAAAACAAGCAAATTCGCTTATGCGTATCACACACAGAGCACAAGAAGGAGTTAAAAACACATTACTTAGGCAAGAAAGTGAGTCAAAAGCAAATTTGAGTTTCAGATGGATGAGTACAAATCCCCTTGCTAGCTTGGAAATCACTTTTTTGTGCATGCTGCAAACTATCCTTTCCACAAGTGCATACACACACATGCTCCAGAGAGGAAAAGGAAACTGGTGAGGAAAATCCTCTTTGCCCCAGAAGCAGTTTCAGAGGAAGGAAGGCACAGGTTACTTTGGAGCTATGCTGTTTAAATACTGCCTGGGTCCTAAGAGTATGGAAGCCACACCAAAGCCATGCTCCAGTCCTAAGGACTTCAGCGTAGCTTCAGCGCAGCTTCTGGCCTCTTAGGACGCATGCATCATTTAAACAGCATACCTCCAAAGTGACCCGAAGCAGCTTTATTTTGGCCTGTCTGTTGAGGCCCAGAGAAATAGTCCCTTCTGCACCAAGTATCTCTCAATGGTCAGCAACCCTTTTCCCTCCATTGGCCCAAGGCTTTCAGGGACTACTTTTTTGCGCCATTGTGATGTGCACAACGAAGGTGGAAGGATCTAGGCAGTCTCTACCCAACTGCCAGTCTCCTCTGGAGGAACTTGCCAAGAAAACCTTAGAATAGAATTGCTTTAGGGTTGCTGTAAGTCATAAATGGCTTAGAGGCACACAAAAACAACAACAAAAGACAAAATATAATGTGAAAGAAAATAGGCTAAGAGAGAGTGTGAGTCCCAAAAGACAGATGGCCTTATAAAGTCTCAGCAGGTGAGGAAGAAAATGGATTCAGCTGGAGTCCATTTCCATTTTGGCCACTCAGCATTAAGCCCTATAGTAATGGCCAGAGTTTGAGCTCCCTCTTGGTCTGGGATTCCCTGGCAGCAAAAGAGTGATATTGGGCATCCTTTGCTGGCCTTGCAGGGTCCTTTCTGCTGCAGAGCAAGTTCTGCCTCTTTGGGATGGATGCCAATCCGTGTGCCAGTCTCTGGGTGCCAGTCTCTGGATGTTCGCGGGCGAAGACAACTGGACAGTGAGTGACCCTCTGAGACATTGCCGCGATTGGGCTTTGGATGCATTTGGGGACCTTGTTCTAATGCCTTCCTTTGCAGGGATTTCACATCAACAATTGTGCAGGAAATGTGTGACTTGAAATGCTGTGTTTTGGTAAAATGCTCTTTGGCAATGATGGGAGAGGGGCACTGAAGCCTTTAATGTCTTGGTCCACATGCCAGAAAGTCCCCTTTGCATTTGATCCTTCATTCACTTTGCATTTGATCCCTGTGTAACCTTCTTCAGTGCATTGCTTTTGTGTTGTTGTGTGTCGGGGTGGGAGGTCACCTGCTTTCCTGGTTTGGAAGAGTTGATACTCAGAGCAAAGCCTTCTCCCCAGGATCATCCAGAGAAGGTCTTTGGGGTTACTGAGAGGGACTGGGGAGCACTGGGGTCTGACGGCTGCTTTTCCCAGATCCGGAGGAGCAGAGACTGTCTCAGATGTAAGAGCTTCAGGCTTCAAGGGACCCAAGAACAGGTGAACCCTCAATTCTCTCCTTCCAGACCAGGAATAACAAGGGAATGCTTTTGTATGTATTTGTGAATGGTGGAGTGTTTCTCTCCTTTTTTGGCATTCTAGCAGCTCCTATGAAGAATCCACACAACCGTATCTGGAAATTGCGGCTGGATGACCAGGTAAGCCCTCTTTTCTGTTTTTCAATAGCAATAAATACCAACAACAGTGTTTTAGGGAGAGATCCCTCACAAGACAAAGCTCCATGATGTCTCTTAAAGGCAGTAAGAATGCTAGGAAGGAGGTCTCTGCAATGTCTCCCAACTCTTTTCATGTTGCAAAAAGTGAATATGCGGAAACAGTTGAGTTTCTAAAGAGCAAATGTTCTCATTATCTCAGGTTTCTTTTTCTAGAGAGAATGCACACAAACCACTGAGATTTTCCCCCAGTGTGGTTTGTGTGTATTTCTGTGAAGCCAGTATCCACCAATTTGGGTTCAATTCAACGGCAAGCCCCTCCCAGAATGAATCAATGGGATCTGTATCAGTGCTTTGCTTTACCAAGCATCTGTTGATTTCTGCTATAGTTAGTATTATCTGCTACAGTTTGGATTAACAAGTGCTTTAAGGAAGGAAGAAAGGTAAATGGATGACAGATAATACTTTGGGTTTTTTCAAAGGAAATTTTGATTTCTGCTGTGGTTTGGTTTACCTGAAGTGTCTGTTGCTTTCTGCTGTGGTTCATATTATTGACTAGTTAAGATGAGCTAAGTTAGGCTTAAGACTTTTATCGATATTTGTATTTATATTTCTGCTGTTTGTGGAAAGAGGGGAAAGCCCCTTATCTAGCAGAGCTTGGTGGCTTGCCCTTAAGTTATAGAGGGCTTAGATCTCCTTAAACACAAGAGAATTGTGTTAGTTCCTGGTCCAGATGTGTCACAAAGAAAGCAGCATCTCTTGGCCTCTCCTCATCTCTTCTTTCCCATTTGGGCTCGAATCTTCCTCCTTGCTCATACTAAGGCTAATGGAGATAGCTTTCTCTGAATTGCGTTTGCATTCTTATGTCTCTCCCCCCCCCCCCCCGCCGCCCCCATGTATTTTATTTATTTTATTTCTTTATTTCATTTATATCTTGCCTTTCTCCCCAGAAGGACCCAAGGCGACTCACAGATAAAACCTTTAAAATTGTTAGAAAATTCAAACAATTACGTCTATATATAAAATCACAATAAATATGATACTCAAGTTAAAAATGGACACCTGCTCCATAAAAGCACCCAGCTATGCCTTATGTGCAGAAAGTATAAAAAGGCATAAAACTGTTATTCCTTGGTGGCAAAAGGCCAGGAGGACCGAAAGAAAGCCTTCTCCCGCAGATCTTGGAGCTCTTGCTGGTTCATATGGGGAGATACAGTCTCTCAAATAACCTGAACCCAAGCCAGTTAGGGCTTTATAGGCCATGACCAGCACTTTGAATTGTGCCTGGAAACAAACAGGTAGCCAGTGGAGCTGTTTTAACAAAGGAGTTATATGCTCCCTGTAACTGGCACCGGTCAGCATTCTGGCTGCAGCGTTTTGAACCCAGTGAAGTCTTCAGACAGTTTCCAAAGGTAGGCCCAGTTACGGTGCATTGCAGTAGTCCAAATGGGATGTAATCAAGGCATGTGTCACTGTAGCCAGATCTGACGTCTCAAGGAATGGACGCAGATGGCACATATTGTCAGCAACTCATCTGAGCCCTGTAGCCAATGTTGGCATATGGCAGAGTAAACCGGCAAATTGAGAAACGTGGTTCTCAGTCCTCACCTGAGATAACAGCAACTGGATGTCTTCCAGGAACTGAAGAAATGCAGGAACCTCCGGGGACTCTCAGCACTCAATGCCAGGCTTCAGCTGATAAACGACCAGACAAGCCAAGTCTCCCGAAGTGCTTTATTTACAGTGCTATAATACAGATCACAAACGAATACCAACTCTCCTACTACAACCTACACAGCAATCACTGGAAGCTCCTGAGTTTATATAGCCTTCAGACCATGCAGTCTCCCAAACCCAGTGACTTCCTGTGTTACATTCTAATGTGTCTCCCTGTGAATCCAGCTAGATGTTTCATCATCCAGGCTTAGTGCATGCAGGCATCAGAGTGTCCTTGAGGCTATGAGCATCAGCTGTGCTAGATCAGCCTTGACCTTCCAGTGCTGGATGCTCATGGTCAGACACACAAACATCTAAGCATTTCCCAGTGTGCTGACTTTAACCGCTGACACATACGTCTACGATGTGCAAATGCACTCCTGGCCACTACTGAGGCCTGGGCATCCAGGCTCAGATTGGAGTCCAGGCAGATCTGACATCTCAAGGAACGAACGCAGATCACACATAAGTTTAAGATGTGTAAATGCACTCTTGGCCACTGCTGAGACCTGGGCAGCCAGGCTGAGAGCAGAGTCCAGGCAGATCTAAGATCTCAAGGAACTGACGCAGATCGCACATAAGTTTAAGATGTGTAAATGCAGTCCTGGCAACTGCTTAGTCATGGGCATCCAGGTTCAGAGAGGAGTCCAAGCAGATCTAAGATCTCAAGGAACAGAAGCAGATCAAACATAAGTTTAAGATGTGCAAATGCACTCCTGGCAACTGCTGAGTCATGGGCATCCTGGCTCAGAGAGAATTCCAGGCAGATCTGACATCTCAAGGAACGAACACAGATCGCACATAAGTTTAAGATGTGTAAATGCACTCTTGGCCACTGCTGAGACCTGGGCATCCAGGCTGAGAGCAGAGTCCAGGCAGATCTAAGATCTCAAGGAACCGACGCAGATCGCACATAAGTTTAAGATGTGTAAATGCAGTCCTGGCAACTGCTTAGTCATGGGCATCCAGGTTCAGAGAGGAGTCCAAGCAGATCTAAGATCTCAAGGAACGGACGCAGATCACACATAAGTTTATGATGTGTAAATGCAATCCTGGCAACTGCTGAGTCATGGGCATCCAGGCTCAGAGAGGAGTCCAAGCAGATCTAAGATCTCGAGGAACAGACGCATTTCACACATAAGTTTAAGATGTGTTCCTTCAGATCTGACATCTGAAGGAAGGGACACAGATGGCGCACAAGTTTAAGATGTACAAAGGCGCTTCTGGCCACTGCTGAGACCTGAGCATCCAGGCTGAGAGCGGAGACCAGGAGAACAGTCAAGCTGGGAGCCCGAGATTTCAGGTGGAGTGTGACCCCATCCAGCACACGCCCCAATTCCCTGATTTGTCTGTCTTGTCCGGATTAAGCTTCAATTTGTTTCCCCTCATCCGATCCATTACTGACAGCAATCACTGGTTCTGTACAGAGACACATCTTCCTTGGAATCAGATGCAAAGGAGCGATAAGAGTTGAGTATCATTCGCATACTGGTGACACCTCACTACAAAGCTCTGGATGAGCTCTCCCAGCAGTTTCATGTACACATTGAACAACATGGGGGACAACACAGAACCCTGTGGGACTCCACAAGCCATTGGCTATGGAGTCAAAAACCGATCCCCCAAGATCACCTTCTGTGTCTGACCCTCCAAGATGGACCAGAACCACTGCATAACAGTGCCCCAAAGCCCCATCGCAGAGAGGCAGCCAGAAGGATACTAAGCCACAGAGAGATCCAGCAGGACCAACAGGGACACATTCCTCCTGTCCAGTTCCCTGCAGAGGTCATTCACCAAGGCAACCAAAGCTGTCTCTGTCCCATAGCCAGGTCTGAAGCCTGATTGAAATGTATCTAGAGGATCTGTTTTGTCCAGAAACCCCTGAAGCTGGAAGGCCACCACTTGCTCCAGACCCTTGCCCAAGAATAGAATAGTAAAGACTGGCTGATAGTTATCCAAAACAATGGGATCCTGGTTGGTCTTTTTAAGCAATGGCCTCACGACAGCCTCCTTCAGAGAAGATGGATTCCTGTTGCTTTGGCAGGTGATCCTGTTGAAGCCCTGGCACGTCTCTGGAATAGGGAAATAGCCAGGGCAGTGGACACGGTTGCTCCTAAGCATACCTGCCCACAAAGTGCAGCCAAATATGCCCCCTGGTTAACTAGAGAGCTGGTGGTGAGAAAACCAGTGGGAAGGAGACTAGAGCAACGATGGCAGAAAATCCGAACGAAAATGGGCTAGGGCCCATTGGAAGGCCCATGCCAAGGCAATGGAGGCAGCGAAGAAATGATACTTCTCTGGCATCATTGCGTCTCCCCAGTGTCATCCAGCAGAGCTGCTCTGAGTGGTCAAGGGCCTTCTACATTCTGGCCTCCAAGATTTTATTTGAAGCAGTTGAATGATTAAGACTGACTATATTTCAGAAAAAAGGAAGATCAAGTTAGATGTGAAATGCTCTTGCAAAAGCCAACATGGTCCTTGGGGATGCTGTGCCATGCTGTGACCACTAGGTTTTTGCTACCAGCCAGCATCTTTCTGCTTCCATGCAAGTAAGTGGACCAACGTCTCCCCCTCCATTTTCTCACTCTTTCTCTGGGGGATGACTGACTAACATGAAGCTCTCCTTATATTTCAGACAGAGGGAAGAACCAATTTCAAGTGAAATGCTCTTGGTCCCCAGAGATACTGTGCCATGCTCTGGCCACTAGGCTTTTGCTACTGGCCAGCATCTTTCTCCTTCCATGCAAGTAAGTGGACCAACTCCCCCCCCCCCTGCATTTTCTCTCTCTTTCTCTGGGGGATGACTGTATTAACATGAAGCATGGCTTATATTTCAGACAGAGGGAAGAGCCAATGTCAAGGGAAATGCTCTTGCGAAAGCCAACATGGTCCCTGGGGATGCTGCGCCATGCTGTGACCACTGAGCTTTTGCTACCAGCCAGCATCTTTCTCCTTTTGTGCAAGTAAGTGAATCAACTTCTACCCCTCCATTTTTTCTCTCTTTCTCTCGGGAGTGAGTGTTCTAACATGAAGCTCTGCTTGTATTTCAGACAGACGGAAGAACCAATTTCAAGGGAAATGCTCTTGCAAAAGCCAACACAGGCAAAGCCCCAATGAAGAATGTAGCAGCGCCTATGAATAATCCACAAAACCGTTTGTCCGAAATCATCCCAGACCTGTTCCCATTGCGGTTGGACGATCAGGTAAGCTATCTTTTCTGTATTTCAAGAGCAAGTCTCAACAAATACTAACAACAGTGTGTTAGGAAGAGATGCCTAACAAAACCAATCTCAAGGATGCATCTTAAAGGCAGTGACGATGCTAATAGGGATGTTTCTGCAACACCTTAACAGTCCAGTAAAACCAGGCTTTTTGTGGTGTGATGGCAGAGATTTTAGGGTTTGGAAGCGTGCAGCAATCTCACGCTCCTGAACCCTAATACTTATAGGCAAATGGCGCCTTGGTGGTGTCGCAGAGAGGAGCTCTATTTTGGAACTCCTTTTTTGGGGTGGATCGTTGTCACGGCCGTGCAATTGCTATGGAACGATCCGGAGAAGAAAGGGGCAGCCTCTGCCCACCCCTTTCTTCTAATCTGCACCAGGCCAATGACTGTTTTTAGGTTGCAAAAAGTGAATACCTGAAACATTTGAAGCTTTACAGCACAAATGTTCTTGTTTTAACTATGTCAGGTTTTCTTTTTCCTGAGAGAACACTCCTGTGTTCTCTGAGGTTTTGCTTTTCTCCTTGTTGCATTGCCAGAAAAAAGCAAAAGGCGCTGGTGATTGGCACTCCTGGTTCCCAGGATGGGGTTCAAGTCCCTACGGAGCCCTTGTTTCCTCCCAATGCAGCTCTCCTCTCCTCTTTCTGCCTTTTCCTATTTCACAGACAGTGGTCCCTCCACATTCCCTGAGATTTGGGACACAGGAGCCCTGAGATAGTGGGAAAACTGCAAAGAAAGGCACACCCGAACAAATACCTCTCTAGGAAGATGTTCTTTGGGGGGGGGGGTTGTATTTCATTTCCTCTGTCTATCTTTTCCTATTTCATATACTTCCATTCTAATGAATAGACAGGATTTGTGTACCAAGAACGTAATGACAGTGTAGTGTGTATGTGTGTGTTTCTGATAATTTCAGGGAACAAAAGGAGCCCAACTGAGGAAGGAAGTTTTCTGAAATCGCAAGGAAGAGACTTTTCATGCAACAATCTGGAAACAAATCTGGGGGAACTGACAGAGGAAGGTTGCACACCCGCCTGTATTGTCACAAGTTTGGCGGATCTTTTGCAAATAAACGTAGCCCTAATTGAATAAAAAATAATTGCAACTTATTTTAACTCTCAAAATTACCATTGAACCAAACAAAGAATCTTTCAGTCCTTCTAATACTTTTAAGATATTTATTTTGACATGAAGGGGGTCCAGGAAGTTTTCTGCCAAATAGAAACACGTTAGGCTGTAAGCACACTGCAGAAATAATCGAATGTGACACCCCTTTAACTGCCCTGGCTCAGTGCTAGGGAATCCAGGGAATTCTAGTTTTGTGAGACATTTAACCTTCTCTGTCAATCCTGGGAATTGTAGTTTGTTGTCACACCAGAGTTTGCTGACAGAGAAGGTTAAATGTCTCACAAAACTAGAATTCCCTGGATTCCCTAGCACTGAGCCAGGGCAGTTAAAGGGGTGTCACACTGTTTTCTGTTTGTAAACCGCCGTGATCATAGGAACGGCGGTATATAAATAAAATTTCAATCAATCAATCAAAAAAAAGGTTGCCTACCCCTGCTGTAGACTCTTTCTCTGGGGCTGTGATCTGGAAGCATGGAGGCAATTCCCTTGTCAAACCAGGGAATCCTGGGATTTGTAGTTTGTTGTGACATGTATGTGTGTGTATTTGACTGTGTTTGTGGGTGTATATATATGTATATTTATGTGTATATGTGTCAGTGTTTGTGTGTGTATATATATATCTGTGTGTGTTTGTGTATATGTGTGTGTATATATATATGTGGTTGTATGTGTTTATATGTGTGTGTCTATGCCTGTGTCTTTGTGTGTGTGTGTGTATGTACATGTGTGTGTGTGTGTGTGTGTGTGTATATATATATGTATATGTATATGTATATGTATATATGTGTGTCTATGTGTGTGTATATGTGTCTGTCTGTATGTGTCTCTCTCTGTGTGTAAACCATTAGTGTGACTCCAAACAGGATTGATTGCTCTGTTAGCCTCTCCCTTTCAAGGCTGGAGGTGAAATGTCCCTGAATCTTCCCGGAATAGAGCCAGGCACGGAAATCAAATGGAAAACACTTAAAAACCCCAATTTCCAGGGAAAACTCCCGCAATTGGCAACACTGGCAGACACACACACACACATGAGAGAAAGAGGACGTGGCTGGTCCATAAACCTGCCTGGTTTCAGTGAGGGCTGAAAATCCCAGATGCTCTCCTTTTCCAGGACATATCCTCTATATCTCCCTCCTGTATAGAAGGAATTCCCAAACAGTCCTCTCCCTTGCTCTCCTATCAGCTGTTCCCTGCTACAGGAGACATGAGACCAGCCACACGAAAGAAAGAGGTGTATGTGTATCCCTTTAAGAACAAGGCTTTCTCCCTCTCCTTAGCACAGCAAGGAACCCTGGAAAATCTGGGAACAGGTAGAATCGGGGATATGGTTTTCAGACTGCTGTAATTATGTGAAGAGAGTGAATTCATGAATGAACTGGACATGAAAATATGGTATGTTTGCAAAACTGCTTATTTCCTGATTCACCTCACTTTTTGTGTGGAGTCTTACCAGTTTGTTCGCAACATCTGCCCTGGATGACCCTGCATTGTGACCAGTTTAACCTTCCAATTTTCCCCGTGTGAAAAAGTCCATTGAATGCTTAACTCTTCAAAGTCTGGCTTTGAATCCCTTTGTGTGCACCCTGAATTGATGCAACTATTGCATGCTGTCTAATTTTTAATATTTAATCCTTTTGTGTTAATCCTAATAGATTCATCCCAAACCTGAATAATTACTCTAATGGAATTGGCTGTTAAGCATCCCTTATACATTTTTTCTGTTAAATTATATATTAAGCCTGTTGAATATTTTGTTGTTGCTGTTGACTTAATGTTCTATGTGTAACTGAAAGAAATTTTCAGTTAAAAAATAAAGAAAAGAAAAGCTCAGTGCCAGAACATATGACCAAAATACACCAGTTTCCCTGCGGCTTGAGGGCATGGCAAATGCACAACCCATGGCTCCAAGCAAGCATGAAGCCGCCCAGCCATTTTACATGATAGCAGCTTTTCAGCACTCTAGTGGCAGCGTTTAGATGCCACACACTTCAGGAGCACTGAAAAGCCATGGCAGTGGCAGAAAGGGTGCCCTTTTTCTGGTGCAAAAAGGAGTATTTTGGCACTTCTTTTTGCATCAGAAAAAAGCTGGATCGGGACCGTGGTGTGAGGTTGCCGCAGCCCCAACCCAGCGCTCAAACGGATGATGTCACACCACCCCTTTGGGCCAGTCTGTTTTAGCCCTCCCTGGATCAATTGTGGTCATCTCAACTCAAAACTTGAGCCCCTCCCAGCAGCTGGTTGGTACCTATTGCCAGAGTTCCTTGTTCAAGAGCCCAAGTCAAGTATCGAATGGTGACAAAGCTTGGATAATTTATTTTCTGGAGGACTACAACTCCCAGATTCCTACAGCCAGCAAGGTCATTGTTGAAGTGGGCTGTGGGAATGCTGAATTCACTTTTCCAAGTTCTAAATGTAGTTCATAATATACCCCAAAATCAAGGGGCTTAAATATATCTGCATTTGATGTGGTTCAGTGGAAATAAATTTCTCCATCCGCTTTGATTGTTTTAAGTAGTGTTGTGCAATTCCAGTGTCCAGCACAAATGCATTATGGTACCTTTAGGGACACAACACTAAATTATTTAATTAGGCTGAGGACATGAAAGCACACAAACATGGCAAGACACTCAGACTGGCACTGAGCTTTCCACTTTAAATGTACCTGTCTTTGCAGCAAGCTCCTTTAGCAACAAGTTGAGCTGTTGTTTTTTCCCATCTTCTACCCATCTTTCCTATAGTGAGTATTGCAACAGGTAGAAATTGGGGTGGGGCATTTTTATTGAAATAAGAGGGAGAAATGTTAGAGCCTATTTTACTCTCATAGTGGGAGCAGAAAAATACAACAGGCATAAAAGCTCCTACTTTCAGTTTAATATTTGCAACTGCTGTCCTTAACATGGGTGTCTCTTTCGTTTTTTTTATTTTTCAGCTAGTTTTGATGATGTGTTGTGTATTCCTCTTTCTTGTTCCATGTTTTGTTTGTAAATGCAGGCTGTAGTAAAAAGGACACTTGCATTTTCTTGTTCTGGTTTCTAGTGGAAGATACACATGTAGCACATTGACAGGACTCACACTTTCCATGTCGAACCTCTGACATGTACATTTACCTCTGACACAGCTGGAAAGCACTTCTAGCGACAGGCTACCCTCTAGACATTTTTTTTTATTTCAACTCTAAGCCATGATCATGTGGGCCAGACATATGAGATATCCACATTTGGAGGGCACCAGATCATCTCCCCATAGTATAGACCAGTGCCTTTTAAGCTATCTGATGTGGAGAAGCAACAGTTATTTTCTTCTAATGTGTCATTCTTCTAATGCTCATACCATATTTGTGACCATTAGCCACAGTTGTTTCTTTTTTGCCTGGAAACTCCCTGGGGATTGGAAGCCAGTTTCTCTGGGATTGTCACTGGTCAATGGACTACTACTTTGAGTAACAGTGGCATGGGTAATATTGTACTTGCTAATAACAGTATGTTGTTTCTTGTAAGAATCAGGATGTATAATCGACTGAGGAGGTGGTTATCATTTTTTTAAAGTTATTATAGGCCTCTATCCAGTGAAATCTAGATGTGATTAACTGTAATGGAAATGAAAGCAATAGAACTTTCTACCAGGTGCGTTTAACTTAATCTGTTAATTTCCAGTGTTTCATCTCCATGGTAGCAGAGTCTTTCTTCCTCGCCTCTCTCCATCAGAAAGAAAAAAGGGAAATTTGCTAGACCTTGTGCTTATTTTGAGAGAGGCTTCAAAGATACGGGATCTGCTTACTCTATTCCTGGAGGAGAAAATGGTGGCATACTACAGACACTTTACCCTCAATTCACTTGCTATCTGTCTTTCTCCTTGCTCTCATCCCTCATTCAGGCTTTTAATAGACCAAATGACATTTAAAATTAATGGGCAGTAAAAAAAAACCATACTCAAACACAAACACAAAATTATGTATAGATACATGGAAAGATGGTGGAAAGAAAGAAAAGGAAAGCATTGTTGATCTGAGAAACATCGCCATATTAGTCTGGATAAGTATGCAAAGGGATCTTGAAGCACCTTTGAGAGAGAGAGAGAGAAAAGAAAGTCAGTCTATGAGACAGTACAGACTGCCAAAAAACAGCGGCCTGCCGGTGCCTGTTTTCCTCTGGAGGGAAGCAGCAACTGCCAAACTAAGCGGCTTCCCTCCAGTGGAAAAAGAACCTGTGAAAAGCTGATTCTTTTAAAGCCACAGGGGTGGCGTAACAAGTGCACCACTGGCACACTCATTATGTAAGCGTGTGCGGCAATGTGCAGATGCCACACAGCACTTACGTAACAATGGCGGTGCCCATGTATACAGGGCACCACCATTATTATGCTACCGCCATGTACTAGGGTTGCAGGGCATGCAGTCACTCTGCCCCCACACAACCCCAATACGTGGCCAGGCCGGCACAAAGCGCCAGTTTGTACCACACCCATAAAAGCTTGTGCAACCAGCTTTCTTTCTCCCAGTTAGGACATTACTGCACAAAGCTTTTAAACCATAATTACACCAGGAGAGAAGTGGTTTTGGAGATACTCATTACACTATGAGATCACCTGCCCAAAGCTGCCCTGTTCCCCTGTCATGCGGGAAACACATGAATGACCTGGCAATCACTCAAATCCCCAAGGGTAAAATGTCACTCAGGCAGTTGTGTGATTGCCAGACATACAGTGTCAGTGTCCCCTCTTCCCCCTGTCCCTCACTATCCTGAAACTCCATGATTATCTTTCTTTATTTTATCCATTTATTTCTTTTTAAACACTTTTGAATTTTATTGTGTTATTACTTCTTACATTACTGCTGTGAGAATGGGGATCATACAGTAAAGTCCTTAGTCTCAAAGATGCTACAAAAGATGCACATTTTTTGCTTTTAAGCCATTTGTTGCTGCTGACCTTTCCTCTAAACTAGTATACAGCTGTCCATATATTCTTTTTAATTTTTAAGAGAGTCAATGTGGTATAGTGGTTTGAGTGTTGGACTAGGACTTGCTTTTTTTCCTTCCTGTTTAGTTTGTAGCACCTTGTCTAATGAAGAAGCCAGTGAAGCTTCAAAAGCTTGCAACATGTATATTGTGCATTTTGGTTGGCCAATACAGGTATGACTTTTGGTGGATTTTTTATTGGATTTGCTGTATGGCCAACATGGCTACCCCTGGATGTTTTCTGTCTATCTCCTGTGTATGTGAAGTTACCTCCTCCCCAGAAACTTCCTGTGTGTGTTCCCCACGCAGGACAGTCCGTTCCATTCTGTCCAGGAAAACCTCTTTCTCCCTAAAAAGCCAAATTGTACCTATCCGGGCCTCCAGCTGCTGGTCTCTCTTCCAACAGGGTTACCAACTTGCACTTGGTGCCATACGTCCATAGGCAAACATGCCACAATTGTTGCAGGTGACTGCATCAGATCCCTCATTGTCCATACTCAGAAGTCTTAAGGAGGCACTGAAACAGAACTATGAACTCCCCCCTCCAAAAGAGGTATTTTTCCTGTGATAATACCCAACTGCATCATGAAATAGACTTCAACGCAGCAGCGGTAAGTCGGCTTATTTTAAAATGTGATGAGCTCCTAAGTCTCCCTTTACTGTGAAATTCCACATGCCATTAGGCATCTGCCTCTGGCAGTAGTTGTAAAGGGCTAGGCTGCTAGCCCCAGTCCAGTGACTCACAGAAGTCTCGCCCTTTCAGGAAACCACACTCACAAGATTTGGAAAAAAATCTCACCCAGTCAAAATGGGGATCTTAAGCGGGTTACAGACCGCCCGTTTGGGGCGGGCTGCAACCGCCCCTTTCCCCGGTGTATCGGGGCCTCAGTGTCTAGAGCAGCAGCCACTGAGGCCCCAATCTGCCGCTTTTCAGGCTGCAGGGAAGCGGCAAAAGGCCCTTTCCACGCAGCCTGGAAAGGGGTATCCTTGGGGCTTCAAGCCCCAAGGATACCCCGCGGCGGCGGGGAGGAGGAGAAAGGGGCTACTTGGCCCCTTTCTCCCTTGCATAGCTGGGCACAGCCATGTGAAGGCTGCGCCCAGCGACACAAACCAGGAAGGAGCGCCGAAATGGAGCTCCTTCTGCTCCGCGCAAAGGGCGCACTAAGCGCCCTGGCACGGAGCGACAACGTCACGACCGTGCCGCCCCGTATAGAGGCGGCGCGGTCATGACGTCATCATGGCGGCCCCCATGTAGATGGGGCGCCGCCATCTTGTATGGACTCAGTCCGTACTAGGGTTAGGGGGGTGCGGAAGCACCACACCTTCCTAACCCTAGTACGGACTGACTCCGTACTAAAAGGCCTGTTTGTAACGGGCCCAAGATCTCTGGCAAGGAGATAGATACAATATCTCCAAGCAAGTCAAAATCAGTGAGCTCAGATAAACAAAGGAAATTCAACAAAATGTGGCGGATAATTCTGTCTACCTGTATCTTGCTTCCTGTGTGTGTGTTTTAAAAATTCACCCTCTTCTTACCCCACATCATGCTTTCTTTTCTCCCAAGACCAAACTTTTAATTTCTTATAAAGGAAACACTGGCAGTGTAATTAGGCCAAGCTTATCTGCAAGGAATTCCACATGAGAAATAGGTAAATCTAGTCCAGTTGCACAGAATTTAAAATGCCGAAGCCTTAATCAAGGGAGAAAAAAAGGAGTGAGATTATAGGTTCTCCTGAGGTCTTTGAAGATCTCCCATAATGAAATCATCAATGAGTTGAATCCCTGCCGTATTCTTTAATTTAAAAATAAAGCTTGCTAAGCATTTCAGGAGCATAATTAACAGGACAATGTGACAGAAGAAGAGTTGATTACCAGACCATCTTAGCAACACTCATGAAGTGATCTAAATGTAGGAAATGTACATAATATTCAGAATGGCCATCTCTAGTAAATAGATTACAATAAAATATATTTATCAGACTGTCTATTTTTCAGGAAAATCATTTTGAGATGGGCATATTCAACTTCTATGTTCTTTTTAGCCAGTTTAGAAACAGGGAAACTTTTGTTGCACCTGCACTGCAGAAATAAAGCAGTTTGACCCCACTTTAACTGCCATGGTTTAATGCTATGGAATTCTGGATTTGTAGTTTTGTGAGAAATTTAGCTTTCTCTGTCAAAGAGCTCCCATGCCTCTGCTAACTAGAAATCTCAGAGTTATGTAGCACAGAATCATGGCCGTTAAAACGGTTTCAAACTACTTTAATTCTGCAGCATGGATAACCATAAGTTATATTACTATTGCAACTTGGCATAGGATCACTTCATTCTTCTTATAGAGCAACTATTATTTCAGTTACTTTGTATATCTACAAAGGTTCAGCCTTACAAAATGGTGGAGGAGGAATATCACATGGCTCAAATACTGGTTTGTACTGTGTCATGTTTTTGCCTCTGTTTGTTGAACTTCGTAACAGAGGTGTTTACACTTATTATAGAAGAGTTTAGGGTGGAGAAAATGAATCTGCTTCCAGACCATTCCACTTTTTCACATGCTGATTTAGTCAACTCCTTTTTCTGCTTTGATTTTCAGTTTGTGATGGGTTGGCATGAAAACTGATATTTAAATATGTATTTCTATATATCCTTTTCTTACAAAATGCATGTTTTTTCTCTGCATTCTGGTGATGTTTGAGCCAATAGTACATTGTCACATTTGGAGAAATATGAAAACATTGGATTGTTAAATCCCAACCTTCATTTTACTCTAGGAGGTGAAGATCAGGGCATTTCCTAAGCAAATTCAAAAGTGCTCAAGCCTCAAATATCCCTAGAAGAACACCAACTGAAAACACACCCAGGAACGTTTATTACCTGGAGAGGTGATAATGGAAGGTAAGTGAACTTGTTCACTGGCATTGCAGAATGATTAATCTGCCCCTCGCTCAAATTAATTTTTAGCTCACGGAGGAGACTAAATGTTGCACATGTCTCTGAGGCTTCTGCCACACTTCAGAATTAATGTAGTTTGTCACCACTTTGTATGCCATGGCAGATAATGGAATCCTATGGAATCCTGCAAATCCCAAATTACAAATCCCAGAATTCCATAGCATTGAGACATGACAGTTAAAGCAGTGTCAAACTGTCTTAATTCTGCATTGTACATGCAAGTTTAGGCACTGTACATATCCATGCCATTTCTTGTTTTTTGGATCTTAACCACACACTCTCTCTTCCTGTATCAGTTAGTCTGCCTTTATTCTGAGATTGCTTATTCTTCATTCTGTAGTTTGCTGTTCTCTCTCATGATCATGAATAATAATTATTCTACTTGTGATATCCACTAATATTGCTTGCATTTTCCAACAGTAAACAGGGAGAAATTTAAGCATGTCAAATAGTCTGTTCATGGGTAAAGACTACAAATAGGGACACAAATCCTTGTCTGTCTCAATCTTTCACAGAAGAACAAACTTGCAAAATGGGAAGGTATTTTGTGGCCATCATGGCATAAGTATCTGTACTTATGAGAAGATTTTTTTCAGGGATCAGCTTTCTTCACTCAGTGGCATTGTGATGGTGAAAGGAATGCTCTATATATTTCAAGCTTCAGCAGCTCAGGATAACGTGGAAAGATGATCAGGTATTTCACGTACATAAAATTATCACAGTAGATATAATATGACCTAAGTACCACAATAAAGCAGTTCATGAGTTGGCTTCCCAAGGGGCAGCAACCTTACCATCATCTTTATCTGATATAAATAAGTCTGAGGTGATTCTAGTGGTTTTCCATTACATCCAGTTTCATAACACATTAGTGATATTTAACCATATAAAGTGTCATTCCACCAGTCTGTAGATGCTGTATGGAAATAGCAGAGTAAATGCAACCTACACACTATTGGCTTCCTGTAGATCTAACCAGGCATGACTGATTCATACACATTTTGCTATAAACCATGAAGCAATGAACTATATGAAAGTATGGCAATTGATTTGGAAAAGGATTCCATACAGCTTTTGGTCTATAATTACCCACATTATAACACTCTACATTCCATTTTGACGGTGCCATGAATGGAGACATCAGGTGCATCTGCACTGTATAAATAATGCAGTTTGATGCCAGTTTAAAAGCCATGGCTCCATCCTACAGAATCCTGGAATTTGTAGTTTTGTGAGTCATCAGAACTCTGGCAGAGAAAAATAAAGACCTTGTGAAATTACAAATCCCACAATTCCATAGGATGGAGCTATAGCACTTAAAGTGATGTCAAACTACATTATTTCTACATTGTAGATGTTCCCATAGATTCATGAGGCTGGAGATATGAATCTAGAATAATTTTCAGTAATACATACATATCTGGAAACCATACTCCTGATTAGAATGGTTGCCTACACAATTTCCAACCTCTGTACCAAATATGGTTATAAATTCATTTGTATTAAGTATACATACTGAATTTTCCTAGCTTTGAATAGAACTGAGGAGTTGCAAAGCATTGTGTGGTACAATTATTTGATCTTTAAATCAAGCATTGTGTTATTGTTGCTGCTGCTATATTTACCTTGTCAGTGTACTTTAGGCCCTACTACTGGGCAATGTGAGCAGCTTTGTTAGGCAGCAGATGCTGGAAAGAGGAGGGAGAACATTGGATAACAGAGCTATGTATGTCACACATAGCCTTCCCTGTGTCTCCAAACCTAGCCTGCTGCCTTCAAGTGAGTAGAAGAATGCTGTTCTTGTACTAGTAGTGAACTAAGATTAGTATTGTCAATCTGGCCACCATTTTGTCCTTCTCTCCAACAAGCAAAATGTCATAGAGCAGTGTTCATGACCTCCCCCCCCCCCCCCCAGTATCAATACTGAAGATTAAGAAAGAACCTTATGGACAGCCAAAAAGATGAACAAATGGGTCCTTGAACAGATCAAGCCTGAAATCTCCCTGTATGCCAGGATGATCCAAGTGAGGCTGTCATACATTGGACACATCATGAGAAGGCATAACGCATTAAAAAAGACAATAATGCTCAGAAAGGTAGAGGGAAACAGAAAGAGAGGAAGACAACATGCTAGATAGATAGACACTATTAAGGAGGTCTTGGGTATGAGTTTACAGAGCCTAAGCAAAGCGATGGACAGAGAATCATGAAGTTGCCTCATCCATAGGGTTGCCATGAGTTGGAGTTCACTCAAAAGTGTTTAACAAGAAATCATGGAAAAGAGAGGCTGAATCAAAGGTGCCGCCGTAATGCTGAGGGGCAGAGTAATGCACTCTGGAGTGATGCCAGGCAGCTGTCTACACATGCATCCCACTGTGCCACCTGCCACTGCCACCGTCGCTCCTTCTGATATCAATAATGAGGTGCCCAGTGTCAATGATATGCCAGGGGCATTTAAGTATCATTACATCTTGCAAAAGCAAGTTCCATGCACTAACTACTATGGTGCTTTGTAAGGGAGTTCTGTTTGCCTTTTCTGAATCTCCTATTATTTGGTGTTAGATGGCTGTACCTGTCATTTTCATTTTCTCCTAAATTTGATTGTTTAAAAAATCATATAATTGATGAAGACTTTTAGATAGTTTATCAAAAAAGCAGGAAATAAAATTCTTCACCATTCATATAGCAGACAATGCATAAGTTAGAAATATATAATAGGCAAGGTAGACTGACAGATCCATCAAACCAAACAGCACTACTTCTTTTATACATTTTTTTTCATATAATATATATCTTGGAATGTTTAACACTGTTAAATAATACAGTCATATATGTAAATAAATAATAGCAAAGAATTTTTAAAAGTTTCAGAAATTGGCTTGGGAAAGAAGCTACATTTTTTCATGAAATGTGAGCATTATTTTTTTAATAATTTTATTTTACAATTTTATTTACAAACAAAACATGATAACAAATAGTATACTCAAACAGCAACAAATAAAAATAATGTCAAAGACAATAAACCCTCAAATGCGGTTATTTCACTGAAAAAGCAGAAATTAAACCATAACCAAAAATAATGCCCTGGAAATTATCATTTGGCTTTTAAGGACCCATTGTGTTCAAGAATCCTGGGGACATCTTTCCATAAAAATTTAGATAAGATTTGGGCTGTCTAGAAACCAAATCCTGCTGGATGTATTCAATAAGTGGATGCCAAATCGTGTGGAAAGTCAATCCAGATTGTAAGCCTCTTGCTCTGTTGTTACTGTCTGCAATTTTCTCCATTAACCACAGGTCCCAAAGTCTAGTCCACCATCCTGCAATGTTCAACTTTCCAGTTTTCCAGTTCTTAGCTATATCAAGCCTGGCAACAGCGAATAGGAAACCAGTAAGTTCTTTGTGTTTCAGGGCTTTGTTTTCATCCATAAAAAAGAGAGAACAGGAGCAGGAGTGGTGATGATTGTAAGCTTTGTTTAGTGATCTTGGAGATTAGCTGCAAAATTTCTGTCCAGTATTCACACATCCAACCACATATGTACAATGGTTCCCCTACCATCACAACTCCTCCAGCAATTTGGATTAGCATTGGTAGACATACAAGCATTATTTTGCCCCTAAATCTATGTCTGTTTCATGCATTCACTTTCGTTCTTGCAGAATTTATTTTCTAAGGGAAAATAGGTGGCTGAAACATACCCAGAAGTCTAAAAGCCAAACATGCTTAAACATTTATGCCTCAGACCACTTAGTCTGAAGTTGTTCTTCTGGTTTCTTGGGGACTATTCAAAAGTCAGTATTTTGAGTTTATAACATATGCTTCAGGGAAGAAAAAAGAAAGAAAGAAACTAATTCCAGAAAAAAGAGAAGGGTTGGGAAATGCTTGTTTTTAACCTACTATGTCCAGAGGTTATGGGGAATATAACAAGTTATAAATGTAGAAACCAGCCTAAATAATAGTAATGAGAAGGATTTACCATACAGCTGAATGGCATCTGGGTAAAACTCAGGGAGATAGGGACCTGTAGAACAGTGACTATGTTCCATTACTTATTTTATATCTATATTTATATGGAAATCACAGTCAGATCTGTGATGGTTCAGGTTCCATAGTTTGCAATCTTACGTTTTTAAAATAAAATCTATTAAATGTATAAAATACACAAAATACACAATAAAATACAAACAGACACAGCACAAACATCAAAGCCAAATAGCTGCAAACAAAACGTAAAAGTGACTTCCTGAACTTCGTTCCCAAGGGCAATTGAAATAGAATTATTAATTTGAATAATGACTAGAAAGAATGATCACAAAAAGCAAAAACTTTATCATTCTAACTGAACAGGCCTATATAGTTATTGACACTATTCTAAAAGAATTTTTTGAATTTTTAATATATATATATATATATATATATATATATATATACATAATTTTTTTCCCATCAAAACGTAACAGCATACTCTTGTTTCTTTATCATCATTTGTGATACATCATATGAAGAACATCAAATTACCAACTTCTCTCCTTTCTTCTTCAGGTAATTTACAATTTTCAATATTACTTTTTAAAAGGTTGTTCACTATTTGTTGCATGTTATTATGTGGTTGTTTTTTTAAGGAAAAGCCACATGTCATGCCACTTACTAAAGAGCTAAGTTTTGGTCCTTCGTTTATTTATTTTAAAATGCTCAGATATCCAAAATGGCCAAAAATAGCTCTAAAGCATCACTAAAGGCCCTCTTTCAGACTGGAATTTTAGTGTGTGTGGTGGGGGGGATGCTTTCAACTAACCATTTTTCCTTGTAAAATAAATTCTACAAGAATAAGAATAAAACTATATGAAATTTAAGTGTATCCACACAGAAGAATTACAGCAGTTTGATACCACTTTAATAGCCAAGGCTATATTCTATGAAATCCTGGTTTTATAGATAGTGAATGCTTGGGATACTTTCCTTAGCTATGGCAGTTAGAGAATTTTAAATCCCCAACACTTAGAGAATTCCAAGTCCCCACCAAACTACAGTCCTATCAAGCTAGCAAACTACAATTCCTAGATTCCATACAATGGAGCTATAGCACTTAAAATGGTACCAAAGTGTCAGAATTTGTTTTATGGATACTCTCTTAAACAATTTAAGAGCATTACAAATAAGATACATTACTTGCAATATGTAATTTCCAAGCTCTGGATCTCTCAGCATACTATATGAAATAAGAACTAGAACTAAACACCATTTTAATTTCTGAGTTACTCAGGTTTGTACAACAATACGAATTCTTCCTCTGCTCTAACAATCCCACATGACTCTATCATAACCCTTAATGAAACTGGTTTAAAACAACAACAGCAATGGCAACATTTCCATTATGCACCTTAATTGGAGATATTTTTGAAATCCCCAAAATTCACCATCCAAATATCAGCATAATGTCCCTAATGTATAGGGGAAAACATACTATTCTCAGCAGCAAGATAGACTTTAATTGAAATGCAAATAGCTTCTTTAGAATATAGTATTGAATGAAGTGAGAATCTACAGAATGACACTTTAGGGAGAAAAAATAAAGGGATAAAGGATAGAACTCAATTATGGTCTCTGATAAATAACGATGACTTTCTTTCAAAACGTCCTTTGCAAATGTGAAATGTAGTTCATGATTTTATAGAGTAAGACTCATCATAGCTGGCCCTTTCAGGAGGACATAACTATCATGCAATTCAAATGGCCAGCCAAAATCTCTAAGAGGGAATGAAATTAATGCCTGCTGCATTAATTATCTTCCAATGCAAACCATTAACATTTTCAGGAATACTGAGGGAGGAGGGAAGGAAAAGAGAGGGGTTCCTGGACAATTAGTCATTAGAAAATAAACACACATTTGCATTAATAATTCTATGCTACTGCTGTTAATGAAAGGTTACTTCTCATTATTTATTGAATGCCATCTCAATCAGTAACAGCAACAAAACTGTAATGGAACCATCACTCTGTTCCATCTCTTGCTCTGGAACCATCAGTCATCATAATCTCTTTGATGGCTGATGTGATTTTATTATTAAAGAGCAAGAACTAGACATGGGATCAGTTGGATTGTGCTGTCCAGTGCAGCATAACAATATATTGCTTGATGGGTCAAGAATTAGGCCTAAACAGAATTGGGATTAGGGATTTTAGAATATTAAAGAATGTCACATACATTATCTCAGTTTTCTTTGAAACAAGACTAAGGAATGTCTTGGGTGTGTGAAACAAGACATAAGGAATGTCTTGGGTGTGTGCTTTACAGACCATATATTTCTAGTCTTGCACCAATGGTACTGGCTTCCAATTTGCTTCAAATCTCAATTGAGGGTGTTAGTTTTGCTATACAAAACCTTAAACAAGCTGGGACCAGGATACCTGGAAGACTAGCTTCTCCTGTTTGCATTCCCAGATCTCAAAGTGTGGTCACCCGTCTAGAGTTCCCAAAGTGAGGGCGAGGTATTTTAAGCTGAGAATGCTGTCTCAAAATGTGTGTGTGTGTGTATTCCTAATTTATTAAAACTCTCCCCCCTTTGAATGACATACAGTGGGCCCTTGCCTTAAGCAGGGATCCATTCCGGACCACCACCACCACCCCGTGTAAGGCAAAAAGCATTTATGCTTGAGCACCATTGGATATAATGAGGTTTGTGCATCACACAACTGTGTATCTATAGGCACATCACACAATGCTATCCACAAAACCTACTTTTCACCAGAGCACCCCTCTACACCATAGCGCAGCCATTTCCATATTGAAAAGTGGAAAATAAGTGGAGACATATCCAACTTTCTCCCTGCAGTTGGATACAGTGCCACAGCAATCTGCAGAAAGGTCTCTGCAAATGCCTGTTGTATTACATCTAGCTATAGGAAGAAAGCTGAATGCATCTCCACCAAACCCTCCTGCTCTCTGACACCATGGAAATGGCTGTGGTGGGTGACTGGGCTGCTGGAAAGGTAGATTTTGGGGGGACATTTTGTTATTGTGCAGTGACTGTGAAAGTGAATTGTGAAGGCATAAGATAATGTATAATGTCACTCCTCCAACAGATTTTGCATCCTCTTGAAGGCACTTAACTACAACAGATCAGCAAATCTACATAAATTCAATCTACATAATGAGGAAGTCAAAATAGTTAAAAGATTTCCCATACCTTGGATCAAACATTGATCAGAAAGGAAACCACAGTCCAGAAATAAGAAGACTAGGAATGGGAAGGGTGACAATCAAAGAACTAGACAAGATTCTAAAGAGTAAAGATATAAAACTGAGCGGTAAAGTTAGAATCATACAATCCATTGTATTCCCCATCCCTATGTATGAATAAGAGAGCTGGACAGTGAAGAAAGCAGATAAGAAGAAAACCAGTTCATTTGAGATGCTGGAGAAGAATGCTGAGGATACTATGGACAACCAAAAAGAAAACAAATGGGTCCTTGAACTGATCAAGCCTGAAGTCTCCCTGGAAACCAAGATGATTAAACGGAGGCTGTCATATTTTTGACACATGATGAGAAGGCATGACTCATTAGAAAAGACAAAAACATGTGCACGTGCGCATGTGCACACACACACACATATTTTGGTGCTCCAAAGACATTGACTAGGTTTGAATTAGTAATCGTTAAAGAACTGGTATCCAATTTACATAAAGATATAATTGCAGAACCATATAGAAGAGTGTAAAGGTCAAGGATTTTATGGGAAACAGATCTTAAACTATCTACTTCTGAGGCACAGTAGAATAAAATATAAATCAATACCAGACTCTTCCAGGGAAAGTACTTTAGTTAAGTGGTGTTAGTAGGGGTGGATTTTAAGGGGGGGGGGGATGTAAGTATATATGTATATGTGTAGTTGTTTTTTTTTTTTGTTTGTTTGTTTGTTTTTTGTTTTTTGTTTTGGTTTGGTTTTTTTTTTGGTATTAGAATTATTAAAACCAATTAAAAAGAAAAAGAAAATAAGGAAAGTACTTTAAAGGCAATTCATAGGTAGCACTTGACCCCAGTTTAAACTCCATAAAATAAGTAATAATATCTCACAGTTTTGTTGATGGGTTTTTGGAACTGTTTGAACAATAGATCGTATGTAGTTGCAGTACCCAAAGGGGTAGGGTTTTGGAATAAAATAATTGATTTTTGGAGGAATATAATGAATCAAGAGTTAAATCCTAGAGGAGTTTCAATATTGTTCACTATTTTCAAAGAGGATAACACAAGTGCTCTGCATAAAAATCTAATAGCTTTATTGTTGGAGTGAAGTTACAAATTACAAGGATGTGGAAAACATTTGAAGATCTTTGACTTTGACATTACATAGTCTATGTATGAGGAATTGCCCTTTCAGAAAAATTGACCTGTAAACGTAGAATGGTTAAAGGGGAAATTTTAAAAGATACATATGCCACAGTTTGGGCTCCTTAGGTCACTTTAATAATGGAGCACAATTTACAGAGTAGTCCACCATCATAACAGTGATCATTTTGTGCTTCATCGTTTTAAGTTCATTGCGCTATTAAAAGTACTTTGTGTAAGGTTTAGGCATACAGCTAATTTTGAAATCAATGTTAATATTACTTGGCTCACTGTGTTGTGACAATGCTAAGGTTTTCCCTATCCCTGTTTAAAAATTAATAAGGTGTAGTCCAGTAAAATGTATGGTTGTTGATCTTTAACATTTTGCATTGGTCATTGTGCCTTATACAAATAAATTTTTGTTTTAATCAATTATTATTATTATCTAGAAGTATTTATTTACTTAGTTAGTATCCCACCATTCTCCTTGCACAGAGAGGGAGCCATTTCACATTTCTCTTGAGAAAGAGTGCCACAGCCTAGGTGCAGCCACCAAAAAGGCTCTCTTCCATGTCCTCACTAAATGTTCTCTGGTGGTGATGGGACTGAGAGAAAACCCTCCCCTGAATAAACCTCAGGCAGGCTCATATAGAGAGATACTGGGCCTGAACAGACAGGCCAAAATAAAGCTGCTTCGGGTCACATTGGAGGTATGCTGTTTAAATGACACATGCATCTTAAAAGTCCAGAAGCTGCGCCAAAGCTTTGCTCCAGTCCTTAGGACTGGAGCGTGGCTTTAGCGTGGCTTCTGGCCTCTTAGATATGCATCTAAACAGCATATCTCCAAAGTGACCCAAAGCAACTTTATTTTGGCCTGTCTGTTTGGGCCCACTGTCTTTCAAACCATAGCACCCATGATCTCCCACCACTGGTTATACTGACAAGGGCTGATAGAAAATGCAGAACAATAACATAAGGAGAACAGTTCTGTAGGGGCTGTGGAGATTCAGGGAGAGAGCAGGGAATAAAAGTGGTTCCTAGGCATCCTATCTTTCACTGGGACTGACAATTTTTAGTCAGCAATAAATTCTGAATTAGCAGATGAAAAGTCGAGAGCAGAAGAATAATAAGATTTTTCTGGCAGGTAGTTTAACTTCAATTTAACTAACTATGGGCAATAAAATTATATTGAATTAATCAAAGTCAGGTTCATGAATGCCACGTCTGAATTGAAATTTCAAATTGAAAATCACCTTTATTGTATTTTTAATAACAACATCCTTCCACTTGCATAAATGGCATGAGAAGTAACTGATGCCATGCTCCAATTTCAATAGCTTGTTAAGAAAGGCTACTTTTAAAAGAAAGTGGAAAAGTGAAAAAAAGGAAAAAAGGCAAGGAAAGCTCACATGAGTTGCTAGTGGATAATATTCTTCTAAAGATGGCATACAGTATGGTAGTATGAATGCAATCGAATAGAAATTAATTATCCACCCCCTCTTTTGTGTATACATTTTCAATACAGAAGGGATTAACTTGCCATTTCCACATAAATTACTATATTCCCATAACAAAGAGTTGAATTTTATTAGAAATCTTAATTTAGCAGTTGTGCTCAATTTTTTTTTTTCATGTAGATGAATGCTGAATAGGCTTCTTTCTGCAACTAAATAACTGTTGAATTAGGGCTGGGGTGGCATTCTGGAGCCAGCCATATCAGTGAAATAAATCTCTCAGCTTGTTGCAGAAAAAAATGACAAAGGATACATTTATTGATTGAACACAGTTTATAGGGCACACCTATGTCCATTCCAAGGGTAGTAAATAGACCATTGGTTTTAGGGTTGCTCCTCCTTCATCTTCTCTGAGCACCAGCAGAGCAGCCATAAATGGTTCCCATTTATTGACATTGTTAACACTGCCCACAGCAGATATGACCACTCTCTTCTCGTGTAAACTTACAGTTGGATGTTTTGGCACCAGGGAAGATGACACCTTGGACGATTAACTGGCAATTTCATGCTATCCCACTGTGATACTCTTCTGGAGTCCTTTGTAATGAACATAACTTCAGTATAAACAATGCCTGACTATTTCATTTAACTTTAGGGACCGATTTGTTTCAGTTACCTTTAATGAGTTGTTGAAATTATTGATAGTTAAAAATAAAAAGAAGAGCTGTCATACAACTGAAAGCAGCTACAGGTGGGGTCTTTCTGATCTACATTGAAATAAATAAACCCTTTCTTCATCTCCGCTAAGTGTACATAAGATGATAGACTTGATGAGTTATTCCCTTTCCTCAGAAACCTCTAGGAAATAGAGGCTTGTGTACCAGAGACTCAAATCTCTCTCTCTCTCTCAAAAAAAAAAAAAAAATGGGTGTGCATAAAAGGTCTATCAAATACAGTTTGTGACAGTTTCTAAAAATATTTTAGCATGTGCGCTTGAGAGATGTATCTGATTTTTTTTTTTTTAGAGGTAGCAGGGGAAGCATTTTGTTTAGTCCATATTTTAAGCAAGTTAAGCTAATGAACACTTGCCAAACTGGTATGCAGCTTGGAACAGTAATTCTTGGGATTGCACACACCTCCAAATTTGGAATAAATTCTCTAAATTTTGTGATATAATTCTCAGCTCAAACATTGCATAAAAGTGTATACATGAAAGTTGTGTATTTTAACACGTATATATGGTAATACACATGGGATAAATTTGCACATGAAATGAATATATTTTGAAAATTTTATGTAAAGTAAGTATGTGAAAGAAAGCTATACATAATTAAAATGAACATTTTCATACTTTTTTTAAAAAAAATCTGTAGATTGATGCTGAAAATAGACAAAAGGCATGTGTCACAAAATTCAAATCCTATCCTAAAAAAACCCCAACAACTCAAATTTGGAGGTGTGTGCAATCTGAAGGACTGCTGAATTATCATTTGCGTAGTAGGTTCTTTGTTTTAAAGGACACCTACATGTGAAATTTGGAAACATTGGCGGGATACAGACCGCCCCTTTGAGGCGGCCTGCACCCACCCCTTTCCCCGATGGATTGGGGCCTGAGCTGCCACAGCGGCAGCCCCGGAGGCCCCAATCCACCGCTTTTTCAGGCCTCAGGGAAGCGGCAAAACACCGCTTTCCCGTGGCCTGGAAAAGGGTGTCTTGGGGCTTCATGCCCCAAGGACACCCAAAAAGTGGTGGGGAGAGAGAGAAAGGGGCCACTCAGATGTGACGCTGCCATTATGTCAAAATGGCAGCGCCCATGTGTACAGGGCGCTGCCATTTTGATGCCCCGTCACGTGCTAGGGGTGAGGCCGGTATGGACGCTGCATCCTCGGCCAACCCCTAGCACGTGACGAGGGCGCCATATCTGCTGGTCTGGATACCGCCATAATAAATCTTAAAGGAAAGATTAACCTAGCCTAATTTCAGTTGGGTAACTCTAGGCTCTGAGGGGTTGGCATTTGTAAAGTTAGTTGTTTTTGTAAAAGTAAAAACCATTTTAAAAGTTGTTGTTGACTACTTAGTTTTGACAATTTATTGCACTCTGCTTCTATCCTGTCACTGTTCTCTTAGAGTAGGGAGCGGGAGTTGGGAGCAAATAAAAAATTCACTTCTTGAAGAGGGTTGAGCTAGATTAAGTGGTTTCCTGAGGGGTCTAATACGGTCCCCTAGCCCCCCCCCCCAACCCAGTGTCTGCTCTCCAGCATCAGTCAGCTATGCCTTTTAAAGTTTAACTAAGGGGTTGTCCGCACAGGTCAAATGGCCTGGCTTCTCCCTGGTCTGGCATCATTTAGTTTAAATGACACATGCCAAAATCACCATGGTGGGATTGGGCCTGATTTCACCAGTATAGGTACAGATCAATAGGATCTGATCTGATCTGACCCTGGGGTAAAGAGCCATTACCCCAGGATAAAATAGCCTTTGTTTTGTGCACAATTTCTAAGAAACTCCACAGGAAACTGAGCTGTTTGAGCAGTCTTCCCACCCACCCCCCACCACCACCTCCACATTCCTTACCGTACCAGTGTGCAAAGCATCTGAGAAGCCCCCCAGTCATCCCTTCTGATGTAGAAAAGGGGAACCTGCAGCCAGGCACCCTCTTTCTGCATCTGAGAGGGCAACTGGGGAGCTTCTCAGATGGTTTGCACACTGGCATGGTGAGGAGTGACCTCAGATCCTGGGTCAGTGTAGGGATGTATGTATGAAGGCCCAGTCATCACCATGCTGACTCAGGGATTAACCCGGTTGAGCACCAGGGACAGGATAGCAAAGACTCAGCCTGTGCTACCCTGCCCCATCTGCTCAGGCCCTAAGATATACAGTTGGATAAGGATAATAATGATAACAGTGTTCATGGAGAGAGGGTCCTTTTTTTTTCTTTTTCTTTTTCTTTTGCTTTATTATACCAGCAAGCCAATTGATGGAATTCAGTGAAGCAATTTAATGAAGCAGGATAATGATGACAGAGTGTTTTATTTATCACCAACTATCCAAGGTAAGAGTCTCTCAAAAATCTCCCTGATCTCCATTAAGGCATCTGGAGACCTGGTTTGGCATTAGAATTTTCACTCTCATGGCCCCATACTTTCTTACAACATTTATTGTAAGAATTAAAAATTATTATAAATTGATTTTAAAACTCTTTTAATTGTAATATTGTAATATATTTAATTCTTTTTTTAAGGGGGGATATTGTAATTTTATTTACTATATTGTATTTGGACATTTTAGTGTGAGCTGCTCTGATTGTCTTGCTACAGAAGAACGGGATATAAATAACAGTTTTATTTATTATTTATTATTTCTTCTGGAATTGTTTGCCTAAGCCTATTGCAAGGGATGAGACTGAGAAAAAACTACTTCTATCATGATTTGCTGTTGCTTGCTTCTTCTGCCACTACCTGACCAAGATTGTTGGATGCTGCCTCTACAAGTGGAATAGGAAGTTGCTGGTGCTGTTACACTATTTACGTGAATTCATTTGCTGCTTCCATTGAAGGCAAATAGAAATCATGGGATGTCCTTCCACCACAAAATTGTCCCAATGTTCTGCCATTGCTTGATGGACTGAGAATGTCTGCCTGCCTTCCATCTAATGTTAAAGTTACAACAAGATCAGAAAGGAACAATTGGAACAATCAATGAACAAAGTCCTCTTCTTCCTCTCCACATCACATCACTCTGCCATCTTCCACATCACTGTTGCCATTCATTGATATCTGGATCTCCTGACTAGTCTAATGTACTTTAGACTGTGTCCTTCTACTCTGGAAACAAGCTGGGCTAATTTTGAATAGGGTCAAAATAATTCCAATTTGTTTTGTAATCCAGGTTTGGCTGAAGCAGTTGTTACTTTACACTATGTCCTTCCACTCTGGAACCAAAGTGGGCTAATTTTGAATAGGGCACAAATTGGTCAAAACAATCCCAATTTGTTTTGTAACCCAGGTTTGTCTGAAGTAGTTATATAGGCCTTTGGAAGAGTTCTTCACACCAGATCTGGTGTTGTCTTTTATTCTTTCTCTTTGTCATCAGATATCACCAGTTCTAGCTAAAAGACCATTGGCAAGAAATTGTCAACAAAAAATAAGCCTTTTTTATTGTCCAAAGGTATAGGAAGTATTTCACAAAGGCTTTTTTCATGGAAACTGCAATTAGTCAAGCCCTGTCATCTTGTCACTTGCATTTAGTAACTGCAAAACTGAACCACGACAGGGAGTCTCTCACAATATATTTGCCAAACTTCAGAGGATCTGTTCCCCCATGATTCTTCTCAGCATGGTAACTCTTTGTTAAAACATACTAATAGTCTTAGCTTCAAACCAAGCTGCTGGAACCATCCTGCCAACACTTTATGATGTGGAGAAAGAAGCAACAGCTCCTGTAACCTCATTAAGCAGCTGACACCAGAGCTCCACTGAATAATTCGTTAGGTATGGCAGCCAATTACTGATGCCATGCAGTGCTGTGACGTAACTGCAATGTAAGGATATTTATTTTGATTTTACAGGGAGAAAATGGAGCGCAAGCAAGTGGGTTAGCGGTGCAGTTGTGGAGTAGGGCTCACAAGATCAAAATACCAGGAGGCCTTTCACACTCCACAATTATGGCACTTTGATTTCACTTTAACTGTTATGACTTCCCACCTTAATTTGTTTGTCTATCTTTCCTGCCCCCCTTTTTCCCTTCTGACCCTGGATCGATGGAACGTTTTGTATTTTTCTTCTGCCCCTGATATATGTATCTCTTATTTTATTGTTTCCTGTTCCTGTTTTTGTAGTAATGGTTTTAATTGCTTATTGAATTTTTAACTTGTATTGTAATGTTTTTATAATTTTGTAAGCCGCCCTGATCATTTCTATGGAAGGGCGGGGTAGAAATAAAATGTATTATTATTATTATTATTATTATTATTATTAGTGTTTTGTGGAATTCTGAGGTTTATAATTTGGAGAGGCTTTTGTTGTTCTTGTTATTTCTAGAGCTCTCTGGATAAGAATTCTGAGACTTTCTCCCTGAACTGCAAGCCTTAGTATTGCATAGAATGGGGGCATGGCAATTAAAGTGACATCTTAGTATTATAACTGTGTAGTGTGAAAGAACACCTGGAGTAGGGCCACAATGAAATTCTAGGCTTGTATGGGAAGAGGAACTCTTCAAGTATTGGGTCTTTACTTAGCTGAGCAGTCTAAGTGATTCTCAGACTGCAAATACTTTTTAATGCAGCCAATATTCTGGTATTCTCAGCTGCTTCCTTTGGAGTCCCTGGGGCTTAGGACCATCTGAATCTTGACATTTGTTTTGGAAATGTTGGCTTTGGAATCTGGTAAGGCTGTGGCACAGCTTTGCTGGTTAGCCTTTTACTTTCTGCTCAGTCTCTTAGGCCCGGTACACACCACCAGGACATGACGTCCTGGCGGTGATAGTAGGGCTCGGGAGCACACACCAACCACACACTCCTGAGACCTACTATGTGCGGGCAGCATCATTACTGAACAGCACCACCCACACGGGGGCTGTATGGATGATGTGTGGGCATCTGAGAGCCCACACGTCTCCAACAGGAAGCAGCATCATAAGGACTGCAACACAGCCCTCATGATGCCGCAAAAAAGAAGTCGCCTATGGTGGTGGCAGAAAGAGTGCCCTTTTTTGGGTGCAAAAAGGAGCACCATTTTGCCACTACTTTTTGTGCCAGAAAAAAGCTGGATCAGGCATGAGGTTGCCGCAGCCCCAACCCAGCACTCAAACAGATGGTGTCACACCACTCCTTTGGGCTGGTCTGTTTTGGCCCTCCCTTGATCAATTGTCGTCATCTCAACTCAAAACTTGATCCCCTCCCAGCAAGTGGTTGGTACCTATTGCCAGAGTTCCTGGTTCAAGAGCCCAAGTCAAGTATCAAATGGTGACAGAACTTGGAAAATTTATTTTCTGGGAGACCACAACTCCCATAATCCTACAGCCAGCAAGGTCATTGTTGAGGATGGCTGTGGGAATGCTGATTTCACTTTTCCAAGTTCTAAATGTAGTTCAAAATATACCCCAAAATCAAGGGGCTTAAATATCTCTGCATTTGATGTAGTTCAGTGGAATTAAATTTCTCCATCCGCTTTGTTTTGTTTTAAGTAGTGTTCTGCAATTCCAGTGTCCAGCACAAATGCATTATGGTACCTTTAGGGACACAACACTAAATTATTTAATTAGGCTGAGGACATGAAAGCAAACAGACATGGCAAGACACTCAGCTTGGCACTGAGCTTTCCGCTTGAAATGTACCTGTCTTTGCAGCAAGCTCCTTTAGCAACAAGTTGAGCTGTTGTTTTTTTCCCATCTGTTACCCATCTTTCCTATAGTGAGTACTGCAACAGGTAGAAATTGGGGTGGGGCATTTTTATTGAAATAAGAGGGAGAAATGTTAGAGCCTATTTTAGCAATTGTAGCTTCTGCATGCAAAGAGCCATAACAGGGTAGCAGCATTTGTCTCTCTGCCCACAGAACATCAGAACATGCCTGCATCAAGCACATCCATCCCATTAAAACTATGAAGACAATAGTTTTTTGTGGGTTTTTCGGGCTATGTGGCCATGTTCTAGAAGGGTTTATTCCTGATGTTTCGCCAGCATCTGTGGCTGGCATCTGTTTAAAAAGGCTGAAATTTCCATGTGATGTTTCGCATTGTTTAAAAGCCAATCGCACTACACAAATTAATTGGCACAACTGTAAATCCCACCAAATAATTGAGAAACATGTTAGCAAAGGATGCTCCTTGCTCTTCTAAAATGGATTGTTAATCTCAAAATCAAGCCGAGATACTTTAACCAAACACTTCATAACGTCTTTTTGCATTCATGTCCAAACATAACCTGTTTCCTTTTGAAAGCAAATGCTCCATAAAGCTCTTCCCAGTGCACTTACGTTAACTATATTGCAGAATGAAATAGGGCTGCCATCTAAGTAAAAGGTTTGTTCATTTATTAACTGCTTTTTCTTCTTCTCTTCCCTTTCCCTCCTTTTTTAAACTGATAAACCAAGCAAGAAATCAATATACTTATTACAGCAACTCAATACAGATTCTGTTTTGAGAAGATAGATAACTTTTCCCCCCTCACCCAATACACAGATCTTACATGTGGAAATCATCCTCAGCACAAATCGTTTGCCGGCTCTTCCTCCCAGTCCTACAAGCAAATTGTTTCTTAAAATTAAATTAAATTAAAATTAAACTCTGATTAAATGAAAGAAATTGCTGGCTTTGAGGAAAGGCTGGGGATGGTGGGGTGTGTAGTCCAATCCATTCAGGAAGTGTCTTGGAGAAGGCAGGGATGCATAATTAAAGAATATGGTGCTAAAATGTCCACGCAGATTCCTGTCATATCCATTTAAAATAATCTCTAGGCAATGATTCTCATTTCCTATGGGGTGCACTGTGATACAAAGCAAATGGGGGCTGGATTCCAACAACCACAGTGCTAATGGGAAACACTGGTTTCTAGGGATACTGTATGTGGATCTTCTATGGAGGAGTTCGGTTTTCTCTTTTCAGATAGGTTGTAAGCTGGATCTTATTGCATTCCAGAATAGGTTCGACTAACAAGTGTCTCAAATCGTATTTAATTGAGCATAAGAGCAAAAATAGGAGATTGAATCCAGAGATACCCCATTGTATGAGCATTTGTTTAAGAAGGGGGAAATCCTTATTCATTTAGGTTTTGTATAAATGACATTCCAAGCATTCATTCCAACCAGAATGCTAGCACTTCCCGACACTTCCCTAGCATTTCAATACAATCGTTCCTATAATATAATTATTATTATTATTATTATTATTATTATTTGTATACCGCCCTCTGGCAAACCAATCCGGGCGGTTAACAGCAGTAAAATATAAAATATGACAATTAAAAACACTTTATCCCTCCCCCCTTAAGACAGTATTAAACAGTATAACATATTAAAACACAATATCAATGCATAAAAACAACAATTAAAAACTAAAAACCCTGATATCCCTCTGTTGATCCTCAACCATCACTAAGATGGGGCCACAGGAGGAATGAGGGAATCAGGGAACCTGGGCCGGGATGGTTAATCTGGAAAGGCCTGTCGGAAGAGATCCGTCTTGACCGCTTTTTAAAAGCTGTCTTAATGATGTTATCTGACGGATCTCATCCGGCAGGTCGTTCCAGAGTTTGGGGGCGACAGCAGAGAACGCCCTATAGGTCTTAATGATGCGATAAATTTCAGTTGTTTTCTATCATTTCTTTTCCCTACCACTTTTTTTAATAAATTAGGCTTTGGGCTTTTAATAAGGCATCATGCTACTTCTGTAATCCTTGGCTGAATAATGAAATATAGCTAAGTGAGTATACTCTACATATTGACCATTTTTTTATTGAGTTTGAAATGTTATATGAAACACATAAAAAATTTTTCTCCTAGGAATAATCTATGGAATATTTTGTAAACAATCCATGCATGTTTCTAATGATAAAATATTTATTTATATCCCGCCTCTCCCTTCCGGGATCTTGAGTGACTGAGGAAGATTTATGTCAAAGCATCTGGAATTTTCCCCCAGGGCTGGCCATTTGCAGTGTATCCTTGTTGCAGCATTCCCTGGAGAATGTGTTTACCAGGCTTCAGATACAGATTTTACAGTTATTCCTTGTTACAATATACCTTGCGGAATTGGTCTTGTGGGATTTGTTTGCTGACCCTTGCTGCGCAAGAGCAACTCAGATGAACCAAAAACATAATGGTGATTTTTTTCATTTAACTACATAGGAAACTTTCCACATTGATCAAGTGTCTTCCCAGCTGGTGGTTGTATTGTGTATGAATAGATAGTCAATATTTTAAGGAGCGGCTTTGAAAAAGGAGTGGAATGAAACAACCAATAATAATAATAATAATAATAATAATAATATAAAAACACAAATATATTCTACAATCAAAGCTGATTTCAAACCAAGATATTTCACCAAATAAAGGGTGAATAGGGATAATGGTATTTTTAATGAATGGTTTAAGTTATGAAATTACTTGTTATTGCTAGCACCTTTAGTGTCCACCATTATTTTGTTCATAGTACATAATATATTTTTCTTGTTATTAATATTTTATTGTTTGAATGTTGCTACAGCAATTTAATAGAAATTATAAGTATCATAAGCCCTAGTCTAACACTTCCTAGTGTATAGTTGAGTGGATTCTCTTATTTGGCATTTCAGAAGCTCCACACATATGGATAGCTGTGTATACATCAGCAAAAATGTGTACAACTCAAATATGGACACAATCCTAATATAAACACACTTTAGTCCAGAGGTGAAAAACATGAGGCTCGTGGATGATAATACCATCAGTTTCCCAAAGCCTTGGCAACACCCATCCCCAATTTTAAAAAACAAGCAAACAAACAAAACAATATGGTAAAATCTTTAGAAACCCCCTTTTAGGACTTTAGACTGCTGTTTGAGAGGACTCTATGCCCCAAAACAGCCATCTTGTCTCCATAGAAGGTGACCCTAAGTGATGCACTTCCATTGTCAGGTTCTCAAAATGGTGACCATAAGAGATGCTGAAATCTTCCAGAGGTCCACAAAAGAGGCATTGTGGTATTCCTTGCTTTAGAGCATGCTTTTGTCAACTGGTGGAAAATGCATATAAGTAATTCATACAATCTAGAAACACAACAAAAAAATCTGCTACCAGGGAACTAGATTGGTGAACCTGGCATCACCAAAAAGTTATTGATCCAAACTTGCTTATGTGTCCTATGCCTGGGATGGCAAGTGTCAATTCCAATATCACAGCATCCTCTGGTTATACCCATGGCCACATATTCAGCATAAATGAGAAAGTTCCTTGTGTATGTGCAGCTCTTTTATTTTTTTAAACTGAAACCATCGTTGAGATCCTTGGATTGTATGGGAAAGTACTATATACATATTGTTGCATATCATACTATAATGTAATTGACAAACAGAACCCAGAACAGGCTTGATTGGGGTAATATGTCTCTTGACTTGTGAGGCTTGACTTGACTCTGCTATGGCTCAGAAGCAGCAAAATATTTTGGATCAGCTTCAGAAACTTCAGTCCAAAACACACTGCAGAAATAATCAAGTTTGAGACGCTTTAACTACCCTGGCTTGATGCTAGGGAATTCTGGGAACTGATTTTTTTTTTATATTCTTTATTGATTATATACACAGTTAAAAAGAAGGATAACCAATTTACGCTTATACATATTTTTCTCATATGCTAGCCCTTCTACACCCTCCCCTATACCCTCCCCCTTCCCCACATAGACGTATATGTCTGTTGCTTATCTTAGCTATTTTATCGTTCTTCCCCAATAAGTTTACATTCCTCTCCTTTGTCTCACTGTAATCCCCACCTCTTTTGCGTAATTACCTAAAATTGTACATTTTTCACTCTCTTATCGCTTATATAGTCAAGACGGATTGTTTCTCCCTTCATTCCTTCTCCACTTACAGTTTATACCTTTGTGACTCTTAACACCCACTTTACATCTTTACATCCTTTACTTTAGCTTTTTAGCTTCCCCTTTATATATAATTCTCTCAAGCTTAACCAAGCTACATCATCCTCCTCTCTTATTTCCTCTTTGAGTTTCATAGTCAACGAGTCCAATTCTAATATTTCTAAACTTTTTTCCATCCATTCTTCAATTTCTGGTATTGTTTCTCTTCTCCAATATTTTGCAAGTGTGATTCTGGCAGATGTGATAAGATACAACAACGGTTTTATTTTCTTTCTCGCTTCTTTGTTTTCTACAATATTTAACAAATATAATTCCGGTAACATCTGCAAATTTAATTGCGTTATTTTCATTATTCTTTTATGTACTTCTATCCAATATTTATGTACTTTGGGGCAAGTCCACCACATATGATACAAACTTCCAACTTCTTTCCCACATTTCCAACAGTTACTTTTCTCATTTTTATAAATTTTTGCCAATCTGTTTGGAGTTAGATACCACCTATATAGCATTTTATAGTAATTTTCTTTGATATCTGCACACATTGTAAATTTTAAATCCTGACCCCATGCTCTCTCCCATGATTCTAATTGGATATCTTTGCCAATATTTTGTGCCCATTGTATCATATGTTGTTTTATTTGTTCTTGTTCTAATTCTAATTTAAGTAGAAGATTGTAAAATTTGGAAATCTTCTTTTTTCCTTTATCCAATATAATTAAATCTAATTCTGTTTTTTTAAGTGTTATTCCGAATTGTTTTTCATCTGTTTTAAATCTTTCTGCCAATTGATAATATAAATACCAATTTATATTCCATCCTTCCTCGCTCAGTTCTTTCCTTGTTTTCATCATTAATTTTTTGTCTACCAATTTCAATATATCTTTATATTTTAATCATTCTTTCCCTTCTAATTTATCTCTTTTTAAAATTGCCTCATGTGGTGATGCCCATTCCGGTATTGCTCTGTATATTTTCTCCTTATATAGTTTCCAGACCTGCCATAACGTTTTCCTCACTATATGTTCTTTGAATTCTTTATTTAACTCTACTTTATCCCACCATAAATACGCATGCCATCCGTACCTTAAATTAAAACCTTCCAAATTCAATAACCCTTCATCTTTTAATTCTATCCAACTATTTACCCATTCCAGACAACATGCGTAAAAGTACAGTTTTAAATTTGGGATCCCTAACCCTCCTCGTTCTTTAGCATCTGTCATTACTGTCCATTTAACCCTTGCTTTCCTCCTTGCCCAAACAAATCTTTTCAACTCTTTTTCCCAAGTTGTAAAGATCTTTTTATTATATATTATTGGTAAATTTTGAAACAAAAATAGGATTTTGGGTAGTATACTCATTTTTATCAAAGCTATTTTTCCTAATAATGATAATTGTAGCTTACTCCATTTCTCCATATTATTTTTAATTTCTTGCCATCCTTGTTTATAATTATTATCAAATAGTTCATTATTTTTATTCGTAATGTATATCCCTAGATACTTAACTCTTTTTTGAATCTTAATTCCTATCTTTTCTTGTAATAGTTCCTGATTTTTTTTGTTATGTTACTTACAATCATCGCCGACTTTTCTTTATTAATTTTTAACCCTGCTAATTCTCCAAATTCTTCTATAATTTCCCAAATTCTAGGTATGTTCTCTAAGGGGTTTTCTATTACTAACATCATGTCATCTGCATAAGCTCTAATTTTTATCTCTTTTCCTTTATATTTAAATCCTTTTATTGTATTGTCTGCTCTGATTTTATTACATAATATTTCCAAACATATAATAAATAATAACGGTGATAGTGGACATCCCTGTCTGGTACCCTTCTTTATTTCACATTTTTTTGTCCTAATACCATTAACTAAGATGTTTGCTGATTGTTCTTTATAAATTTCTGTTATCCATTTTATTATATTATCTCCTAGTTCTAGCTTATTGATTAGTTTTAACATAAATTCCCAATTTAAATTATCGAAAGCCTTTTCTGCATCTAAAAATAATATAGCCACTTGTTTGCTTGGATTTTTTTCATAGTATTCGATTAAATCTATTATAATCCTTATATTTTGTTTTGCCTGTCTATTTGGGAGAAATCCGCACTGATCTTCCTTTATCCAATCTTTTAATATTATTTTTAACCTTTCCGCCAAAATTGATGTAAATATTTTATAGTCCGTATTTAATAGTGATATTGGTCTGTAATTTTGTGGCAAATTTAGGTCTTTTCCTTCTTTTGGTATCAGGGTTATGTTGGCTTCTTTCCACGTATCTGGAATTCCTTCCTTCAAGATATTATTATATACCTTCACCAAATATTCAATTAACTCTTCTTCAAATATTTTATAGAAATTTAAGGTGTACCCGTCCGGCCCTGGGGCTTTCCCTTTTTTCCCTTTCCTTATCGCCTCTCTTATCTCTTCTTTTGTTATTTTTTGATTTATTCTATCTTTAATTTTTTCATCTATTTTTATTTTGTCTATTTTTCCCAAATATTTTTCCATCTTATTTTTCTTTATTTTGGTAATCATATTTTCCCTATACAAATTCTTATAATAACTATGAATTATTTCTCTAATTTTGGATTGCTCTGTGATTATTTTTTTATTTTCCATCATTCCTACAATTTGTCTCTCTTCCTTCATTTTCCTAACTTTATATGCTAAAAATTTCCCTGCCTTGTTCCCCTCTTCAAAAAATCTTTGTTTTGTAAATTTCATTTTTTTTATCAATTCGTCTGCTGTTTGTATTTTTAATTGGTTTCTTAATATTTTTATTTCTCTTTCAATCTTTTTACAGTTGGGTTTTTTTATTTTTTCATTCTCTTTTTCTTGTATTTTCTCTGATATTATTCTAATTTCTTCCTTTCTCAGTCTATTTCTTTCTGCTTTCTTTTTTATCAAATATCCTCTAAATACCGCTTTCGCTGTGTCCCAAATTATTTTCATCTTTGTATCTTTCTCTGTATTTTCCTTAAAAAAATATTTGATTTGCTCCCTTAGTTCCTTTACAATTTTTTTATCTTTTAACATCGTATCATCAATTCTCCATCTAAAATCTGTCTCCCTTTGTACTAACTCCAAACAAATTTGATTGTGATCCGAATTTTTATTTACTCTAATTTTTGCTTCTTTAATACTTTCTAAAAGTTCTTTCGAGATTATATACATGTCGATTCTAGAGGCCAAATTGTGTGGATGTGAGAAAAAGGAGTATTCTTCACTACTTCCGTTTTTGTATCTCCATGCATCTGCCAGTGACAGAGTATCCATTAAATCAAAAAAACTATTAGGTAACTTCCCCTGTTTATCCTTTATTTTCTTAACAGATTTCCAATCAATTTGTGGATCTAATACCCCATTCCAATCACCCATTAGTATATGCGAGTCATAATTTAATTTTTGTATCTTTTTGTGTAAATTCTTATAAAATTTGGTTTTATTTTCTGTGGGGCCATATATACTTAATACCAATGTCTTTTTTCCATTAATTATCATTTCTAATCCAATATATCTCCCGTCTTTATCGTTCATTACTTCTAGTACTGGAATCTTGTTTTTAATGTAAATTGCCACCCCATTCTTTTTTTTTCCCCCGCCGATATATAAATCTCCCCTAATTTTGGATTTCTTAAATATTTTTCATCTTTTTTTTATTTTTGTTTCCTGAATGGTACATACATCCCAATTTAATTTTTCCAATTCATGAAAAATTATTTTTCTTTTGTATACCGAGTTCATCCCCTTTATGTTCCAAGATAGGAACTTCATTATACTTGTTATTTATTAGGTTTCCTCCAGTTCTTTATTTTCTTCCTCTCCTTCCTGCTCTTCGTCCCTCTTCCACTCAATCAACAGTTCACCACTTTCTTTTGTTAGTCTTGTTTCGTCCTCCCATTCTAAGTCCACTCCACCGACAGCTCCTAATAGTTGTACTTCATCTCCTTCTTCATTTTCTTTCTCTGGTTCTTTCTGTCTCTCTTCTTTTTCTTCCGCTCTCTCCTGTTTTTCTTCTGCTTGCTGGTTCTTTTTCTTTTCCTGTTCCTTTTCTTTTTTCATCTGCTCCTCTTTCAAGTCTTTATCCATCTTTTCTTCTTCTTTCAACCATCTGTTATAGAACACCTTCGCTTTCTCTAATGAGTCGATTTTGTAGAATCTCTGCCTCCAGGTAAATGATATTCCTTCCACCGGCTCCCATTTGTATCTTATATTTTTGGCCTGTAACGCCCTTGTTAAATTTGCATATTCTCTTCTCCGACGTAAAATTTCACCCGGTATGTCTTTGTATATCTTGATCTCCACTCCGTCTATTGTTATCTTCTTTAAATAACTTTCCTGTATAATTTTATCTTTAATCCGTTCCCTCTTAAAATAAATGACAATATCCCTTGGTAAGCTCTGGTTCCGTGCTGCCACTGAGTTAATCCTAAAAATTTTGTCTATATCTAAGTCCAGATATTCTGGTGTACAGTCAATCAGTTTTGCAAGGACAGGGACCACCTTTTCATATAGGTTTTCATTATATTTTTCTTTCAATCCTCGCATTTTGATACATTTTCTCCTGTCTTTCAAATCTCTCAATTTATTTTGATCTTTCTCTTGCAATTGTTTCATCGTTAATTCCTGTGTTACTCTTTCCAACTCCTCTGTTTTAACTTCTAACTTTGTCGTCTTTTTCTTTACCTCTTTCACATCTTCTTGCATTCCTCTTATCGTGTCCTTCAATTCATCTATATCCCTCTTAAAATCCTTTCTTAACTCCTCTCTTGAGTCTTTTATCTCTTGTCGAATGTTCGTTTCCATTTTCTGAATAGCTTCTAATATTTTCCAGTTTGGATCCATTGTCTTAAGTTCAAAAGAGGGTCTTCTTGGCAGATTTTTGTTTACTTCAGCTTGTTGCATCATTCTTCTTTCTTTTTCCTTTTCACTTCCTCTTGTCACAATGGTTCTTTCTGTTCTTTCCATTTTTCCAATTTTCTGTAATTATACCGCTTATCCTGCAGGTGGCGCTGTTTTCCTTGTGATTTTTCCTTTTAGCTTATGTACTTTCTTGCTGCTTCTCTTTACTTTATTTCCTGTTTCCTAATTTGTAGTTTATCCTCCGACCGCTAGGTGTCTCTTCTTCCTTTTTCTTTTCCTTTCACCCCGGTCACCACCTTTCTTGCTTTCTCTCTTTGATATTCCTCCAACCCTTCTTTTCCTGTTGCCCACTTCCTGCCTCTCACGCGGTCCCTGACCTTGAAAACGCCGAGCCGGATCACAAACAAGCCTCCTCCCCCCCTCCAAAATGAAAAGAAAAACAATTTTCAGGTACGTTACAGGTTCTCTATCTAAATTTCTTATCTGTCCAGTTCTTTTACTCTTCTTTCTTCCCCTCTGTCCGCTACTTCTCTTCCCCGTCCGCCGCCGTCTGCTTCTCCTCCTCGTCCGCCGCCGTCTACTTCTCCTCCTCGTCCGTTGTCGTCTGCTTCTCCTCCTCGTCTGTCGCCGTCTACTTCTCCTCCTCGTCCGTTGTCGTCTACTTCTCCTCCTTGTCCGCCGCCGTCTACTTCTCCTCCTCGTCCGCTGTCGTCTACTTCTCCTCCTTGTCCGACGCCATCTGCTTTCCCTCCTCGTCCGTCGCCGTCGCCATCTTCTTTCCCTCCTTGTCCGCCACTGTCTGCTTCTCCTCCTCGTCCGTCGCCGTCTGCTTCTCCTCCTCATCCACTACCGTTCTTCTTTTCCTCCTCGTCTCACCTAATCTTTCTAACTACCACCGTTACTTTTCCTGCTAATAACTTTATTTACCACCGCCTTCTCTTTCCTCCCTCGCCTTTCGACTCGCCGTGTTCCAAACACCCTCTCTTTCTTTCTCCTTCCCTCTGGCCGAGTTGCTTTCGTCCGCCTTGTTGGGCTGCTTGTTGACTTTTGGATAGTTAGTCTAACAATTTTAGTTGTATGTCCTTTTACTTCCTTTATTTTTCCTTCTTCACCTCTGACAAAGTCTTTTCTATGAGGCACTTCAATTTAGCAAACAGCTTTCCTCAAGTTGCTTGATCCTTCCCTTCCCCCTAAAAGCCGGCTCGGCGAGGCTTGGCTTGGACCCCTGTTTGCGGCTGCGGTTTGCTCTCGTCCTCCAGCTATTTCCCCTTATTTAGAGGTTTTTAGCAACCTCCTTTCAGCTTTAATAGCTGTATGAGGACCCCGTGAGCCCACCTGAGTCCCCTTTAACGGGGGGAGCGATCTTCCTTTAAATTTTACCCCGCAAATGGTACAGCATCTCCACCTGCTGCCTTGGATTGCTGCTAGCACTTCGCCATCTTCGGGAACTGAATTTTTATAGCCATTTAGCCTTTTTTGGTAAAGAGCTCTGGTGCCACAACAAACTACAGTTACCAGGATTCCCTAGCACTCAGCCAGAGCAGTTAAAATAGTCTCAAACTGGTTCATTTTTGTAGTGTGTTTTGGACCTACTATGCACATAAAGGTAAAGGTAAAGGTTATCCCTTGACATGACTGTAGTTATAACTGACTGTAGGGGGCGGTGTTCATCTCCATAACTAAGCCAAAGAGTCAGCATTGTCTGAAGATGACTCTGGTGGTCATGTGGCCAACAGAACACTGCTACCTTCCCACTGGAGTGGTACCTATTTATCTACTTGCATTCACATGCTTTTGAACTGCTAGGTTGGCAGAAGCTGGGACTAGTGATGGGGGTTCACCCCATCATGCAGCACTTTGGCCTTGAACTGCCAACCTCCTAACTTCCGATCATCAGAACTGGCATCTTTGGGGTGAAACAGATGGGCAGGAAGTGGCAGCTTGAAGGTGTCCCTTCCAAAGACAGATTGGGGCCACTACAACCACACACTGCAGCCCCAGCCCTCCTTGAAGCTGGCAAAGATCTGCTCCTTTTTGGCGCAGAAAAAAATATAGCGTTTGCAGCTCTGCCACAGCCCAAAGCCTGCTTTGAGCAGCTCCTGCTGGAGCACTTTGAAGTCATCCATGTCTGGGCAGCTGGGTGGCTTCACATCAGCTTCAGGGTATCATCAGAGCATGCGGCATGTAAGCACCATGCTCCAATAACACCCAGAAGCAGGCTTTTTTCATTTTATCTATTTGGGCCCTTAACCACTAAGCCACATACTGCACATAATACTGAATCAGTAAAGCAAAATTGTGTGGCACTGTTATTTCAGAATCACATTAACTAGATTTTTCATCTTTGTTTACAAAACTCTATTATTTTCCATCCATAATCAGCCAGTACATACACAGTGAGTCCATGATAATTTCTTGACTTAAGCCTATTAGGCTACTGGTGAAACCTGAATTAATTTTAACATAAACCAAGACGGCAGTATTTCAGCAAACAGTGGACTGCAAATGTACTGAACCATGCTGCAAAAGTAAAAGTGATTCATGCAAATATGGTTGGCAGAGATCTAAGCACAGCTTAATTACATAGTGAATGCTTCAGCTTATTCGCAGAGGGGAGAACAATTTTCACAAACCTATTACATACCATAGATCTGGCTCTGCCTAGTTTAGGTGTGGATATGAGAGATGCCAGTCATTTCCCTAGGCCGCTTCATCAAGGGGCCCTTCTGAAACTTCTTGGATAACATGCAAACCTTAAGAAACTGTATCTACCACATAAAAATATTCCACTAAGCGAGACTCATTGGCAACAGTCTCAAACCTTAGTGTTTTGGCCAGACTCCCAGAGAGAAGCAAGAGCAGTTTGAAACTGGCAAGACTGAAAAGTGAAAGGGGTTGAAACAGCCAAGAGCTGGCAAACAGAAATGGACCTCCAGTTGTTATTCTGGTTGCTGCTGCTGATTATTTTAAACAAAGAAAAGGAAAGAAAAAAAACTTAGATTACCAGAATTCTTTGTGTAACAAATTCTCCTTTGCTAGTGGGTACATTTATTCATCAACTTCTACAAAGACTATCCATTACAGAGATGCATACAAATGTTATGGCTGAAATCTTGGGCAAGAGTAGATGGCATGTAGCCTTCAAGATGTTGCTGGAATGTTCCCCAGTTTTAATAAAACAATGAGAAAGAGAGGGAACTTTTATAATGCGATGTATTAATCACATTTTTACACCTGATAAGAGATCAAAAATATTTAAAAGTAGCTCCATTGAATGTTGGAAATGTAAAAAAAAAGTTGGAACTTTCTTCCTTAGACTTGTGAGGTAGCATAGAAATACAGAATCGTGATCCATAAAGTGATGAAGGATATTTTTAACCTAAAAATACAGTTGAAATCTTAATTCTTCCTACTTGGACTGTTATAAAAACAATTATAGAAGAATTATGGAAAGACTTTTACATTAAATAATTATGTCTGAAAGAATTGTTTATGCTCAGAGGTGGGGCAAAATAACAACTCCAACAAAATAAGATTGGCTGACGAAGATTGTTGAACTTGCTGAGATGGATAAACTGTCAATTTTAATCAAGGAAAAATAATTAGTTTTAAATAAGATTGGGAACTGTTTATTTCTATTATGCATTCTTATCAAGGGCAAATGTCAGTTTTAGATGTTGTTAAATGAATGAGGTTGGATTATTTAGTAGTACAACACATATTATGATTTAATATGTGATGGTTTAAATGAAGTATGAAGAATTAGAGGAAAATGATCAGTTAGAAAAGGGGAAGTCACTAATACAGTTATATGTAGTGTATGCTTAGTACATTTAGTTCTGTTTGTTAATTTGATAGTGGTGTGGTTTTGTGGTTTATGTAATGATATTTTATAAAGAGAGAGAATGTAGTTGTTTATATTTTATGTGTTTGCGGTTTAATAAAAAATAATTTAAAAAAACCAAGATGTTGTTGGACTTCAACTCCTATTGCCTGTTGAGAGCATAGCTAATGGTGACAGATGGTGGAAATTGCACTCCATTGAGATATGGAGGGCCACAAGTTGCATGCCCTTGCTATGCACACTTCAGAAGGAGTTGGCATACGTGTACACTGTAAGGCTCACTTCAAAGCAAGCATACACAGGATTTTGCTGCTAGTAGCCAACGGGAATGGGAAAATCTAGCAGATCCTCTTTCTCCTTCAAGGATATAATTTAAACTTCCCTTTCTTATTGGGGGGGGGTGTCATTTTTTAGAGGAGGAGAAAGCTCTTGCTCATTCCTAGATATTTATTTTTCTTCCATATTATTTATCCCAGGGATGGTCGGAGTGCAGCATGCAGACCCTGAAGACTAAATGTGCCTCCTTTAAGCCCTCCAGATTTGCAAACTGCCCTTTGGATGCCTCCTTAAAGTAACTAGCCTTTCCCAGAAACCTGTAAGCACATAGGTAACAAAACCATGACCAGAACCACACCTGGTAATTTTAGCATTTCTTTAAAAAAAATCCAATCTAGAAGTGGCCTTCTCACTACTTCTGGATTTTGGGTTTTGTTTGAGGGCACTGTGTCCCGTTCCCCCCCCCCACACACACACACACACACACTGGAGACCCCAGAGACAGAACATTGGACTCCATGCCCACTACATTTGTCCATCCCAGATTTAGAATGGCTCCTATAAGGCAACAAAAACACTAACCATTTCCTTCTTAAAGCATTAAAATACCAAAAGCACTGGCAGCAGTATGATTGAAAAATATACATTCCCAGTGTCCTCAACCTTTTAATTTAGGAGGTTCCCTCACATGTATCTACAGAGGGGATGAGAGCACTGACCGCCAATAAGGCTTCCGCCCCCCTCCCCAACTTTTTTGTTCCATTGCCAAATTTATGACATTTGCTGAGAATGAGACATTGAAAATCATTCACACTTCAGATTCTTAAATTGCCTGTGTTCTCATTCCCTTGGTAATCTTGCCTGGTTTTTTTTCTATTGGATTTCTTCACTGTATTTCTAAATACTCAGCTGACGTTGCCAGAATACTAAAAATTTGGGGGCTGAATATTGGAAATTTGGAGACTGAAGGAGGCATCTGAGAAGGCAAAATTCTTATTTGCAGGGACCTCATTTTGCACGGACGCACACACACACACCAGCTCTAGCCCTTCTTCTCAGAACCTAAAAATCAGTCTTTCCCACATCATTGAAAAGGAAGGAAATGCTAAATATTTTTCTTGTATCAAGAGAATCCAAAAGGAGGGGCCTGACATTTGCCTATTCTATTTAGAAACTTTTTCAACCATTACTTGTAAGCTTGGGTTGTAGCATTTTGTATGAGGCATATCTAGGTGATGAAAGCAGGCAAGGGCAGGGTTTAATGATATCCCTCTTATGTATTGAACATTTTTACCCCATGCTTCTGCACTTCTAGAGATTCCCTGGCTGGCAAATGAATCACGATTGGGAGAAAAGTGGGATACAAATTCATATAATAAATAGATGAATAAATATTTTCCCACCTTTCTCCAACAGTGAGCCTGAACGTGGTTCACCAAAAATGTTTAAAACAAAACACAGGCAGAAAGTGTGATCATAATTATAAAAAATTTAGAATAAATAATTTTTCCTAACTGAAAATAATTTACAAGAGGGTGCTGGAAAGGTCCTGGGCCAACTAGGAAAGGAATGGCCTCCAGCCATGAACCTTATATGCTATTCCACATATTTGTCCTACAGTTCAATGCACTTGGCACATTATTTCTCAAGTTTCTTTAACCCTTCCATATATATATATATATATATATATATATATATAATGTCTGGTCACAGAAATCCTGCTCTGCTGCTACTATCATCTCTGAATCAAACAGTTTCTTCATTTCAAACTCTTTTTATGGTCTGGAAACAGAAACTAGTAAAATGGTGAGTAGCGTGGATGATCTATGTATCCAAACCTCATTTTTTTCAAAACATCCATAGTCCTGCCAGCCCTGTGAGCAAGCGCATTTTTCTGCAAAAAGAAAACAAGTTTCTGCAGCTTTGCTCACAGTTCTTCTAGGGAGAGGGGGGAATGAGTAATATAAAAATATCCACTTCTTCTCCCTCTCCAAAACTCTCTTAGAATAGGTAACCATTTAACCTGTTTCCTGAAGAAAGGAAGGTGGATGAGTGCCAAGCTATGTTTCCCATATTTTCTTCAGAAGAAAAATATGAAAAGGTGACCTAGTGTTATATTTGCTTTCTCTTCACTATTTCTCAGATTAAATAGTGCCAGTGCCTCTTAATCTCTCTAAGATTTGCTACCACATGCTTCACTGTTGATCCATCATCTTAGGGCACTTGGATGGAACATTGTGACAGAAATAAAACATGTTTTGCCGCATAAGGAATTAGAAATACAAGGCTGGGGTTTAAAGTCTCCAATTTCCAACTGTATGTGAAGATACCACTTCTGCAAAAGAAAAACAAATTCCACACAGAACACTCAAAATACTTTCTTAATACACGGGCTAAAGTTTTCCCTATAAAGGTGCCTATATATTCTATAAAGTAATGCTATGTTCTTGTTGGTCCTCTGGTTTCCCATAAACCTTGCCCACCAAAATGATTTGCCTGTACCATTTTCAGAGTATTTTACAATTATTTTTGCAGGTATTTTCCAGCCTAGTTTATGGTTGAGAGTTGACCAAGGAGGCTGTTTTTCACACGTCTCCACTCCAATGTACAGCTTCTTCACCACTCCATATCTCCTTATCTGAAAATCACCTATAGAGAAGGAATTACCACAGATAACTTTCCCTGGGCAGGAAGCTAGGGGTTTAGCAGAGAAATTATTATACAATGGAAAAACAGGAGTCTCATACATTTCTCAGCCATCTCATGATCAAGATAAGCACAAGAACCATCACAGCCTACTCAAAATAATGTCATTATTTTTTCTTTTCTTTTGCTTTTTTAAAAATCCCAGGAGCAAACCCAGGCTGTAAACCTGCAGTTGCAGGGGGGACCTGCAATTTCAGGGGGACTGTAGCCCCATTCACCACAGCTGTATTCCTATTCCTTGATCTTCCTTCCAACTGACCAGGAGCACCTCCATCAGTCTCCCCATTCTGTATTCACCTCTATCCACTAATGGGGCAATGGCTGCTCCCTCTCTCTCGTTATTTTCTAGTTTCCAGTGGAGCAGTTTAGAGAAAAAGACCAGTTAAAACAGGAGGAACCTCTCTCCATCCCAAACAGGATCACTGCCCCTCACCCACCCTCCACCCCCAAAGTGGCTACCTCAAAGGGACAGCCCCTTTTGGGGTTATCTCACTGGTGGCACCTCTGCGGGTGACAGGTCCATCACCCCAGCAGCCCCATATACCCCCCCTTCAGGCAGGGAAGCACATGATGACAATGGTGGTTCACCAGCTACATGGTCAGTGCCTGTGAAGCCTATGTTGATGGTCTTCTCAGCAGGCAAGCAGCAGTTCTGAATTTATTGTTGTGTCCCTTCAAGTAGTTACCAATGTATGACAGCTCCAAGGTGACCCTATCATGGGGTTTTCAGGAGCTGAGAGTGTATGACTCACCCAAGGTCACCCAGTGGGTTTCCATGGTCAAATGAGGAACTGAACCCTGATCTTCAGAGTTGTAGTCCTGTGCTCAAACCACTACCGTGTACTGGCTCTCTATACCTATCAGACAGGCATCCTTTCAGAAAGTAACGGTTACATCCCGGAGCAGACCTTGTCATTAGGCAGAGTGAGGGGGCTATCTCGGACATTATTATCATAACTATCATTAATTTTATTTATATATTTCCTTTTCCCTCAAAATGTGGTCTCAAGATGGCTTAAAATTAATTGATTTGGGTGTTATGATAATGCAGCTTTTGTTCATTATTTAATTTGTTATTATTAGATTTTTAACAGTAGAATCTGGTACATGTGGGATTTACCCCCTAAACAGCCATAATAACATGGCTGATTTTGGGTATCATTAATTTAATGGTCCCAGACCCCTCTAAATCTCATTGGAAAATATTTGGAAGGGGCAGTCCTGTTGCATCTTGGAATTGCCAAAACATGATCTGTTCAAGCTGAAAGCAAAAGGTTTCTAGTTGGTATATTAGCAGGCTGTTGCCCTTTCAATATACAGAAGGATGCAGCCCATTCGAACCAGTGTAATACAGCAATCATATTTCGCCTGCAAAATTGTTTTATGCATGCACCCATGGCTCATTCCACTTCTCATTAAATTGTGCCATTTGGGTTGCCAACCCTGGAAGGTATTGGCATGCTAACAACAAGATTTGTAACAGTGTTCATTAATGAAATCTAATTCAAAATGTCTTTCACGCAACGGTTGCGAAAGGCTCTGTTGCATTTCAGTTTACACTACGTTTTATACCTCATGGCTTTTTATATGTGCTCTTAGAAGTGATATTTCTAACTGTATCCCTCTGATATTTAAACAGTCTCAAACTCACCCAATGTGACTGACTATTATTTACCTTTTTTTCCTAGGAATATGTTATAGTATCTGGCAGGAGAACAGATTTATTGCAAAACAGAAAACAAATGATACATGTGTACAATAAAGGTAACCCTTGCAGAAATTGAGTTTGGCTCAGGTTTAAGGACCTGAGTATTTGTCTGGAATTGGCCATAGATCAGAACTAACTTTTTAAGTGTATTTAACTCTTTGGAAGTCCACTTGAGGCTAACATGCCAGTGATAGAAATCACTCAGTTTTTCTGTCTCCTGCATTCGCACTGTTTAAATGTCATTATCCCTTTCCTGAATATGAAAATATTTGCAAATGTTGATAAATTCTTAAGAGTTTACTGTAATGAAATTCTCCTCCATCTGCAGCTGTGAAATTTTACAGGTACAACCATTTTCAGCATAGTGAGGAGGCCCATGTTGTACCCGCCAGGCATTCAGATGTTAAGGATAACTCTTAGGGAGAAAAAATGTGACAACCCTAGGACAGCACTAGCATTGTCTACAGGGATGGGGTATATGACTTTACTGAACTTTGTAAATGCACTAATAAATATTAAAAAGAGCAATTAACAGATAGGATGTAATCAAATAATACTATTCATTTGTAAATAGTTCAGCAAGATAATGGCATTCACAGTTTTAAAACGGTTAAGTCCTTCCAAAAAAGGCAGTTGGGGGACAAAGAATTACCGCATAGGTTGACATATTCTATCACGGCAAACCAATACTGATTTTCCCCCCACTGCTAATATATCCTTTGCTTACTCTGATGTTATGCAGTTATTCTTTCAGGAAGAGTGAATCCCAGATTTTCTCTCACCAAGCTTGTAAGGATAAAATACCCTCTTTCCAGTTTTTAGCTACATTGCAAGCTTCCAGCAGGAAAAAAATTGTAATAATCTCCTTGTGTTTTAGTGTTTGCTATGGCAGCAAAAAAGGAGGAAGCAGCAAAAGACTCTTACAATAATATGTTTCATGCTTTGTGATGGCAGTAATTTGGTGTACCTCTTGGAACCAGAACCTCTGGACATTTGGACATTCCACCCACATTTCTGAATAAGAACCTTTAGAATAACATCCCCACCAGCATGTGAGAGCAATATTTTTTTTGTCATTCTGTTTATCTTAACTAGCTACGATTTATAGTTGATTTATAGTTGATATTGAGAACGTTATCTTTAGTAAGTGTGGACTTAAGATCTGGGAGTGGGGAGACCTCAATGTAAGATCAATCATTGTCTGAAATATTAATGCAAAGATCAGTTTCCTTTTAACCTGCAGGCCAATTCCATAGACACTGCTTATCATCAAATTTTTCCCATCTCTCTCCTTTAAATGAATTATATGGCTCTACATATAGGATTTGAAAGAGTAATAGCACATAGGAGGGATTACCTTTAAATGAAAGGCTTTTAGCAAAGGTAGCTCCTTGCTTCTGTTGTATCCAGTTGATTCTGGTGTCTCTAAAATGATGATGATGATGATGATGATGATGATGATGATGATGATGATATTGCCTAGAAAGATATTCCTCCTTAAAACAAACCTCTTATTGTAAAAACATTCCATCTTTCCCAGTCCATATACTGACCCAACTTGTTAGAAAATTGAAAAAAAACAGGGTGGAATAAAAGGGGGCAATTGGTGTTGGTCTGGGAGCGAATATTTTGAGCCAGTGTTTCCAGATATCTAACAAATTCCTGAAGAAACCATTCCAGATCTGCATAAGCAGTTTTAAAATAAAATAAAATAACAGTCTCCTTTCCATAAGTGAGTTCCACTGACTTTCCAAAGTAGCCGATTTAGTTGAAGAACTGTGTCTGATAGGAGATTATCACACTGCCCTTTCCCATCTCACGCCTCCATGCCCAGGTCAGAGGCATCCCATATCGGATCATGGCATCCTGTATCCAATCTGGACTTTTCCACCACTTTTTGAAAGAATGAGACTTTTCCATTCTTAGCAAATTATTGCAGAAGTCTAGATTGGTATGGGATGCCATAATTAGGTATGAGATGCCTCTGACCTGGGCACAGAGGCATGCAATAAAATCCATGCTTAAAAATTTTCATCCTGTGCCAAGGTCAGGACAGAAAGATGGAAAAGGGCAGTGCAATCATCTCCATAATCTAAAACAGTTGGCTCTGTTGTACAGTATAATACTAACTCAGTAGTATAATTTAACATCTGATATAGCCAACCCACTGACTGGCAAATACATGTGCTGAACTGATTTTAAAATCTGGAGGGTTTTTTTTACAAACAAATATGAATTGGTCTTGCCAAGTCAGAAATCTTTATTTTGAGGGACATAAAAGGATTGTTTGGAACAAAAAGCAAGCAAACAAACAAACAAACAAAAACTGTAGCATTAAGCACATTTTCAGCAAAGCAATACAACCAAAATGAGAAAACTATAATGTAAAGGGATTTAATTGAAAACCTGTCAGATTAAAGCACTCAAAGCTCTGTGCTTTCACTTAGGCATCTCTCAGTATAGATTTCTCCCACTTTCGGATTTTTTTTTTTTTTTAAAAATTCCCATCACCTTCATTAGGAAATTTACAAACTGTTCTATTTTTAAAAAGAAAAAAAAGAACTGGAAAGGAAGTAACTATCACATTCCGTATCTCCTCCGATAGCTTTATTTTAAAAATTTTGATTTTTATGAGATCGTGGGGTCTGCAAGGATCAGCATGGCTTTCCCTCCATGGGTAGAGGCCCAGGGTTTGGAGCAAAGGAGAGATTTTTCTATATGCAAAATATCCAAGAATGGCATGGGGAGTGTTTTAATACATCAAAAATTCTGGTTTAGAAAAAGGTCAAATTCATAGAACCATAGAGTTGGAAGAGACCTCAAACACCATCAAGACCCCCCCCCCCCAAGATGCAGAAGTACAAAATCAAAGTATCCCCAAAGATGGCCATCCAGCCTCTATTTACAAACCTCCAAAGAAGGAGAGTCCACTACACTCCGAGGAAGTATGTCCCACTGTCGAACAGCTCTTACTGTCAGGAAATTCTTCCTAATGATGAGGTGGAATCTCTTTTCCTGCAGTTTGAATCCATTGCTCCAGGCCCTATTCTCTGGAGCTGCAGAAAACAAGTTTGCTCATCTTCAGGATGAAATCCTGAAAATATTTAAGCAGGGCTATCATGTCACCTCTTAACCTTCTCTTCTCTGGGCTAAAATACCCAGCTTCCTAAGCTGCTCCTCACAGGGCATGGTTTCCAGACCTTTCACTATTTTGCTTGCCTTCCTCTGGACATGCTCCAGCTTGTCAACATCCTTTTTGAACTGTGATGCCCAGAACTGGATACGGTATTCTAGGCGAAGCCTGCCCAAAGCAGGTACTATTACTTCCCTCAATCTAAACACTATACTTCCTTTGATGCAGCCTAGAATTGCATTGGCTTTTTAAGCTGCTGCATCAACCTGTTGACTCATATTCAGGTTGTGGTCTAGTAGGACCCTTAGATCCCTTTTAGATGTACTATTGTCAAGCCAGATGTCACCCATCCTGGATCGGTGCATTTCTGCCTAAAGTAGTACTTTACATTTCTCCCTGTTGCAATTCAATTTGTTAGTTATTGTAATTATCCCTCCTATCCCCCAAAGTGGCAAAGTAGACTAGATGCTGCATTCCTCAGGAACCCCTGGAATTCTGGCTGGTGGAGAAGAAATGATGGCCACCATCTTGAGCTTCTTTGAGAAAAGGTGGGATATCAAATCATGAATAATAATAATAACAACAAAAACAACTGAAACAATAAATAATTTGACCAAAGCTTTGAAGAGTTAATTTGGGGACCATTACTCCCAGAATCTCCCAGCCAGCATGGCCAGTTGCTGGCTGTTAGTCCAAAAAGTGACATTTTCAAGCTGTGACCTAGACTGCAGTGGCATCTCTGTTAGTGACTGTAAATTCTCTGAAAATGAAATCCTCTGAAAGTTTCCTTCTCATTCCTCAGGCTTTGGGACTATTGCAGAACCCTCAATTTTGTGTTCCAATTACTGAGTCAACGGAAGCTCTTAGTTCCATTTAATTTGTACTAGGAAATGGCAAACCAGACACCACAGAAACTGAGAGGGACCACTTTAATGAGTCCTACTGAATAATCTGAAGAGAATTAAATTTTAATGATTGACAGTAAATAGGATACAGCTTTCATATCAAAGTTCATATATATGTCGGTGCAACATCCACCATCCCAATGGGCAGTTCATTAGTACCAATCAGTTCATATTCTTTTTGTTCCTACAGATCTCTCAATTTATTTTCCAGACTGGATATATTTTCAGACTGTATATACAATCCTCTTAGAAGAAGAAGAAATAGATTTTGTACACATACACACACAGTTATTATTGAAAATGCCAACTAAGTTTTGGAGCTGAATTTTTAAAAAGATTAAAACTTAGTGCTGACCATTGATCTAAATTTTCATGGATGTTGTGCAACTTTGAAAGACAATGTAACAAAATCAATGGGGAAGACAGAATGGATACACATGGCATGGACACTAACTGGAATGAGCCATTTATGGAAAGCATCTATTTATTTCTACAAAAGACACCTTAGAATTAAATATGGATGCACACTGGGGATCTGGACACAATTATACTGACTCACACACTGCCGGCACCAAGAGAAGGGGACAACCAAGAGATGATACAAATAACTATTCCCCTCCCCCCCCCCCAAAAAAAAAAACCCATATGCCATTTGGCATGAATGCGAAATGTCCAGTGCCTGAGAAAGCTTCAGTTGTAGCTTAATGTTTTGCCATAAGGCATGAATATTTAGTTCTGCTGAAGAAAAAGGCAACATAGGAGGGCCAAATTCCATCCTTCCATCATATTACAACTATTACCATCTGATCCCTTATAAACTTGCATGATGAACAAATTGAGACATGCAAAAATGGAAATGATACCTAGATTGCCTTGTATTAATTTCCTTATTGCAATATAATTGCATGGCAGTAATTCACTAGATGATTAACCAGGTGCCTTGGGAATGATTTGGCCCACGGCAGAAACACAGTCAGTGAACGAGTCTTTGGAATAATCTTCAAGGAAGACATTGTGAACTGCAAATGGATATATTTGGGAACCATGCAATGGGGTTATCCCTAGTCTGCAAAAAAATGCCCTAAATCCTTCCTAACCGAATGTGGGAGAAAGAGGAACTAGGAATGTCATTCTTCACCAATTTCACCCTCAAAGGAAGCAATAAGCAAAATTTTCCTCTCACTGAAAAGAAAAAGTCTTCAAAAACTGTGCAGCTTTCAAAGACTATTTGCACTTTGGGACTTATTTTGCACAACATTTACATATGGTATTTTTGTGCATAAAACAACATTTTATGAGCAGGGTACAGAATTTTCTGTATAGGAAAATAATATCTGGACAGAAATCATGCTGTTTCCTACTCAGAGTACATCTTAGTTAAGGATTCATTCTGTGAAAAAACTGCACTTAGTACTTTTGCACAGACAACAACATTTTCTGCACAAGAGACAATATTTTCTGCACAGGAAATTAATGTTGCTGTTTTCTGCACGGAAAATGGTGTTTTCTGTACAAAAATGTGCAAATCTTGTATAGAATAAGTCGTGACCAGATTCTCATCTAAGTTGATACCTATCAGTGTTTTTCAACACTCAAGAAACACATTTTTCCACCATTTTCGAAATGTTTTTGATTATTCTTTCCATCCCTAACTGGAGCTGAGAGATTAACCCACAGAAGGATTACTCCTTTTTATTATTTTATTTTATTTTATACAGGCTCTATCTATTCAACATCCGTATAACCATACAGAAAGCATGCAGCCATCTCTAGGCTAGGACCACCTGTACTTCTTGAATTTAGCAAGTGTAGACAGGGAGGATTTTATTTCTTTTGTTGTTTAACTTACCACATTGGATAAATTTCTTCAGAAATGCATTGAGGAGATTTTGAGGTGACAGATGCTAAAACCATCAAGCGGGGGGGGGGGGGGCATGAAACAAATAGATTTATTCACTCCTAGTTTTTTGCAACAGTGGGCTTTACCACATGAGGCTAAAAAGAGGAATTTTAACAAAATAAAACCATCTTTGGCTGGTGCTTATAACAAAATGTCGCATCTGTCCTGCTGCTACCCTGCATTTCATTGGTTACTGTGATGCACCTTTTCATTGATAGGCAAAACCTGTCAATAGCTCTCATTGTCACTATTATAACACAACTGCACTAGTGCAAAAAATCTCTTCATTTCAATTCTGGTGCTGCAACAGTCATGCGGCAGGATGGAAACTGATTTATTTATTTATTTATTTGTTTATTTATGGTTATCCTTATTTTATTATTTATTTCAAAGATTTGTATCCCACCTTTCTCCCACAATTGGATTCAATTCAATTCATCCTTATTTATGATCCTTAAATCCTTATTTATGATTCCCCTTCTCTCTCCCCTTCCCACTCACTATTCCAAAGCAGGCTACCTCCATGCTTGTCAGGGATTTATATGATAAAATAAAAATAAAAATAATTTTATAATCATTTTAATCAGTTTTGCCATAATTATGCAAACATAGAAAAATTAAAAACAAGTAAGGCAACAAGTACAGAGTCAGCCTGCTTTGGGAGGAGGAGGAGAGGAAAAGATTCAGGCCCCTTATGGCACTGACTGCTGCATTGCTGGAACTGCAGCGAAGAGACTTATCACACCTGGTGAGGGTGATTCAAAGCACTGCAACAGCATGAAAGAAAAGAGATGTGATAAGAAATGTTTTCAAAGTGGTATGTTCCTGTTTCCTTTCATCATGCAGTTGCCGTAAGACACGAGGCTAGTGTGATAATGTCTGGTATGTATATTAGGATGTGAGGAACTGGAGAGACAGATTTGAAGTGGAGAGCTCTTGAAGTCAAGCAGCTTTCTGTGAAGTTTGGAGAGCTGCACTTTAGAATCAAAGCTCCACATCATGAAATAAATGCAGTCCATGAGGTGGGTTCCCTTGCGTCACCTGCCTACATACAGAAACTATGAACAGCAAATTATTTTTGACATTCCTCCTGGGCATAAAGTTGAAATACAGGACAGGTCTTGGAAAAGGAGGATGTCTGGTCACCTTGGGCTACTGGAACAGTATATATAGCAATGTTTGCTATTTCATCTTACCGTAGTACTGTTGCATATGTCTATAATAGCAAACATTTCAGTATGTACTCTTCCAGTGGCACAGGTTGACCAGACCTCCTCCTTTTCCAGGACATGTCCTACATTCAACGTTATATCCAGGAGAAATTTCAAAATATCCTCCACTTTGAGCATGATTGAGAAGCATGAATTTACATTACTATTAGTGTTTTTAGCCTTTACTTTGTAATATCCTACATTTTTCCTGAAGGTCTTATATTTTGTGGTGCTTTGTCCACCTTTGTAAGTAGAACATCTAGTCACCCTGCAGTAGCAGGCTCCCATAATTCTGGAAACCATTTAGGATAGTATGTATAATGTAAAATCCAGCCATAAGTATGTTAAAAACAAAAGCAAAACCACTTTAGGCTACTAAAATGAATCCAATCCTCCCTTCCTGGTAGCAGTACAAACTTGAGATTCAGAAAGCAAAACCAAACAATGTGGTTGTATTTAGGAGAATATGAAGGCATTCCTGAAATTGACCATATATCTTGGACCAATAGCAAAGTAAATTGGTCTCTGATTTAATAGTTTAGGTAGCTAATCACAGTTTACCCAGAAATGTATTTTTCATCTTCATAATAAGCTGAATGTAGGTGACAAATGGACAACTGGTTTGTATCAGCTGACTGTTGTAGCAGTTAAATTACTACAATATTGGAGAGTTAAACTGGGAAAGTTGATTCAGTCCAGACCTAATGGTATTTACTTGCAAGGATACATTCTTGAATATCAGAGTCAGACTTCCCAACACGGGTTTCATCCAGCTGTTTTAAACTACAACCCATGTAATCCCAAGTTACTGCAGCCATAAAGAGGGACTTGAAATCCAAAACATCTGGAGAGCAAGATGCTGGGGAAGGCTAGTACAAACAGCAGTGTTGGTTTATATCAGTCGTTTCCAAGGTTCGGTGTTTTGGACTTCCACTCCCAGAAGACCTAGATTGCATGATCAATGATAGTCAATTTCTGAAAGTTGAAGTCCCAGATATATAGATACCACACAGTAGAGAACCATGAGTTTTTAATTAAAATACATGGGTTCTACAAAAAAGAATACTAGGAGATACAGGAGAAAAGGTGGGACAAGAGAAGATGAAGTGATGTATGAGAGAAAGAGTATATTTGAGGGTCTGTGGCTGGATGGAGATACTGGGGGATGAGGAAGAATTGTTCTCCCAAGGATTGCAAGTTTCAGCAGCCAGGAGAAAATGGATAATATATATATTCAAACTTACTAGCCAAAATATTGGCCCCTCATTTCTCTCTCTCCCTCTCGCTTTTTCATGTTCTGCTGCTTTTAAACAAGCTCTTCCACACTGACCAAGTTTTTAACCTTACCATAAATTACGAGTCTCATGGATGAACTCTAGGGAAGACATTTTTATCTCTGTAATTGAAATGCGGAAATTATACACTGTGCAGAAAATGTGTTAGAGACTTTGCTTCTCACCTGGAAACATTTTAAGCGTTAAATGATTCATTAAGTTATACAAGAGCAAGACAACATGGACAGAAGTATTTCAGCTGCCTGCTTGCGAGTTTATGAATTAACTCTCTCTTGATAACTTTCATTATTTAATTTTACACTTTCCTGAACACTCTAATATCAGATAGATACCTGTGAATTTAACAAGACAGGAAGAACAGGATGTCAGCTGCTGTTTTTGTGTTTTTGGTTTGTTTTTGAACACACAATGTTGAACTGGTGTCTATGGCTAGATCTTCTTGATTAGTCCCACCTAGGGGACCCATTATTTGTTAAATGGCAAGTCAACACATAAGTAAATCCCATTGATTCAGTGGGTCTACTCTATTAGAGTCAATGATAGGATTCGGGCATTTGTATGCATATTGTTCTTTCACCAGGGATTTTTCACAGAAGCACATTAGAAGCTTCTAAAACTCAATTTTCAATTATTTTTAGACTCTCCATTCCCCCTGTGTTTCATCATGTTTGGTGCTTCCACCAACCTGTCTTCAGCAAAGGACAGTTGGAAAGGAAATACATCATGATAGACATTCAGGTGATTTGAAGTGCCTCACAAAGGATTTCTAATTCCCAGTTGCTTGCCTATAGTAACAACTACCACAATCCCCACCTAGATGAGATTCATTCACACATACCCCATTCTTTTGTTCTAAATATATATCATTCACCTCTCTTTCTGCAACAAGTCCAGTTGCTAGATCTTGAGGTTCTAGGAAGATCTATGTGGATCCCATAAGCATGAATGTCTGTTGCCAATGGCAGAGCCATCATAAGATATTTGGCTACTTGAGGCAAAGGACAAGATGACTAAACTGTCTAGTGATTTGTCTCTAATTTGAACACGGGTCAGTGGGTAATGTGTCCTATCACAATGGAAGCAGCAAGTTATTCTATGAGGTCCTGAACAGGTTGTGTTACATACACAATTCTGTCCTCCAACAGAGGGAAACAGTTGAGGTATTCAGGAAGAACATCCATTCATGAATTTTACCCACAACATCTGCCATGTGAGGTAGTCAGATCACCTTGCCTCATGATAGGGTCAGTCTAGTTTAGGACTATAGTCTCTGAATGACTACCTTCATACCAGTTTGACAGATATGCTGGATATGATATTCTTACCATTTTCAGGAGTGACTAGTGTCCTTGTTTATGGATGAATCAGATGAAAGGGGCATTATCCTGTGATCTTCACCAGATGCTCCTGTTGGCTCCAGCTAGGCATCAGGTGTGCTGCTGGTGAGCATCACTAGATATCCAGACCAAACCACAAAACTGCAAATAAAGCTGGAAAAGTCAAAGCCGCAAATGTGGATGGCTAACTGGAGTTGCAAAATTAACTGACTAACAAATAAGTTCCTTCCTAACTGTGGGTTGAGCACTTAAAGTTACAGACATTTTTGGTTTCTTCCAGTCAGTTGTTTGGATTATTGAGAAGTTCTGTCTCATCCCCATTTCTCATCTGAGATTCACACAAGGCTTTCAGATGGTAGATTTAAAAATATCCTTCCAATCACAAACCAATTCAGGAATGGCATTGTGGCAATCTTTGCAAATTCTGGAAATGCAAGTCATGGGAGTGTCAAAAAACCAATATATTTTCATCATGTTTCTCCATGTCTAGGACATGGCAAATGAAAGTTGGCAAATGATGGTGGACAGTCATAGTTGGTGGATTCCATGTCAGTGGAACAGTGTATCTAGTCCTTGTTTTAGTTTGGACATTAAAGTATCCATTCAAGGCCCTGGCCCTTACTCTTAATTATATTCAATGCCTTAGATAGATCTTTTAAATACTGACTGAAAGGAGATTCACTGCCCTGATGACATGGAGCCCACTAGTTGCCACTGTGAAATTGTACATGAATTTTCTCGTGTTTCTATCCTTCTCATGTTTCCATCCTTCCACGATATGGGAAAATGTTATTTGACAATGTTCCAAAGCTGACATTTAGCTATGCCCAGGCCCACTGAAACATCATGTCATTGAGCACATTACCATTAATAACTAAGAGTTGTAATATATTGGCCTTCTCTAGTTCATTATATCCAGTTCATTCTAGTTCTCCTCCTTTTCTTCCTACAAGCATTTGGATGCCAAAGGAAAGTCAAATCTGTCTTGAAGATAAAACTCCACCTGGCATTAACACTGACAGAGATATAAAGTCTATTTTCCCTTTTGTTTGCCACACTAAAAGCCTTGGAAGCACAAGCATTTTTTTGGCAATAGGTTTGCAGGCATTGAGTTTACAGTGGCATAAATTCATATAAGCAAATAAGAACGGTTCTTAGATGAAAAGAAATAGCATAAGCTGAAATTTAAAGGATTTTCTTTCCAAAACATTTAAATATTTCTTTAGCAAAATACTTTAGCAAATCACCAGTCCCAACAATAATAAATTCAGCAGAAACATATGTAAGAACAAACATCTACTATAAGTGAAATATTAAGGTTCTTGGGGGTGCTTAGTATGCAGCTTATTCCACATTAAAGAACATAATTTAGAATATACTGACAGCATCTCACATTTCCAGTATATTTTAATGGTTTCTAAACATCCCATGGTATTTGCAATTACTATCTTTCTAACAACATCTATGGTTTCTTCATACCTAAGGTACAGATATGATTTCACTGAAGTATAACAAAATTTTCAAAAAGGAAGGTGAGAAGTGTGACTGTGTTTAATTTTCTGTCTTCCTCGTGTTGGGATGGGGGTGGGGGGTGGGGGTGACATTTGCCTCCTCAACATTTAAATACACATTTTAGAAAATTTTATTTTCCTGTATGTCCAGTTAGATCTTCAGGAATAGCAGATCTGCAGTTTTCAAAGAGATAACTGTGTTGGCCTTTTTCAGTATACAAAGGAGAGCTTCAGTATACAATGGAAAGGAAAGGAAAGCTGGACTACAGACCATTTTTTCAGGTGCATGAAATGTTACCTATGAAAACAATCCTATAAAATATCTAGGATGGCTGTGCTCCATGCAGAGGTTTAATGAGACAATTTTCATTGGATGAAGCAGAGACAAAAATGGAGAGAAGAAACAACTAACAACTAACAACTAATATGTTATACTGTTTAATACTGTCTTAAGGGGGGAGGGATAAAGTGTTTTTAATTGTCATATTTTATATTTTACTGCTGTTAACCACCCAGATTGGTTTGCCAGAGGGCGGTATACAAATAAATATTATTAATATATTATTATTATTATTATTATTACTAACAGTTGTTGTTGTTGTTGTTGTTGTTGTTGTGTGCCTCCAAGTCATTTCCAGCTTATGGTGACCCTAAGACTAATCTATCACAGGCTTTCTTGGAAAATTAGTTTAAAATGGGTTTGGCTTTGCCTTCCTTTGAGGCTGAGAGAATGTGACTTGTCCATTGTCACTCAGTGGGTTTCTATGGCTGAGCAGGGATTTGAACCCTGGTCTCCAGAGTTGTTGTTCAGTGCTCAAGCCACTACATCATGCTGGCTACCTACAAGTAAAATATTTTATTTAGGAAAATATGCCATGAAGAGTCCAAAAGAAAACCAAACCGATTTAAAATACAGTGATTTTCACATACCAAATAGTTGTGTAAACTATAAAACAGAAAATACATTTCTTGAAAAATTTATTTAGTTCTCACAAGCCTGTCATAATAAAATGGCCTCTTCATGCAAATGGGAGAACAACAAAAATGGGGGGGGGGCATTCTAGCTGCTCCAGGAAGAGAGTTCCAAAGTCTAGGGGCTACCACCAAATAGGCTCTATATCGTATTTGCACCAAATATTCCTGTGAAAGTGGTGGGACTGACAAAATGGCCTCTCCTGGGGATCCAGAGCTCAAGTGTGCTCATATGGGGACTTAGGGTCTGTCAGATAGCTGGGGCCTAAGCCACATAGGGCTTTATGGGTCATAACCAGCACTTTGTCCAAATGTGTTCATCTTCCATGTGCTGTACCTGTGCTGTCCATTAATGCAGCATACTGCCACTTTGTTTTAAAAACTGTCCTGATCAGTCATACCCTTTTTGCACCACTTACTATAATGATTTGGGAACACATGGCTGGCCAGATGATGATGGACTGCAGACTCTCATTCACACAAGCCAGCATAGACAGTGGTGAAGGATGATAGCAGCTGCAGTTCAATGGCTTCCGAAGGCCCATATGTTCCATGACTGTGACTTTCCATGACACATTTGGCAGCCTGTGTTCATCATCTCACCCTAGTAATGCTGTTCATCCATCTCCTATGACTCTGCTGCATAATCTCATATTGGAAGTACTGCTAATTAGGAAAAAATGCAATGCTTGAGAAGATATTGTGGCACTAAATAGTCTCAGAAGCAAACAATATCAATATATGGTAAAAAAAGTAATGTAAAAATGCTGGTAATGCATTAAAAGAAATTCAGAATGGCTCCTTTTTGTTCCCAAATTGATACGAACACCCTGCCCTCCAAGAGGCATCACTCTCATAATGAGATGTTCCCCGTTCAGTCACAAGCAATACACTTCACAGTAATCAGACTGTCATGCTTTGACCCAACTACTTGCAAGCTGAAAAGAATGGATTCACAATCTATCACCTTGACAATAAGAGCAGGCTTGATTTGCCCATGAGCAACTGAGTAGATGGATCTACCCAGTTAGTAGAAGAATGGTATCCGCTGAAAAGAAAGTGAGATTAATTTTCTTGGCAATATTATTGCATACCCGGCCATTGTAGGCAGCCATGGTTCTTAATTCGCCTTTCATTTTTCAAATAAATGTGCATATGACACAGTTCACAGATGGCAGAGCTACATATTCAATATAATCCCAAATTTTCACCAAGCAGCTGTAAAATAGAAAGAGGGAAGCAAGTTGAAATGGAAAAGCAATGCATGGGAGGAACACTTTATTAATTCCCCTTGTATGTGTGTATGTGCCTCCAAGCTGCCTGTCGAATTCAAAATATGGCAGCCAGGCTGGTCACTGGAAAAAACCCCAAAAGTGACCACATAACACCTATTTTAAAATCGCTCCACTGCCTGCCTATTAGTTTCTGGGTGCAGTACAAGGTGTTGGTAATGACCTTTAAAGCTCTACATGGCTTGGGTCCAACCTATCTATGGGCTTGCCTCCTCCCATATAATCCACCTTGCACACTCAGGTCCTCTGGGAAGAATTTGCTGCAACCTATAAAGACCAGTTGACTGCAACCACCCAGAAGACATTTTCTTCAACTGCTCCCAGATTATGGAATGGCCTGCCAGATGAGATCCATCATATTCCCACTTTGGACAGCTTTAAAAAGGCTGTCAAGACAGATGTCTTCCAGCAGGCCTTTTCTCAATAGCAAACCTGGCCACCAATTGAATCCATCATCCCACTGAACACTTTGTAACCCCATTTGCCCATCTCTGATGTTTATTGTAATGTACTGTTTTAATGATTATTGAGTTTAATTGATATTTTAGGGGAGGGAATAATTGGGATATTGGATACTGTATGCTTTATTTTAAAATGTAAGATGCCTCAATTGTCCTTTTGACAGAGAGGAGGGGTATAAATAAAGCATTTATTTATTTATTTATTTATTTATTTATTTATTTATTTAAGATTGCAAAGCAGGAAAAGTTCATCTGGAAAGATGAGGTTGCATGCAGTCTCTTTCAGCATGCAGGGAGTGAGCAAATTTCAGAGCTGGACTGTCAGTCTTCTGAGGAAAAGAAAGCAAGGATTATGCAGGAAGCTATTTTTTGCTCCACAGTTTGTGATTCATTCTCTTTCCAGGATCCTCTGAACTGCTCACTTTTTTACTGGGCTTCTCCCAGAGCCAACAAAGCAAACATGTCAGTTTGGTGGAGGAGAGGGGGAATTCAGAGAATTTTTCTGGATGAAGCTCTGGCACTTTGCTTTGAGCAGTTTACCAGCAAGACAGCTCCATTGCTTTAATTTGTTCTGGTGATTTAGCTGGTGATCAAACTGTCACACACTGTTGTGTTGAAAACGATATCCCCAAAAAGAGAGGGTCTGTTGCCTGGTGCACTTTAGCCAATAAAACACACAAGGATGGAGGGTACAATCACCTTTTATTCAGTTCTACTCAGAAATGGGTGCCCACCAATCATTTGCAGAGCAAGCACGCATTCGAACTTTTACGTACATATTTAAAGCTCCCAGTTAATATGATGCCACTGTCTAATTGGTCCCTGAGTGCCAGGATGGCAATTCCTGATTGGCTTCAATCTGACACATGCTCACTAGAACTACTTTTCCCTGTGGTCAGCACCATTATAACCTTTATAACCATTACATCCTTTACCCTTGGCACACAGCCAGCATACACTAAGTGGGATATTGACAGCTCTCAAACTGTCCACACAGTTCTCATCTCACATTCCTTTTTCCTGGTATCAAGAGCCACTCCTGATTATTAGCTAGCATAGTATTTCATTGCAAACTAGATTCCATTCCCGCTGTCTTACTATCATGTGTGTTTGGGCTGATGGATGGAGTGAATAGAATCACTCCCCCCTTTTAGCTGATATTAGTTTTTCTCCTGAAGGAAAGTATAGTGTTGTTGCTCACAATACTGAACCTGAGCTTTTTTCTGCTTTTGAAAGCAGAGTTTCAGGAGAAGGGAAGAATCCAGCCTAGAAAGCTATTTAATTTCCCTATAGTCTTCTTTCAAACACTAAATCAACAGAGTCAAATTTCTTATAAAGGACTTATTATCATACCCATCTCTTTTTGAGTCACTGTGCTTATGGGACAATTCACAGAGGGCAAAAATACACGCTTAGTGGAGTCCAAATTTTCACCAAGCAATTGGAAGCTAATATTGCTTTCCCCCCAAAATGAATAAGACAGACTAAGCTACATTAACAAAATTAAACCTACATTGGGAAGAACAATCTCCATTTCATTTTTTTAAATGTGCTAAACCATTCAAATTTAAAATGCGGCTGGCACACACGTGAAAACTATCACCAACAGATGCCAAAAAAATTTAAGCCACAGCTGCAGTAGACTGTTTTTCAAAGGAAATAATAGACATGGTCCCAAATCTATGAAAATCAGTGGTACTCTTTTGCCCATACCATGTGCAACATTGCTTTCATCCTTTGTTAACTATTTTCTTCCTCAGGATCCATTGAAAAGTATGGCCCTCCAACCCATGATTAGGAGTCCCCATCCAGTCACTAAACTCTTACAGCATGACAACCAAAGCCTATGTAGATGTATAAAGAACCATATCTGATGCTTTAAAAATATATGCACAATGCATATTGTCAGTGAAATGGAATGGCAAGATACGTACATTAGAAGCAAGGTGTAAATCTTCACTGATTTTGTTCTCTCGTATGAAAAAGGTTTACAAAGTTTTCACTCTGCTGACTGGGATTACAAGAGCTTTGTATATTTTTTAACTTCAGAACTTTTTGCAAAAAAAAAAAAATCAGCAGCAGAGAAACATTTGATTTTGTATGAAAGAGAACATTTCTCTCTTTTGTGTGTATGTATAAAATACTTTTTATATAAAAATAAGAAAAAGCCAAAATAAGTGATAGGGTTTTTGTTCACAAAGATGGAACAACTCATCCTTTAGGTAAACCTAAATTTATCTCCAGAGCTGCAAGACAGGATCTTCCTAGGAATATCACTGAACCAAAAATAAGGGCTTTTTCCACTTCATTGTACAGGGTCAGAACAGATATCAAGGGAAGAGACTTTTTGGCTAGAATTGAGAACTGAAATTTTATTGCCTTGTTTTACAGTCTTCCTCCCTGTTGTTTTTCTGCTTCACTTTGTAAGACGGCAGCCAGCTATCGGCCTGTATTAACATATTCTTATTGTAGCATTCAAAACCAGAAGGTACAGACCTGCATGCTTTTGTGACTCTGCCAGTTTCATTTTTGTTTCCCCTGTACATTTTTTAACCATCTTTCTCTGATGAAGAAACCTGTGAGCTTCAAAAGCTACCCTTTTCCTGCTCCTTCTGGTTGACCTAATAAAAGTATTTTGCATTGTATATTCCCATTGGATCATATATTTTATTCTCCTGATGACAAAAAAAAAAAGAGGTTATTTTCTTACTAGCCTGACAGACTCCAAATTGGATAAATTTGTTTTTTAAAAAATCAACTGAATTTCTTTTACTTTCCTAAGAGATTCACCTATCCCTAACCCAGAAAAAAAAAAGCAATTACGTATTAGGAAATGCTAAAGTAAAGGAAATCAGACCTGTACAAAGCACTGCATTTGAAATAACTCTCACCCAAAAGACTGCCTTTGAAAAATGCCAAATGAATTTGTACAGATGGAATCTCTGTCTCTCTACCTCTCACATTCTCTGCATTAAGGAAAGCTGTAAATCTTTAGCTTTCTCACACTTGTACTGTTCCCTCAGTGCCTAGGGAAGCAAAGTGATAAAAGTATACAATGCAAGCGTAAGCAGGTTGTTCCCTCCAACTAGCTCTTTAAGGGAAATTTATTTATTGATAAAGCATCTGGAAAATATTAAAAGGTTATGATGTCAATAAAATACATATGCAAGAAAAAGATGGCAAGAAAAGAAAAGGACAAGAATTAAAAAGATGTGATTGCTCAGCAATTTATCATGGACATCTTTTGGCAGGAGGTATTTCTTCCTTTCAGGGAAAGTGTTTGAGAGAGAGCGCTTTCATTCTGGGCAGAGTATTCCCTTAAAGGAGTGGGTACAGCATGTATATGTGAACCTCAAGAGCACCGAGGAACAAAGTAAAAGAGCTATATTATAGGAACACCACCGGAGGTTGTAGTTCCTAACTATTTTGTCATCATGGATTCCTTTGAGAACCTGATGAAAAGATATGGACTCCCCCATCACAGAGGGGAAAAAGGCACTTCAACACAATGTTCAATGTTACAGGAAGAAAATTGGGGGGGGGGGGGGGGATGTTCTCCAGTCCATGGAAAAGTTCCTATGGTCCTTGGACTATAGATTAGGAATCCCCAATCTAAGGCTAAGAAGATTACGTCAGGTACTACATGGCTTGAGAGATGTTTGGAAGAGAACAAGCAGGAGTTGGAACTGATGTTATCTCTGCAATTATATACAGTTGGCCCTCCATTTTCACAGGGGATCCATTCCGGATCACCACCCCCACAAAAATGGAGACTTGCACTTATTCAAGCCCCATAGGCTTGAATGGAGTGTGCCACCATATGCACAAGCAAGGGCATGCGCATCAATGCAAATAGCAGAGGTCACCCCTCCACATATTTTCAAGGGTGCAGATCTCAGATCCGTGCATTTTCAAGGGCACAGATCTCAGATACGGGCATTAGGAGGGACGACTGTATTTGCCTCATGGATGTAGATAGGACTGATAGACAAGAGAGGAAAAATCCAGGTAATCACACTGTCTGTACCACTACTGTCTTCTTGATGCTTTCTTTGCTCTTCATGCATAGCATTGTTGCCCTCTTTTTCCCTCCCACCAGTATCTAAAGGACTGCCATCTTCCAGGTGTAAATATCCAGTTGGTAAACTATACTATTGTGCCCATTCTCTAGATGTGCTTCCATCTCAAGAGGCTAAATATTTGGGGCCTTCCTTGTCATGAAGCCACAAATGTGGACCCCTCTTCTTCACTGTTCCTCTCATGATGTACCATTTCTCAGTTCTTATCTTGCTGTAGCCTTTCTCCCTTCTCAGATTTTGGCTCTTTTGCCAAAATGACTTTCAAAAAGCTTAATGCATATCACACTGTGTATGCTCTTAAGGCTTTCTTAAGGAGGCTATTTACAATCGAAGTTCACAATTTTCTGGACCAGGAACGGTCAAATCATTTACTCCACAAGTGAAAAACTGTAAATGCTTTGAGAATTACTCAGCCAGAAATTTCAGATCTTTCATTCAAAATAGCCCCTGAAAAAAGCCTTAGGGGTATACATAGGCTCAAATGCCTGGGATATTTTAAAAAAAAAAACTTAATGAAACAACCATCATTTTAACATCTTGAGATATTTCTTCTGTTTCTTTTGTGGAGTCCAGCATTTATCACCTAAGGCTGTTAACTTCAGTCTGTAAATGCTGGAATACATAGTAGAAGCCTGGCTGCATGCCTGGAAGCGGACTAGCAGGCGGTGGAATTGATGCTATCTCTGACTTTGAGAGTATATATTTGCCCCACAGGTGAGGATAGGATAGATAGACAAGAGAGAAAAGATCCAGGTCATCCCACTATCTGTGCCACTACTGCCTCCTTGAAGTTTACTTTGGTGATCAAGCAGAGCATTGTTGCTCGCTTTTTCACTCCCAATAGAATCTAAAAGACTGCCATCTTCCAGGTGTACATATCCAGTAGTTAAGCTATATTATTGTGCCTGTTCTCTAGATGTCCTCCATGTCGCTTTCTATTGCTAGCTAAGATCTTTAGGGATGACGCTACTGTTAGGGTCAGCCCTGAAGGCCTTAGCTAATAGTAAGAACAAACGAATCACAGAATGCTATAATAAGAGCTTCTTTTGTTTGGACATACACACTCCTTCCCTAGGAGAAGGATGAGGAGGAGAAAGGAAAAGGAGGGAAAGGGGGGGGGGGGGAGAAAAAGGAAGAGTAATTTTTAAAGAAAGCATTAGCAGTTTCAGGTCATACAAGGTAACAGAGGAACAAGTGAGTATTTCAAGAAAGTTTGCTCCCATCTTTCTACAATAAACTCACCCCCAGCACTTTCCCCCCTGACTGAATGGTTATTTAACCACAGAAAATGCAAGGTAATAAACATTCTGGCAACAGGGTTTGGAAATAAGCAAGGCAGTAATTTTGAGAAATTGAGGTTTCAAGATGTTGGCCCTCGCCTTTTCATTCCCATTAATGAATCTTAATGCACTGTGAACCTCATTAGCAAAACCAGGTTTAAAAGCTCCTCCGAATTGGACTTAGTCATCATTCATTCTGCATGCTTAAATCAAGAGCTCCCAGCTTTAGGTGGTGTTTTGTAGGGTGTTTTTTTTTTTAAAGTAGCTTCTTACCATGAAAATAAGTGTTATTTTATGCATTTCATATCAGCCATCCAGTATTAATAGGAATTTGTCATCTCCACAGCAGTTCTGTTTCTATGGCTATTATTCCTATTACATCCATAGCTATTACTCCACTATTTTTTCCTAGTGTCAGATAACAGAACATATATCCTTCACTGATATTTTCAAGGCAGGAGCTGTCCTTTTTTTCCTCTGAGCATTAATAAGGAAGCATATCAGTAATTCCCCCCTCCAAAGTAAGTCCAAGAAAGGAGATATGCTGTTTTGCTGAATGTGAGTATTGGTTCTATCAGCTGTGTATTGTGTACTTTCAAGTTCTTTGCAACTTATAGTGACCCTAAGGTAAACCTATCATGGGGTTTTCTTTGCAAGATTTGTTCAGAGCAGGCTTGTCATTGCCTTCCTCTGAGGCTGAGAGAAAGTGACTTGCCCAAGCTCATCTAGTGATTTTCATGGTTGAGCTGAGAACTGAACCCTGATCTCCAGAGTCATAATCCAACACTCAAACCACTACTAGCCATTCGGAAGGCCATTAAAAAACAGGGAGGTTTGTGGTTTTCAGTCTTCAGTCACTAAAGACTACTTAAATATGATGCCAAACATGCAGTTTTTGCTGTTTAGAATTGTCAGCCTTATTAGTCTATGGCAGTGGTGAGCTGTTTGAAACAAAATACTTCCGTTGGTGTAATGGATTCTGTGGGATGGAGCTACAGCACTTAAAGTGGTGTCAAACTGTGTTATTTCATAGAATCATAGAGACCCCAAGGGCCATCCACTCCAACCACCTGCCATGCAGGAACTCTCAATCAAAGCATCCCCGACAGATGGCCATCCAGCCTCTATTTAAAGACCTCTAAGGAAGGAGACTCCACTACACTCTGAGGAAGGAGTGTGTTCCACTGTCGAACAGCCCTTACTGTCAGGAAGTTCCTCCTAATGTTGAGCTGGAATCTCTTTTCTTGCATTTTGCATTCATTGCTTTGAGTCCTGTTCTCTGGAGCAGCAGAAAACAAGCTTGCTTCCTCTTCAATATGACATCTCTTCAAGTAGTTAAAGTATTTCTACAATGTAGATGCACCCAGAGAAACACCTGAAAGACAGAAGATATCAGAATATTGGAGGGGAAAGATAACATGTAGCCCTGCAAATCTTGTTGGTCTGCAGAATTCCTGACTATAAGCCAGAATCTGTTAGTATCATTATTAGTAATGTAAAGATTAAGTCTTCAAGCAAGAACTGTTTTTTATTATTTTTAAAAAGAAAGAATGTGGGGGTGGGGGGGGGGGGGGAAGAAGGGGGAACTGATGGGGGAATACATGGGATAAAAAGAAGAACTAAACATATACAATAAGTTACCTTGGATCGTACCCCAGAAGAAAGGTAGGGTATAGATTCAGTAAATAAATAAAGCCCTCAAAATAACTAAATAAAGCCCCATCATCTGATTAAAGTGGAATTGTACAGTGTTAGTCCAATTCTACTTGGTCTACTGCCTTCACTAAGCCTCTGAGCAAGATGAAACCCTAGTTTTTCATCTTCCACCATGAGCTCATGCTTCATGGTTTCATACTGAACAGAAAAAAGATGGTGTGTGTGTGTGTGTATAAAATGTTATATGTGCCTTGAATGCACCACCCTGCTTTCATCCAGGCTAAATACCTCTCCACCTGTTCCCCTTTGGTTATACTGCTGTTTATTTTTATTGCTTGGGTATGGAGTGTGATTTTTTTTTTGTACTCACAGTCATTTCTACAAGCACTATTTTAAAACAGCCTGGGGAAGAGGGAACAGAATTAGATCCTTCATAAATTTAAAAGAATGAGCTCTTCTGGAATTAGATAAGGTGTGTAGCTCAGCTTGCCAATTCAACCTTTTATTATTTCTGACCCAAGTTAAAAATTATATTCAAGGATGGAACTTTATTTCCCCCCTCACATAGTATATTGTTTCTGGCCTGGCCTCATAAATTAGTTTGCTCTAATGACAACCTTCCCAATGTTTCTTGTATGAAAAGTCCATTTCATGGACTATAACTATTCCCGTGCCAACTGCATCCAGTATGAAATCTTACCGGATACTTTATGGGGTGGACTCACTTTAATATCATAATATAATCAAGATTACCCTGAAGAGTTTAACATGAATGTGACAGAAACTGAGTACATCAAAAGTCATCTTCAAGAACATGGATGTCTATGGAATGATAATACAAATCTTTTGGTTTTGTAAAATCAAGAGATTAAATCAGTAACTTTGTATACATTATCTTTCTTTTCTTTCCACAGTGCTTTCTACCATCTCAGTCACTTTATTTCCACATGATTTCAAGCTGTAATTTCATTGCATGAATAGAAATGGTACCATATGTTCCTTAAACTTTGCATGAATGTACCTTTGTGCACATAAGTGAATGTACTGTATAATATTGTGTTTGATAAGCTGTCAAATGATGAATACTTTCTGCTAATGAGGAAACATTAAATGTATTGCAGCTGAAAATAGATATCTTTGTTCACAAGGACCTTTCAAGTGCTTTCACAAGTTGTTCTATTATTATTGGTCCAATCTCCTTTCTTGGAGCATTGCGAAATAATGGACACACACTGGGAAAGAGACAGACTTGCAGAATATCGTTCACAAAGTGTAGGGCGGAACACCAACAAAGTTGTGTTTTTAGTACCACACAGCATACAAAATCAACCAGAGAGACTCTAACAGAACACTCAAGAGATGGAAAAGAAATCAATAGACCTTTTGCTAGTGACTTCAGTATGATACAGATGGCATTTTGAGCTTTTCACACATTAGTGGACAGAATTCTAAACCTGGAATCAGAGTACATCACTGAAGAGATGAGCACAGCCTATCCTATAAAGGTTCATGAATGGTGACACACTTTGAGGTGTACCTTTAAAAATTAGGTATACATTTAATATAATGTGTGAAACAGAGGCAGATAAGGTAATTAGCAAAGGTAGTGTGTGGAATGCTTCTTTCTCGATTCAGTGACTGGGGGAGGAGCCTTTGCTGGCCTATCAGGGGAGATACTATCAGTTTAAAAGTAAATGGCCTGCTTTTGTGGGCCATTATGGGAGAGGCTGGGCAGGGCTCAGCCTATTTCGAGGCTTGCCTGCCCAGCTCTCTCAGGGCCCATACAGACAGACCAAAATAAAGGCCCAGAACAGATGGGCCTTTGCGGGCCCCTCATCATGTGCAAGGGTTGCCTGATGGGCGGAGTGCCCACATCCGACAACCCTTGCACATCATGGACACGCTGCAACTGCAGCACACCCACCAGATGGAGCGCGTAATGATTACATCACAGCTGCGCCACTTCCAAATGGGGCGGCACAGCTGCGATGTCACTGTGCTGTCTCTGGTGCTTTGCAGCATCGCAGTGGTGCTGCAAAAAGGAGCCGCTTCCGGGCGCTCCTTTTTTGCTCTGCAGCAGCGCCGCACAATTTGGTTGCTGTGGCGCTCCTGCGGAGCAAAGAGAGGTGCCGCGAAGGCACCTCTTTTTGGTGCCCTGTACCACGCCTAAAGCTGCTTCAGGTCACTTTGGAAGTATGCTGTTTAAATGACACACACATCTTAAGAGGGCAGAAGCTGTGCCAAAGCTGCACCTTAGGACTGGAGTGTGGCTTTGGCATGGCTTCTGGCCTCTTTGGACGCATGCAATATTTAAACAGCATACCTCCAAAGTGACCCGAAGCAGCTTTATTTTGGCCTGTCTGTCTGGACCCTCAGTGTTCTGAATTGCTGGAGCCAGGACATTCATACCCCACTCCAGCACATTTGTTTGGCCAGCTGGGGGCTTGCACCTAGAGGAGAAGAGAAACTGCACTGTCCCAAGCTGGCCTGCATCCAATTGCCAGAGAGATCAGCTGGAGCAGGCCTGGCTCTCCCGCAAGCAGTGGCAGAAGGCAGTGCAGAGACCAACTGGAAACTGGTCCGGTCCAGTCAACAGTGGCTGGCCAGGACACTGGCGATGGTCCCCCTCCCACTCTGTGGGGCCTCTGCTACCCAGCCATGGATGAAAAGCTGGCAGCTGGGCCCTCACAACAGCCAGGAGCGACCTAGGGAGTTCAACATTAGATGGAGCAGCAAAAGGCCAGGGGCAGCAAGCATGATCAGGCTGAGTCACTGGGCTGAGGAGGCTTGGATCCCTTGTGGCTATCTCCCTCTTTAGGCTGTCCTGGAAGGGGAGGCCTTTAAGGGATAGCAGGGCAGCTCACCCTCAGCAGGGATACCTGTGGCTACTCCCCCTCTTGCCAGGCCCTACAGCCAGTGCAAACAATAGGCCTGGTGGCCATTTTGGGTTCGGTTGAATGCGGCCATTTAGGTAGGTCTGCAGCCTACTGGGGAGGGCTAAGTATTGTATAAGAGGGACCCTTCTGACATCAATAGAGGACTGGCTTTACCAACCTATGTTACCTTTTCAATGCTAAGCTGGGATTGGCCTGATCGGTATTTGGATGGGAGTCTGCCAATACACATAAGGGCTTGAGCCTCCAATTTGTGATGACTGGTAGCATAGGACTCTATGAACTTTATCACACCATGGGCTTCAGGCAGGGATAAGAACAGAACGGAAGGAACCAGGAATGAGTGGAGGACGCATTTTACTGCACATAAAGTCCCTCACTCATTCCGTTCCCTTCCCCATTCATTCCAGAGGGGGTGATTTTTTGAGAACTGTTCAAAACAGTTCTCAAAAATCTCCTCTTCTGGGGACAGATTGGGAACAAATGAGTGAAGGACTTCCTTGTGTGCAGTAAAATGCATTCCCCACTCGTTCCGTTCCCTTCCAGGCTCCTTTTATCCTGTTCTCATCCCTGCCTGGAGCCCTGTGCAATAAAGTTCTATATTAATCATAATTTCAATCTGGCCATCAATGTCTTTTGTGTTTGAACATAGCCCAGTGTTGTTGTTTTTTTACAGCAAATCCTCATTGAGAGAAATTATCCATAGCTCCAAAAAAGGGTAAGGGGGCATAAAGGCAAGGGCCCTGCCCCAATAGTGCCATCAAAACATGTGCAAGAAGTGAGATCTTCTGATAAGGACAGTGATGAAGAGATTTTGTGGGGCATAAATCTATCAAAATCTATGAGCAGATAAGGATTTTTAACAATTTGTTCTTGTCTTACTGTCCTAGAACAGTTACATGCCCAAGGAAAGAGTTTTTCTTTTCCGCTGAGACAGGAATCACATGGGCCAGAGCCTTCTGAGGGGCAGCAGGACACTGCAGAGGAGCATGTTCCAGCCAGTACAACAGGTGAGACTTGTGATACACAGTTTACTTCCCCACAGATCACTTGGCCGTGGGGTCCAGGACAATTGCAGGCAGCTTCACAACCTAACCCTATAACCAGGGCTTCCACTGGTACAGGGGTGCCCACGTCTTCCTTTGGGCATACATGGGATTGTCACACCCCACAGACACCACCATCTTTTGGTGGATTACCACAGGCAATGCCTTGGCAAAGGATGTGTGGTCAGCATGTGACTTATCCTAGGATATGACTTAGCTTCACCATCAGCGATACCTATAAGTGATTTAACGCTTCCACTAGGTGATCACCTATCTCAGGCTACACGGGATAAGATAGTAAGGGAAGAGTCTATTGATGTGTTCTGGCTAATGTACAGGGAGTTGGAGAAGAATGATAAGGAGATAAGGAGAAAGAAAAACTGAGAAAGAGGTGGGTTGAGTGGAATTGGTCGAACTGGCTCTCATGATTCCTGATTTATGCAAGTTTTATAGCTCGAGTGCAGCCGATGCAGTCAGCTCCTCTATTTCAGTATATAGACATTGTACATAGAGTTTATGTGGACTATTCAGGCCCAGCTCGCATCCTGAGGCTTTCAGGATGCAAGCTGCTATTTACGTAACCTTACATTGGGACATGATGCATTCTCAGCTGTGGATGCAGCTTATGACTCCTGGGAGGCTACACAGGGAGAATGATCACACCATGGACAACTGGTCCAGAAACCACTTACTTCACCTTCCTTTCATGGTTCAGGGTCAGCAGGGCAACAGCAAAAGATGTTATGCTGGGAGTTTGGCTCTCAGTGAGTTTGCACTAGGAAGCTGCTTCAGGTCACTTTGGAGGTATGCTGTTTAAATGACATGCAAATCTTAAGAGGCCAGAAGGTGTGCTCCAGTCCTTAGGACTGGAACATGTCTTTGGGGAAGTTTCTGGCCTCTTAGGATGCATGCATCATTTAAATATCATACCTCCAAAGTGACCCGAAGCAGCTTTATTTTGGCCTGTCTGTTTGGGCCCAGAGTTCAAAGTTGAAAAGTACTTTGCACTTTATTAAGTCAGCAGGTTGGAGAGGAGAGGAGGGGGAGAATCTTGCCCTTCCCAGTAGGCTGAGGAAAAAGCAAACTGCCATAGCATCTCCTCCTACCTTATGTGTTCTTCCTCTTTAATAACTTTTGCCACCTTGACTACCCTCTGATGTTACTTGGCACATGTGTTCCAGTTCTCATTTGTGAAATATTACAGGCTATGTGTCTCCTTTTTGTCTTAGTGGTCAGTGAATGCTATGAGAATTACTGCCAACAGAGCCTGCTTTCCCTCTTTCTCCTTCAATGGTGAGGAGCTGTTGACAGCAAGGGGGTGTTCAGGCACATTTTCAGGAAGTAACAGTACCAAAGCATGGTTGTAATGGATGTTCTTTAAACAAAGAGTGAGATGTCCTGGGGTGACATGAAAAGGACCCATCTATTTCTGGACTAGTCACTGAGTTATGTCCCTGTTCCAGTCACATTATCGGGGCCCTTGACTTGAATTTCAACATACATACTGCACAGATCTGGTGTGGAAAGTTTTCCTTAAGGTATGGATGGTAATCAAGTGGCTTTCCCAATGTTAATCGACTGATCTCCCAACATTCCTCACTATAGGCTATGATGGATGAGGCTGTTGGGAGTCAAAACCCAACAACATCTGGAGTGGTACATGATTCCCATTCCTATATTAAGGAAAATACCAACTTGTTTTATTTATCTTAATCATAATGAAAAGCATTTTCACATTCAGTACTCAGTACACAATATATTTTCTTTATGACATCACAATGGGTTAGAATATAAGTCACAGAGTCCATTTAATTCATGACTTTTAAATAAATTCAGAATTCATATTAAATCACTGTGGAAGAATACTGTGGTGGAAATCTACTATTGATCTAAAACTACCGCTATTGCAGGTGCTTGTAATAAAGATAAGGGATGAGATGCTCAGTTGCTTTAAATAGGTGTTGTTCCATTGATTTGTAGACACTCTTTAAATCAGATGAATAGCTAGCCTGTAGCAAATGATCCAGGAACAAGGAAACCAAAACATTTAATTGTTTGCTTGTGTCATTTATATACCACTCATTAAGAAAACTCAGGTGGCTCATGGTATAAAAATATTAAAAATGAAAGACTATAGAACAATAAAAATAGAGTAAAAGTGTCATTAAAACAACAGAAGATGAGTTAAAAGCAGATCAAAGGAAAAGCAGGCAGAAAACAAAGAGCTAAAACAAACTTAAAGGTGCCAGCATGGTTCGGAAGAGAAAGTTTACAAAAGCCAGGTGAAGACATTAAAGTGGTAAAAAGAGTTTTCCAGGAGGGCATTGCAAAATCATGGTACCACTACTAAGATGGCTCTTTACTCAAAGTGTTTCAGATGGAGGTTGAAATCTCAAATCAGATAATTAGGTATCATTACTAAGTAGCGTCCCCTGGCCTGCTCTCCCAATTCTACTTTCCTAGGCTTGCTGCAAGTGATGGAAGTTTTTTTTCTTATTGATCGGAGTGCAGCAGATTGATGGTTCTCCCCCCACATGCACACACACTAATACATACCATTGAGCTCTGATGTGACAATCAGAAGCTGGATCCTTAACTGTGATAGTGAATTCCACCCAAAGTTTTTAACATCTAGATAAGGATGTGTTACTGGCCACTACTGTAAAAGGATGCTAGGCAGGATTAGCCTTTTTCTGCTCTTATGGTCTGTTCTTTGTAAAAAGACAAAGGGTCTGTGCAGACCACCCCTGAAGAGCTGGCCCACAGCCACCTTCGTCTTTGCCAGATCAGGGCCACAGCAACAACACACTGTGGCCCTGATCTGGCCTTTCCATGGTGGCTCCTTTTTGCGCCCTGGAAAGGGTGCCGTAGCTGCCAGCACTGCAGCTTTATGGCACTCCTTTGATGCTGCATTATCTAACCACAGTGCTAGAGGAGTGCTGTGATGCCATGCACCATGGCATGTGTGGATGTCATGCCCCACTCTGCCCCCAGGCCAGCTTTGATGGCTGGTCTGCAGAGCCCCGAAGTGACTAGAATAAACTAAACTGAATTAATGTGACACATATACATTTGTCTGCTAAAAGGAAATCAAGGTGTGTAAGAGAATCACTGTGAGGTTAGGCTGAGAGCCTGGCCCAGAGTCACCAAGTGAGTGTCCCCATTCTTCTTCAATACTCTAATTAATATACTGCACTGTCTCAGATGAATGACAATGTAGTGATGTGGCACCTCTCTTCTAAGGCTAGCTCCAGGTCTGACAGTATTGAGCAGAGTGTCCTTCGGTCAATGGACGTTATCAGACAAGGGAAATTGGAAGTATAATCCAATGGCAATCCAAATGCAATCATGGGGTTTATCATTATTGCGTGATAGACTACCACATGCAATTTTGGGCAATGGGAAGTCAGTCCGAATGCAATCATGGGGTTTCACATTATTGTGTGAGAGGTAATCACATGGAATTTTGGGCAATGGAAAGCTATTTTCGGGCAATGGGAAGTCAGTTCGAATGCAATTCCAATTCACGTAAATTTGATGAACTAGCAAATTCACATGAATGCGTTCAGCCCCACTTTCCTTTCATTTGAAATTAAGAGAAATTCCTCCTGTGTGATAAACTCCAATGTTTCAACATATCCTAAATGCAGCTTTCAGTTATACCCATCTATGCTGGTGAATACTGACCATATCAGCAAAATGTGTTATGTTAAGCACATATGTTAACATATGTTATCAATTCATCTCAGTTAGTACTACACAGAGACTACGAATTTCAGGACAAGAGAATTTAAGTTTCCATACATCTAAGTCTGGGAGACGGGAAGACTCCACTACACTCCAAGGGAGTTTGTTCCACTGTTGAACAGCCCTTACTGTCAGGAAGTTCCTCCTAATGTTGAGATATATTGTTGTATTTCCATATCCTAAGGGGAGGTGGGGGTTGGTCCTGACTTTGCCTCTACTTTTGACTTCCTCTTCAGTCCCATGCTTCCCAACTCACATCAGATTGCTGGCCTCCCTGCCCACCCTGGCAAATGTCCTGCTAGATCTGAGTCACTTTCTTTACAGTAGGGATGAAAGAAATGTGTCCCTCCAAATTTTGTCGAACTGTATGTCTCTTCTACCCTAGCTGGGAAAGTACTGGGATGGGATGTTGCAAATTGTTTTGCAACAGCATTTGGAAGGTGATACATTCCCCACTCCTATTTTGCAGTGAAAATAATGTGGGCTGCATCCACAAGGCAGAAATTATCCAGTTTGACATCACTTTAACTGCCATAGCTCAATGCTTTGGAATTCTGGGAATTATCAATAGCACTTACATTTCTATACTGCTTAATAGTGAACTCAGCATTCTAAGTAGTTTACAGTCTGTAAGCCAGTTGCCCCCAACAAGCTTGGTACTCATTTTACCGACCTAGGAAAGGATGGAAGGCTGAGTCAAACTTAGAGCCCTGGGATTGAACCCACAACAGGTGTCACACTGGATTATTTCTGCAGGGAAAGTGGAAAAGAAATTTAGGTCTCCTGGAGGTAATAATGGGCGGGGTAGAGACCGCCAAAAAGAGGCGCCTCCTCGGCACCTCTCTCTGCTGCACAAGAGCACCGCAGCATACAAATTGTGTGGTGCTGCTGTGCAGCAAAGAAGGAACTCCCAAAATCGGCTCCTGTTTGCAGTGCCGCAAAGCACCAAAGACAGCGCGGTTACGTTGCAGCTGCGCAGCGCCATTTAGAGGTGGTGCAGCTGTGATGTAATCGTTGCGTGCACCGTATGTATGGCTCTGTGCAACTGCGGCATGAGCATGACGTGCTAGGGTTGCGGGGCATGTGCACACGCCGCCCCAAGGCAACCCTAGCACGTGGTGGATGCGCCACAAAGGGCCCATCTGGACAGGGCCAATGGAAAGTCTGTTCAAGCCAACAATTGTCAAGTTATACAGGCACATAGGTTATACAAGAACAGCAACCTATTTAAAAGTTCAAACATCCATCAGTCCCATTTTTATCAAGTGTAATGAAAGAAAAGGATTAGCTTGAAAGAATTAATTACTGGTGAGAAGACTAAAGGAAAAAGGAAGATTTTTCTCTCGCTCGCTCTTCAATGGCCGTGAACAAGCACCAAACTGTGCTGTTAACACATCTCACTAAATTGAAGTAACTAAATGGAATGAGACTTTAAAAAAAGAACCCAAGAGCTGAAATAAAATGGGTTTTAAAAAAAAATCAGTAATTTAGTATCTAAAGACTTTGGTTCTGTGCAGATATTCTAAAACACAAGAAATACATTGCAATTGTTATCCTGAGTAGTTCTCAATACAGAGCAATGAACAAGGGGAGAAATCTATCAGTTTCCTGTTAAGGTTTTGTCTGATACAGACATTTATCTAATGCCCTAATTGACTTCTGTAACAAAGAGTACATTTCATCACTGTTGAAAATTTAATGCCATTTTGTCAATCCCAAGCAAAGCTGATTAAAACTGACATCCCATCATCGGCTTTTCCTTATTTTCTATTTAGTTTTAGGAGATTAACCACAGTGCTCCTGACCTTGCTGTATTTAAAAAGTATGCCATTTTCTTTATCAAAATCTATTTCAGAATTAGTCCAATGGTCCTTTAGCTAGACTGAAATTTAGCATTCAAGATGACATCTTACAAAACAAAAGCGTGGTGTTAATTTAAATTATTATCCCTTATTTTGCAGTCTACAGAATGCTTCAGATTTTTATTCATCATATAAAGAAACTTCCCATGTTCATTACCACCCATCTAAATAACCAGCAGTGATTATACATGCAAGGAATCTCTATTTTGGCCACATTGCACATTTGTTCTTAGCTTCACAGCTCATGCTTTATGACAGCCTTCCCCAATCTGATTCCCTCCATATGTATCCCATCATCCTCAGAATGGCTGAAGATTATGGGCACCAGAGTCCATCTGATCTGAAGAACATTTGGTGGGAAAAGACTGGGTTTTGAAAGTGGAGTCAAATGTCCACAAAAGAATTTCACAAAAGAAGCTGAAATTTTATTTGTTTTTGATAATAATTTGCATGATGAATTAGGGAAGGGGAACTGGAGATTAAAAAAACTGAATGAGAGAAAAACCAAATTGGAGAGATTTGTTCATCTAGTCTCACATTTGTAAATCTAGACTACAGCATCTAATCTTCAGAATTAATGATGTTTGACACCACTTTAACTGCATGGCTCAATACTATAGAATTGTGGGATTTGTAGTTTTGTGAAATATTTAGTTTTTTGTCAGGGTGCTTTGGTGGCACAACAAACAAAAAAAAAAACCAGGATTCCATAGGATGGAGCCATGACAGTTAAAGTGATGTCAAACTGCATTAATTCTACAGTATGGCAACAGCCATAGTTTTAAGCTTTAAGACCTTTACAGTCTTAGAAGTCTGGGTTTAAATCTCTGTGGCCTCAATCCTATTCTGACCCCTATTCTAACCAACCCCTCCAGAATAGAACAGACCCACTCAGTCAATGGGATTTGGCTATGTCATTTGGAAACTAAGCATTAAGGACTAAGTAAGAGAACTAAGGGTTGAAACAGACCACCCAAAAAGGGTGGATCAGGGCCAGCCTGGAGCCGCTTGCCCCAGAGCCATAGCAACTGCATGCCCCATCACTGCTGTTTCAAAGTGGCTTCTGAAAAGGAGCAGATTTTTTACAGCTCCTTTTCAGGGCAGCTTTTCCAGGTTGTTAGAGTGACTTCGTATCAACTTCTGGGCAGCTGAATGAAATGTGATTGTCATGCTCACAAGCTGTCCAGAAGCAGGATTAGTTTGCTCATCTGTTTCGGGCCTAAGTCTGTGTATTCAAACAGTCAGTGCTAAACTAAGGCTGCCATCTCTTTTTTCTATGAAGCTCCTATTCCTTAGCACTTACATTGCAGGTGGGTACAGTATAGCACATGCAGGGAACAGTGGTAGCTGTTGAATTTGGTCTGCACAAATGGGAGATATTTTGTTCCAGTTTGTTTAAAAAGAAGCAGCATTCTCAAATCTTTATATATGAGACAGAAAGAATATGAGGTATAAAAAATGGGAATGTGGAAGATAGTGGAAGTAATAGATTTTCCAGCCATACTCATAATTGTCATTCATTATAGCAAGTATCGCACAACTTAATGTTACAACAGCTATTGGCATCTTAATGGAATGTGTAAGTGCATTGCACAGCAGCTAGTGAGACTAAACATTTTCTAGGTAAAGTATTATTTTAAAAACATAGCTATTATTTGCATCTTGTTATGTTGCAGGATTGACTGACACCAAGCCTGAACACTGGGGATAGAAAACATATTTTACACACACACACACACACACACACAACCATTCAATTTGAATTCTTTCAGAGACAACAAAAATGACCCCCATTTAGCTAAAATCAATTGCACAGAAATAAAAGGGAGCTGTGTGAGCTGTAAGAAAGGTTCAAAAATCCATATTTTAACAATATCTTTATTAGGCCAATTAGCAGTTACAAAACACTTTGCAAGGCCTTACATTTGTCAGATTGTTTGCTGAGAGATATGGCAAAAAAGCAAGTTGAGGAGGGAGAAAGGAAAAAAGACAGATAGACCTATGAGCTGAAGCTAGGTAGGCTGCATTGTCCTGTGCTACAATCAAAAGATTATCTGAGAGTCATGTACTTGCAAGAAAAAGAGCTTTAGAGTAATCAGTCCAGCCATGTCAGCCACAGGTAATCCAGCCAGGCAAAGGGAGGCAGATACCAAAATAGTATGGCTGCAAGCAACAAAGACTCCAGTGAGCTGTTGGGAGATTTATAGGTAGCCACCTCTGACCACCAGGTGCTTAATGTTTCAGCATTTCCTACTTAACAGATGCTGAGACCTATGAAGTATCTTTTTATCATTGCTGTATGTATCCAAGAAGAGAGCTGCATCCAAATATTTTTCACAAGCACTTGGAAACAGATACATGAAACATGATCTCCAGCTCTGAATTTCCAAAAGGTATGGAATTCATGGTGTGTGCAGAACTTAACAGCTACTTTGCCTGGATATCAGAGCAGGACTTTCTAAGAATTTTGATATCTGCTTATGCTAGACCGTTTTGTCCACCTATCTCATTATTTGCCAAAGATCTTTTCGGTTACCTTGTCCTTTTGACAGAAAGTATGGTGATATCATGTGTTTGCATATAAAATTTACTGATTTATTGTGTGAGCATGAGGTAAGTAGTTGTTGGAAGTGAAGAAAGAATGGAGTGATGAAGTGAATGCTGGTTGTGGAATATTTGAAGGGATTTGTATGAGGGAGTTGATGAATGACAAACTTCCATAGCATTGAGTCATGGCAGTTAAAGTGATGTCAAACTGCTCTATGTCTGCAGTGTGGCAGAAGCCTCAAAGTGCTTTGAGTAAGACTAGAGTTGGAGTGAGAAAAATTAGCTTGAGTTGTGTGATTGTTGTGGGTCTTGAGAGATAAGAGCGTGGTGCTTCCAGTGTTATATGTAAATAACTTGTTGCTTAAATAAAGCAGTGGTTTGTTCATTTGTTTGTATTTATACACTTTTGGCCTCCATAATTTCTCTCATTCTGAAAGCTGGGTTTCAAACAAGATGTTTGTGGTGGCAGCATTGCAGGGGGAAGGATGGTGTCCTGTTGGGACTAAAAGTAGTATAAATTCTCAAAGGAACTTTGGGGTCATTTAGACTGACTCTGCAGTTTGTGTCACACAAAGAAGACAGGAGAGGTCCTTACATTTGGAAGATGTTGGAAAGCCCTCACACTGAGTGTTTGGAGTGAGCACCGTAGAAGGCTTCACATTTGGTGGGTTAAATATAAAGACACCCCCCCTCCAAATTTGGCCACAGTGGTGGAATTGTCCAAGAGGAGTCCTCAGAGTTGGTGGCTCCAGTGTGAAAACCCCACACTTGTTGTATACAGTGGTGGGATAAAGGATGGAGCCTTTACATAAAGGGTAGATCCCCCACAGTTGGTGAAGGCAAGAGTGGACTGCAAGTTGAGATCCCCACATTTGGTGATAGCTCTGGAATTACTGGAGATTACATCCTCACCAGTACCAGATATTGAATCTAGGATCTTCTACATGCAGGTCATATGTTCTAACAATGAGCTGTTAACTGACCTGTTGCATTTCTCAGCTTAAGCAATTTCCATCAGGAATCTTCAGCTGAAGAATACCCATTCCACTCCAGATTTGGCCAAACTCTGTGAAAGAATTTCTGCCTTGATTTTGTTGCTTTTTTCCTAGTCCCATCTGCATTTTTGTCCCATCCATCCTTGGTTCATATCAAGCTGTAAGACTTTGTTTTTTCCTTCTTTTACCAACAGAATGAGTGTATATGGTAAGTCTAAATTCTGGAAGAAGACATAATTGAGACACAGCAAGGTAGTGTGCAATAATATTTATGGGAGAAGGAGATAGTGTCCAAATTGAATTTATATGCCCCATCGAGTTCTGAAGAGGCCCTGTCAAGTCTGGTAATTTTGATAGGTGTCTACATCGGGCACTTAATAGCTGGGAGTTAGAAGACTGAGTGATAAATATTGAACTCAGAGTCAGAAAATGCTTCATCAGAGGCTTTTCCAGGTTTCTGTGGAAGAGGATTTTAAAATCACATTTACCAGGGAACACAAAACATGAAAGTATACAGTGCATCTGTTTGTCTGTATGTCCATCCATCTATCATCTGCAGTTTATTTAGATACAATATATGCACAGTTTATCTTCACTGTTTTGTTTTGTTGATATTTTCTATCCATCTATTGTATCTATCTTTGAGGTCCTAATGTCAGTCATTGTGCGGATGTACAAGATAAACATGACACCAGAGCTGGATGAAAAATTTGTCACAACCTTATTGGATACAGTTGAGAACTTTTGGCCTTGCATTAAGCATAGATCTGTCATCTTAGCCCATCCTGCAGGAAGAGAAAGCATGGTGTGACAGATTGGAAGTCACATAGTCTCTTTGTGGACCCTGTCACTTGGGAGTGAGGCTGGTCCTTGGACTGCAAGCTAGACCCAAACCTGTATGCCCACACCCCCAAGTTCCCTTGAGGGGAATGCCATCAGAGAACTAAAGGGGGATATCCCCCTCCCGCATCCTTTCAAACTTGAATCTTGCCCCATGCCACACAACTCAAAAAGTTGGTTCAAACACAGCGATAGATCAGATGCAACAATGGAATTAGGTATATTCAACAATAATATGCAATTACAACAAAATAGGATAAGGCCACACAAGCCCAAGTGCTAAAGCTGGTTTTCACCTGACCTGTGTGAAAACTTGCACTCTCAGGTCATGTGAACAGCAGATCCTGCGCCCTGCCTTCCCTGACTTCTCCAAAGCCCCCAAAAACCACATGGTCTTCTGAGTAGAAGACAGAGCCACATCAGGACTCAATGTGCCTCCCTTCCATTCTGAGAATGACACTGCAAGCCACACATTTGTTTTTTGATGAAAAAATAAGGTGGAGGATTACAGTATTCTTTGCAATAATGTAGAACCGGAGTGACCGCTGTAACAATTCAGGGGGGGGGGGGCCTTTGTGACACAGGACCCTCTGGTGGACACATGGACTGCTGGGGGGGGGGGGCGAACAAACTGGTGGGAAGTCTACTTCCAGTTGCAAAAATGAGTATCTTTGACATTAAACAGTACAGCGAGGCCTTGCAATCTATTTGAAAGTTATGTTGTTGTACCTGGGGATTTCCAGGAGCCAGTAGCATCATTAGGGGGCTGCAGGAGATGCAGTCTGCACCAGGTAACACCCCAGAGGAGGGGTGACACTTGGTTGGGTCCTCCCCCTACTATGAGGTGAGAAGTGGCAAGTGCACCCCTTAAGTGCACTGTGGCAGAGGAGGCCTCTTTCACACCTCTCCTGACCACACTACCATGCTGCCACTCTGTTTATGAAGAGAACAATGATGCAGCAGCAAAATAGAGGGCTGAGTGCAGCCCTGCCAATTTTGCCGCCACGCAACTGTTCTACTCATGAATGGAGTGGCATGCAGCAGCAAAGAGGGGGTGAGTGCACCCTTTAGTCGCTGTCCCCCAGAATGCCTGCCCCCTGCCTGGGGTCCCACACATGCTTGGGAACCTTATGAGGTCCTAGATTACATTTTGCCAACCCCTGGTGTAGAAGACTCTGATACTATATAAACAGATAGTGACACCATTGGAGTCTTCCAGACACGACAGTGCTAAACTGAGGTTGCCACTTGCCATTTATCTGTTTATTTATTACAAATCAGCAGAAGGGCACCCTGATTCGGTTGTTCAATAATTTTTAATGGCATGATAAACCATACAACTGTAGACAAATTGTAAGTCAGTAACATGGATGGCAGGGAGGGAGAAAACAGATGCCCCAAAGAGAAATATTCTCTCACCTGGGATAAAGTTATACGCTCTGCTAGTGGTTTCAGTACCATGAATCCATTTACCATCAATGTCTAGTCTCAACAGATATTATGATACATTTCCTGAGATCCCTGTCCTTACCATCAAGGTCAGGCACAGCTTCTCTTCATCACTTTTCAATGAGCAGTTTTTGATAGCCTTTAAAAACTGAGGAAAATAATTTTGTCACACTTTCTTTGTCATGTCACCTGTGGGACACCAATGAATAAAAATAAAATCCAGGGCTCAGCATAAAGTGTAAGCTATGCAAGAAACAAGAGTGGCAAATACATTGTCTGTCCAAATTTCAGTTATTTTAAATGATGAATTATCATGGAAAGGAGGGGAAAACGTGTAGTCAGAAACACAACAGAGCCGGGCAACAGACACATGGAAACTAAGGTCTAACCTCTAATGCAGAAATTATGCAGTTTGGCACTGCTTTAACAGCCATGGCTCAACACTATGGGATGCTGGGATTTGTAGTTTTGTGAGATACTTAGCCTTCTCTGTCACAGAGTGCTGGTGCCACAACAAAGTACATATCCCAGGATTCCACACCACTATGGCAGTTAAAGTGGAGTTACTCTGCATTATTTCTGCAGTATAAATTAAATCTAAGATAGCAAATCAAGATATCATCTTGCAAACATGAAGCTGCTTAATAGCAAAAAGAGTGTTGAAATCTTAAAATACTAGCAACAGGTTTTCACAGGATTCTGTGTGGTAAAGGGCTAATCTCAGCATTTTACTGATGGCATACATCACTAACCCTTGATTAAAGCAATAACCATCATCATCATCATCATCATCATCATCATCATCATCATCATCTCCTTAAGCAAAGTCCTCTCCCTTGGTTCTAGGATCATCTCCCCCTCCAGTTAGTGGCTAAGGGGTCAGGAAGATACCCAAGCACCAAATAGTTACAATTAAGGACACACATTTCTCTTCCAACCTAACACTGGAAGCCTGGGAGGGCAACATCTCTTCTTCCTTTTTTACGGCTGCCCATGTACAGCCAGATGCCTGGGTAACTGTCCTCCTCATTGGCCACTAATCAACCATGTGGTTGCTTCCAAGCACCCAAACACAGTTTTCAAGTATTGACTGACATGATTCCTCAACATTTAGGACTTATTCTATGCAAAATTTACATTTGTATGGGGGGGAATAGCATTTTTATATGTGGAAAATAATATTTCTGTTTAGAAATACTATGTTCTTTGCAGAAAATGCTGTTACCTGCAAACACAAAAATGCAGTTTTTTGTGCAAAAATATATCCAAATTTTGCACGAAATAAGTTGCCAAATATGGGGTTGAACAAACTGCCCCTAAGGAGTGGCCTGCAGCCACCTCTGTCTGCTGGATTGGGGCTGTGGCAACCACACACCATGGCTTTTGGCTTTTCCATGGCGCAAAAAGGAGCTGCTAAAAGTGGTTCCCATTTGAGGCACAGAAAGGGCACCATAGGTACCGGTGCTGTAACTTTTCAGCGCTCCTTTGGCACTGCGTCATCTGGATGCAGCACCAGAGAAACACTGTGATGCCACCCACCATGTGGTGCGGCACGTGGCATCACGCTGGCATAGGGGTGGAGTCAGGGTGTGTATCATGCAGATGCCATGCCCCTACTGTGCTCTGATGCTGGCCTTTATTGCTGGTCTATCGAGGCTGTATAGCATTTTTTGTAGAGGAGACAGTATTTTATGCCCAGAAGATAATTTTCTGCACATATTGACATTTCTTTATTCAGAAAATCTGTTTCCTGTACAGAAAATGCTGCTTGCTGCACATACGCATACACAAAAATACCATGCTCAAATTTTGCAGCGAATAAGTCCAGCACTGCCAAGAGTCTTTGAAAAGTGCAAAGTTTTTGCAGGCTTTCTGGCAGTGGGAAGAACAAAATCAGCAAAGAATTGCTTCCGAAGCCCAGTGAAACACAGAAAAACAAACAAACCCATATCCATACATTTGAACATTAAGGCTACAAGCATTAACCAAAGAGGAAACAGAGACAGTAAAAAAGTCAAAATCACCAAGAAATCATAAGTTAAGCACATATTTACTATTTTCACTTCTGTTTGATGCCATTTTTATTTCTTGTTCTGCTAACCCCTGCAATTGTTATTGCTAAAGTAAATCAATCAATCATCCATCCCAACAAAATATGTCACTTCACCAGTCCCATTCCACCACAGTCAGTTAACAAGCAGCTTGGAGCTGTCCTCTGCAGCTCCAAGTGTTTCTGGGCAACCTTCCAAGCTGAGCCACTCCTGGCTAATGGCTACAGAGCCTCCGCTGCATGAGGTTTGTGCAAGTATTTTCTTTTTGGTCCCCTCCAGCAAACTAAAAAAGAAGAATGGTGCTTCTGCCACCAGCCAACCATCCTGGCAGCACCAGGGCCATCTGTCACTTTTTGAGATGCCTTTAACTTCTTGTTAGCAGCTTTGTCCCCAGGCTCTTCCTTCCTCTTGCAAGCTTTCCTGGCCTTTTCAATATTGTGCAGGGAAAACAAAGCTTCCACAAGCACAGTCCTGTCCCCATCAGCATCCCTTTCACTCAACCACCTGCCTTGGGCTCTCTTCCAGCCTCCATTTCTCATCTTGACATTCATACCCAAGATCCCAAGAGAGAATCAAAGCAGCAAACTGCATAGGCCATTTTTTGATTGTTTACATTTTCCTTTTCAAACAAATATGTAGACTTTCTTGGAGTTGTATAATTTCAGTGTGGGTGCCCCCCACAATTCACATCTTAGTCCTGGAGAAATTAATGAGACTGGCTCATTGCCTTTCTTTCCTCAAGATGCAGAATGGCTAATAAATAGCCTTATACTATGCATTTGACTCAGTAAGTAAGTCTCACTGAGGTCAATGGAACTCACTTTTGGGTAAGTCTGTATTGGATTACAACACAGTGAGAAGTTCCTTTGGGGAACTAACTCCCAGAACTGCCCAACCTGCAAGTTATCTCCCAAAATGTTGCTAAACTCTGTTATGCACTTTGCTTTTCTAGACCAGCGATTCCCAAAGTGGATGGTAGAAAGATCAAGGAGGATGGTGAAGGGGAAAGGGGGAAGCAGGAGGGTGAGGGAAAAGGGTGGTGGTGGTGGGCCTTCAGTTAAGGTATTTATGTGTAAGAAAGACAAGGGGAACCAGTGGCCTTTAGGACCATGGTGGGGATGAGATTTGCATGAAACTTCCTTTCAGGGTCCCTTAAAGCCACCAAAAAGCCTCTCTTTGTATAATGATATCTCCCACTCTTGACCTGCCTGTGTGAGCTCACTCTCTTAGCCACATCTTTCCCCAGTAGTGATGGGAAACTCTTGCAAAGGTTGGGTGCAAGACATCACTTCTGTTGCTTGGAGCAGCACCATTTTGGGATGGACTGGCTAACTGCAGCAAGGAGTTAGAGCAGACGGTAGTGGGGAAGCAGCAGCAGTAGCAAAAAGGAGCTTACAAATTTCAGACCCTGGTTTGCATGCTCCAGCCTGATCTTGCTTTCTTTCATTGGACAGGCTGACAGAAGAGGTCTCCAGTCCAGAGCATGTAGCCTCTGTAAACCCACTATACATACACTGGCTGCTCCTCTCTCCACCCCGACGAACAAGGATTGAGAGTCCTTCCTCCCTAAGGAGAAGCTTTCCCCTTTGCACTTGGTCGCCTTGGGAGCAGCAATCAAGCAGGTGGCTCACACTGACCTTTTTCACAAAGATAGAAATGTTGAGAGGCTTCTCTGTCATTGCTTAGGCAGCGGCATGGTTGCTGCTGTGATGGTGACCAGGTGCAAAGAGAGTAGTGGTTAAGCAGCCAGTCAAGCAGTGATTGAAAAGCCTCTTGCCTGTGCTGGCCTTTGCTGCAAGATTGGCACTAGCAAGAGGCTTCTTGGTCACTATTCAGCCAGCTGCTCAGTTGCTGCCCCAAGGTGGTTGGTTGCAGTGACCAAAAGTGGTTGCTTTAAATTTGCAGGAGAACAGTAGACTTAATATCAGAAAATAGGCATTGGAGGGACACCAGGGTTGTCCCCCAAGAGGAAAGGGGGCAATGGCCCAAACAAGTCTGGGGACTGCTCAAAAACTGGTATGTTTCCATTCTCTTTAAGTAATGCAATTGCAGCAAGACTGAGATGAGACTGAGACCTGTGTGATAAAGTCCTATATGAATTTAGCTCCTACTCTGGGCCTGTGGTCCCTGACTATATGCCTGTCTCTCAGAAATCTCCTCCACATGAATGAACCTACTCTGAGGTTCTGCTAACACAATAGGGTCAATATTTTCTGTACAGTTGCATGATGATCCCAAAAGAAGTGAATACAAGCAGTCATTTTAAAATTATTTTCTTTCACACAATTCATTACCCCTCTTCATACCATGATCTATAAGCCACCATTTGGTCTAGAAAGGACCCTCTTCTGAATAACTGGTTGCAATTTTAAAAAACATTTAACTTTTAAGCTCCCCACAAGTCTGATATCCAGAAGAGATATTAAGAGCATGGAACAATATATTGAATGGTTACGTTCAGAAATCCAGATGTGTAGGAATTTATGTTCAGTCTTCAGGGCTTAACAGAGATGAGTACTGCTTTCTACACTTGCCCACCACTACTAATGGGCTTCAGTATCGGACTGTATACACAGTCTCACTGTATACTGCTCTTTTCCCTTGATAATCTGGCTGCCAAAATTCTTGTTAGTGAAAAAAAAAAAGAATATTGTAAAGCTGGATAATAGACAGAAATGGCAAAACAAGTGGACTACAGCAATTCCCCTATGAAGAGAGATTGCAGTGTCTGAGTTTTTTCCCCTAAAAAATAGTAAGTGCAGACATGATAAAGGTGAATGAAATTATGGCAGGTGCAGAGAAAATGTACATTTCTCTTTCATGGAATCCAGGGGCATTGAATGAAGCTTAATGATGAGTGTGGATGTAAACCTTTGCTTATTTAATTATCTGCAAGACAGAATCATTTGAACAGTTTTCTTCCTATTGTATAAGATTGTAAGGATAGTTCAACGCTTTGTACAAATTCATTTGTACAAAAAAATTGGGATTTTTGTGTAAAACCTGTATTCTGTACATAAAGCAGAAAGTATTTGGGGCAGATTTTGTACAAGACACAATATTTTCTGCACACAAAGGGTTGTTGTTGTTTTCAAAATATTCCAATGATGCAAAACAACAACTAACACCAAAATCTCACAGCTCTTGGACATTTTCTTGATGAAGTATCTTGAAACACCTTCTTCTGTTCTGAAACTAGGTGTTATTCTACGTCTTCCCAAGAGTTCTTTCAGTGCTGAAAATGATACTGCTATAAAATAAGCTTTATGGATTGTAAATGAGGCTGCATTTGGTACACAGCAGAGAACCTTTCTAGTCTTTCAGTGATGAGGTCCAGCATCCCTGCATAACCAATGGTAAAACCGGACCTCCAGATTAATTCTACCCAGCCAACAATTTAGTTCAGTCCCCATTGCTGGATATATGGAGTAACTGAGCTAGGGTACCCCCTCCAGCCAAAGCTAATGGAGGATGAAATTCCATGAGGTTATATAGCACAGAAACAAACAAAGAAAATTAAAATATGCATGCATGACCCATCTTCCCACCCCATAACTATTAGAATTATACAAGCAGACTAGGAACAGCGGTGAAATCACTCCCCTGGTCTTTTCCCAGCCTCAGACTGCTGATTTCAATGCAGAAAGTATCAAACAATGTCAGGTATACATACAAACTCTTTTCTGTGCACTAAATATTTTTTAATGTTTAGCCATGATGCCAACAATGACTTCAAAACCCTTCTGCTTGGTTCCAGAGGCTGAACTCACTACATTTTTTTCCTGCTGTGGATGAGAACATTTATGGGTATTCTTTCCATTTCTAATGGTGAGATATTTAGGACAAAGAAAGGGAAATTCTTCCTCGCCTATTGAATAATCAAGAAGTGAAACTCACTCTTACAAGAAATTGGAACGACTGAGAAGTTAGATGGTTTTAAGAGGGGATCAGAGAAATTCATGTAGCATAAAGCTTTCATTGGCTATTCATCATGAAGGTTATATGTTACATCCAGGACCAGAGGTACTAGGCCACTACACATCTGTTGCTAAGACTGAAAGACAGTTGTTGCCCCAGCGTTCTCTTTTTTATAGTCATCTAGTGGAAGCAGAGTATTGGACTAGATTTGCCTTTATTATTCACCTTTGGTCTGGTCCAATAAGGACTTCTTCTTACATGCTAGTAATGCGCATATTTGAGTTTCAGAGAGCCCACTAGTGGGAAGGAAGGCCAGTCATTTTCTGTGGAAACTACTGCTTTCATTGTGGTAGCAGTCCAAGAGTTTGATTCATTTTACACAATAGGACATGAGAGAAGAGATAGTATATTATTCATGCTGGGATAAAGACGTTTTATGAAACATTTAATGGCCAGTCAAGAGAAACTGTCTGGGATTGAAATTGTGTGCACATTAAAAATAATTTACTTAGGACCTAACTCATTTCCACTTACCTAATGGTTTTCGTTAATTATAAGGGGGAGCCAACCTCATGACTATGTTTATTTTCTGTACTCAAAGGTTCGATTTCCTTTTTGCTTGGCTCTTTTTTTTTTTAAAGATAGTCTAAATGGAAAGTTGCTTGATTTCATTACTGCAAAAGCTGACCCAGCACTGGCTTGTCAGTAACAAACAGGACACCAAGAAATGTTCCACAGTGTAGAATGTATGAATAAAGTAAATCCTTGTTTTTCCCATGTGCTGCAAAATGACAGTGCAACGTGATGTTTAGTAAACTCAGTATAATAGTCCCAAACACAACTTCACTGCAAGAGTTTCTAAATACAATGGATTTTTAAAGGTGTGCATAGCATGAAGAACAGCAATAACTGGAAGCATTTCCATGGTATTTTGATTGGAGGAGGTTTCCTCGGTACATAAAAAGAAGCAGTTACGTTCTCAACTATCTCCCAAAAGTGACATTTCCCTGACACAAATTGTGGCTTTTCAGTGGCACCAAAGGCTTGAAGCAATTGCCAGGGGCGAGGGAAAGGATGTGTTAGTCCAGCATGGGGACTTAGATGGATTAACTCCTTCTTCTGTCATGGTCTGCTCTGATGTTTTTCTTTTGGATTTTTTTAGGGAAAAATAAAATCTCAAAATACCCTCATGCCTGCTGGGGACCATGGGGGGATTTTACTTTGGGGACAGGCTAGACATTTCATGGCTGGGGAGAGGTCTTTTTTAAAATCAGAAAGACATCTGGGAAGTCAACCTGGAATTAAACCAAAAGACTTTGAAGGTACACCAGTCAAGAGTAGTGATGGTTGATGTCCACTTAGACAGGGCAGATAATGGTAAATGGAACAAAGACCAATAGGCAGAGATCTGGGAAAGTGCATAGATAAGCAGACCTACTGTTTTCCATCCATCTCTTCCTTCCTTTCCCTTTCTCTCCTCTCTCTTTCTCTTATACACACACATGCACAGAGAGATACTGTATTTTCTCATTATCATTCAGCTGAGACAAATTGCAATCTGTTTTCACTTTTAAATGTAAAAGAAATCCTTTAAACATAAATAAAAATGAGGTTTAAATGTAGTCTTCCTTAAAAATTCTTCCTTCCACTCCCACACCCCACCCCATCCCCACCCCGACTTCACTTCATCTTTGCTAAAGCAGAAGGCCCTGTCCTGCTCCCCTGAAATGGCTTATTCCACTGGAAAAGGCTTACCTCACGCTCACTTTCCAACACATCAGAGGAGTCTCAAGGAGCCACTATTTTAAGGTACTAATACCTTTAAACTGTCTGTTCCCCAGGAACCTGACTTCAGCCCCCATCTTTTTCCAGATGTTGGGAAAAAGTAGGAGCAAGGGTACAGCTACACTGTGGATATAATTCAGTTTGATAGCACTTTAACTACCATGGCTCTATCCTACAGAATTCCAGAGTTTGTAGTTTTGTGGAGCACCAGCATTCTTTGACATAGAAGGCTAAAGACCTTGTAAAACTACAAATCCCAGGATTCCAGAGGATGGAACTACAGCACTTAAAGTGGTGTTGAATTTCATTATTTCCACAGTGTAGATACACCCCAAGTGAAGACTTTGGAAACTACTGTTTCAAGGCCTGGCATGTGCCCTAGGAAAGCCATTTTAACAGACCATTATTCCCTGTGTCTCTTGCCTTTTCCATGTACTGGGGGGAAAAGCAAGGGGATGAGGGAAGCTTTCAGGGCCCTTGTTAATTCAAGGGACTACAGACACCTCCTGTAACTCCAAGAACTCCCTTCTTTGGTTTCTTCATAGTTGGCTTTTTTCAGTGACTCAGTGCTCATCTACACATAGGTGTGCTATGCAAACTGGTGTGGATTTTCACATCATTCCATTGATGTTCAATTGTGTACACTTCTCTGAGCGCATTCCTACCTATGTATGCATATTCTGCCAGCCATATGCAGCTGTCAAAGAGGACAGAAGCACATCCATTTGCATTATAACTAATTCCACTGGTGTCTTATGAGCTCAGCCTTAAATAAATTTTTGATAAAAAATGTAGTGTTCCTCTTTTCTCTTATCTTCTCTGGAGTTTCTAATTGATCCATAGAGAACACCTGAATGGGTCATTTTCACTGAGGAAGTACCTCTGTGAGGGATAAATCAAAGCAAGTGACCCATATCAGGAGTGGCTGATGGTGCCACTCAGGAACGCTCCTATGAAGTGACAAAGGTATCTTGAATAAGGGACGGAGCCATCCTAACCTCTTCCTGACCAAGGGAGGTAAGAATGGGCCAGAGGTGCTCCTTCACCTGTAGGCATAGGTTCCATTAGAGCAGGAATTCATGCCTATGGTAATCTATGAGTGTAAACCACAGAGGAACACAATGGCAAACCTCCTCTAAACAAATGTTGCCTAGAAAGCTCCATTATAAAGTGTAGGCCTTTAAAACAAACTGTATGGGCAGTGGACTAGATCCCAAGCCACTCTGTTCCCCCTGCATCATATTAATTCTACCCCTTCTTTCCTGTAGTCCCAGGCTGGCACCTGTCCTGCTGAAATCAATTGAAAGAGAGAAAATGGAAAGCAGGAGGGAGGAGAAGAAACTATGTTCTGTGTGTGCACATGCACACACTACGGCGGGCTACAGACCGCCGCCGCTTGCTCCGTGCAGGAGCCGTAGCAGTCACACCGCGCGGCTCCCGCGCGGAGCAAAAAAGGAGCTCCAAAATGGAGCTCCTTCTTGTGGCGCCTCTGTGACATCGCGAGGTGCCACTGGCGCATTCGCGACGTCATAGGCGCCGCGACACGTCTGGACGCTATGCGTCCGATACGTAAAGATGGCGGCGCCCGTATGAACAGGGCGCCGCCATCTTGTACGTATTCTATACGTACTAGGGTTAGGGGGGTGCGGAAGCACCGCCCCTTCCTAACCCTAGTACGTATAGAATACGTACTAAATGGCGGTGTGTAACCCGCCAAACATAACCAAAGAGAGTTTTCAAAGGGATCCTGTCCTTCCCCATAGCTACTCTTATGTTCAAAGTGGATTTTCTTTTCTTTTTTTTTTCATGAAAAAATAGTACTCTATCTGCCTTTTTTTCCCCATGACACCTAAAATATTACCCTTATAGTCACCTCAGTATGAATGAGCCATTTCATTATTCATCTTTTGTGACTACTGACCCTTGGTTGTTGTGTGGTGCAGAATGGAGGGAAAGGAAATTGAATTGAGTTTTGTTCTCCAGAGAAGCTCTGAGGCATGCAATAAAAAATCAAGCTTAGTTTTCTCCCACTCAGCCATTTTTAGCAGGATATGATGGATGTATATAATAGACCTCTATCACCGAGACACTCTTTGGCATAAACCATGGGTGGAAAACATGGGGGGGGGGGGGGGGAAACACTGCAGACTTTATATCTATCTTTACTCAGGTACTTTTGAATGGCCTTTCCACCCACCTTGCAGAACTGAACTGACCCATTCCCAAACTAAATTAATCCATAATTTCTAAATGGATCTCATAAATAACATTTTATGCATAGATATCTATTATTAAGAATGATCAAGAGATCATAATTAGTTGAATTGTGACTTCAACAAAATTAACTTGAGTCCATGAAGATGTTCACCTTGATTGTTAGAAATGGTTTGACCACTCCATAGTATAATGAAGAATCCATTTGGTAAAAAAGGTTGGAGTCGCTTATTTGCTGGAGCTCCTCTGTGATATAAAACTATACATGACTCATCTTTAACCACATATAATGGCACAAAAGTGTAATCAGATATGTCTGTACTATTAGAAGATGAAGGGCAGTGGAGAACAAAGCTATAAATTCATCTGCTATCTTGCAGTCCTCAGATGTTGGACCATTACTAGTGTAAAAACAAGATTCATTTGTCAGCCTACTCAGTTTCTATCAAGTGGAATTGTGTGGAATGCAGCTATCTTGTCTTCTGTCTCCATTGGCTCTACAAAAAGACCTGTTCTACTGGGCTTTCCTTCCTGAATTTATCTCTCACTCCTGCTGGTGTTTATAATGGATGCAATGGATGCAAGCTGCAGGAAAAGAGATTCCACCTCAACATTAGGAGGAACTTCCTGACAGTAAGGGCTGTTCGACAGTGGAACACACTTCCTCGGAGTGTAGTGAAGTCTCCCTCCTTGGAGGTCTTCAAACGGAGGCTGGATGGCCATCTGTCGGGGATGCTTTGATCTGGATTTCCTGCATTGCAGGGGGTTGGACTGGATAGCCCTTGCGGTCTCTTCCAACTCTATGATTCTATGATTCTATAAGAAATGATACCTGAGTGTGCTTGTTTTCCTCTTCTCTCCTCACCATCTTTTTCTTTGTGTTATGTCTTTTAAATTGTTGAAAAGACTGTCTTGTTTTTAATGGATCCTATGTAATATATACTTGGAGTATTTGGATCCTATGTAATGTATACTATATACTGGAGCTAAAAGGTTGGATTTTTAAAATCTCTTAATAAATAGATGACCTCTATTCGAACCCCTGTGTCACCAGATCCTTGCTAGCTTAGAAGCTGCTTTATCACCGTTACAACTAATGGCATGGAAGCCAACAAAGAGAAGCCCAACACTTGTTGCTTCATCCCATGCTTTACATACCTTGATACCCTACGACCCTGACTTGAAATAATCCTGTAGCAGTTGCACTGATTCTTATGAAAAATAATCTGAAATGAGTAACAGTTTGTATTGTGCTCTGTGATTGTCCAAGGTTCGGTCACCAGCAAAGGCAAATTCTTTGAGAGCCAGGTCTAGTGTGAGACGTGTTTTGTTACATTGGTTCAAAAATAGTCTTTCAAGGAGGTTTATTGCTTCTAAGAGCCATTCTAATTAGCCCAAATTGGGACTATTACTCTTATTAAGTAAGACTTGCTGCAGCATAACTTTTCCAAATGATTTATTAGGTTTCTCAGGGAAGGCATTAGTGTGGCAGTGACCTACGGCTGAAATCCATGAAGGGTCTTTAACGTTCTGCAATAGTCACAGAAAGCTTTAAGCAAACAGTAAAGGAGACCCTAGCTGATATAGACTCTCTCTGCATGAGCCAAATAAAATGTTCTCCCCCTGTTCCCCTAGTGATGTGTCTGATTCACACAGGGCCCAGTCCCCAGTGCAAACTCTCTGGACACTATATGGATAGTTTAGCACCAAACCTGCCATATAGCCCCTAAAAAGTTTTTTAAAACTCCTCCCTTTTTGCTCCAGATCTTCCCAGATGGTCTAGAGCCCTCCATTGAGATACCAGGTAGCTATTACAACACAGGCCACTCTGCTGTTCACAGCCGCTGTTACCACAGCAAGTCATTCACTCTGAGGTCAGAACAAGGACACACACACATCATCATCATCATCATCATCATCATCATCATCATCATCGATTTTATTTATACCTTGCCTTTCCAAAGGATCAAGGTGGGTTACAAAAATTCCATAAACAAATACATAACATGTACATAACTAAAAATTACATATCCCCTTATCCCTTACCTTAACTAAAATACCAACATCATAAATGCAAATTAAAATTAATTTAAAATAGGTAAAATTTAAAATAGTGAACAGCTGCTTGACATCACAACAGAGAGTCCTGGGTAACAGAGGGACATTGGGTCAGCTCTAGAGCCAGAATACTCTGGGCTAATACTCTGGGCCCATGCAGACCTAGCCATCATGCACTTGTATTCTTGAGAAACAATCATTCAAAGGTAGCTTTCGTTTGCCCTATGATTGATGTCTGACTACACTGAAACTTAAAAGGGAGGCATTAAGAAATTCCAGAAGTGCCATAAAGACTTATTAGCATGCCACATATCTGGATGAGATTATATATATTTCCACTGGTTGAATCTAACCAACGGTGGTATCACAGATGGTCTTCTAGATGATTTTATCCTGCAATTTCCATCTGTCCTAACCAACATAACAAATAGTGAGGGATTATGGGAGTTAAAGTCAGGGTGTTGTTATGGGCAGACAAGATGAAGCCATTGCTCCTCCCAAATTAGAATTTCCTCCTATTAAATTTTATTCCAAGTGTCCACATTTCTAGCATTGCAGTAGCTTAAAACTTTAGCTGAGCATTTAGAAATACAGTCTGGCATCCGAAGAAAAGAGCCAGGAAAAATTTCCAAGGGAATGTGAACACAGCCAATACAAGACTTTTAGGTGTGAATGATTTTCAATCTCTGCAGTGCTAGAAATTTGGAGGTATTCCTCTGAGGCATTCCACTGTCAAATAACTCTTACAGTCAAGAGGGTGTGTTTTCCCCCTACTGTTTAAGTGGAATTGCTTTTCTTGTAGTCTGAACCCACTCATTCATGTTTTAGCCTCTGGAGTAGCAGAAAACAAGTTTGCTCCATGTTCTACATGACATTCAGATATTTAAGGACAGCTATGTAGTTATCTGTGTAGGTATTTAAAAGCATCCTGGACAGAGAGGAATCCAAGAGCCAGTGGCCAAGGGATTGAAAAGTTCCTTGTCATCACATTTTGAAACAGTGCCTCCTGGAAGTACCACAGTGTCATGTTTCCCAGTCCCAGCCACAAAAACACTGCAGATGTATACTGGGGCCAATGGTTTTGAAAGTCAATGAGAGATCCAGAAAAACCAAACAGATTGCACCCACTGATCAACTCCTGTCATGAGTCCCAGGAGAGCAAGGCTGCTCTAGACTCCAAACCAAGTGTGAAATTGAACTGTAATGAATACAAATGATCTGCATCATCCACTATTGCCTGGAGTTTAGAAATCACCATGTGTTGTAATACATTGTCCAAGGTATTACAGAAGATTAATCCCTGGGTGAAATTATCTGACAACATTGGCTCTAATTTATTTCTAAATTGACTCTTTCTTTGAGAAAACCTCACCCCTTCATTTTAAACAATGAAGACTATGTTGTACCTCAAACACACATTAGCCATTTGAAGGACCCATATCTCCAATCAAACTTTGGCAGGGTAAAATAGCCAACAGGGATGAAGATAACGTCCTGAAGCCTGTATGTGTGTGAACACACACATGCATGCGTACATGCTTTCAAAGTCACCTGTCAGATTATGGCAACTCTATGAATTTCATCAGGTTTTCTTAGGCATTTCCTTCCACTGAAATATAGTTTGGTATTTGTTGATGGTCTCCCATCCAAGTACTAACCAGAGCTAACTCTGCTTAACTTCCAAGATTAGACAAGATCTGGTGCCTTCAGGGCATTTTACTTTCTTTTAAAAAATGCTGTACCTTCATTTCTAATACTGGAAGTCAGGAAATCAAGTTAAAAAAGAGCTACTGTTTAATTAAATGATTCTCAAACTTTGGCCTTTCAGGTGTTTTGGACTTCAGCTTCCAGAATTTCTGACTGTTGACCAAACTGGCTGGGGCTTCTGGGAGTTGAAGTCCAAAACACTTGGAGAACACTTGGTAGTCCTTGGCTTAGATCAACAGTAGATAATCTGAGCTACCTTAGCTTTAGCCCACCCTCTCCAAGTTTTTAAAAGTGCACAAGGTCTTGAACACAGACAGAAACTCAAGTACTTTCTGAATACTCATTGGAAGTGCTTGCAGAAATCTTGTGTGCACTTGAAGACCACACTGCCATCTTCTTCTCCTGTCCAAACCTGAGGTTCAGGTGAAGGTAGTGACAGTGAAAGAAGCAACTGTAGGCCAGGACTGGGCTAGAAAGACTACTGGATCTATCATCCCCTGTGAAGAAAATAGTCCCTATTTGTTGGAAAGAAGGGCCTTCTTCACCAAAGCTTAGTGCTTTTGAAAGCCAACATGCAAGGATCTTGTACAAGGAGAAAAGTGGGATCTGAATTCATTCAATCTATCACTCTTCCTGACATCTGAACTGTAACCATTATTTTTAAAAAGCAAGTTTCAGTGTTACCCAGTCTCCCCCTCCTCTTTCCATCTCTGACAAGGCTCTTAATCCCATGGGAGGCAAAAGGTACCTTTTTGGAGAAACTGGTTCTCATTTTTCATCTTTTAAGGAAGTAGCCTCCTTCCTGAAAATGCTATCTGTTACCATAGTGACCACAGGCTTTTGGTCAATGAGTGATGTGGCTGCCTGTCCTCCTATACCTGTCACATGAACTTTGAGCAGCTCAGCAGAGAACTGGGAGAGAAACTGTAGAGGAAGAATGGGAATGGGGACTTAGAGAAAAGATGTAGAATATATATATAGATATATGGAATAGTAATATGAAAAATGGTAATAACAATTGTAATTTCAAAAAGGCTAAGCATAAGAAAGAAAGAAAGAAAGAAAGAAAGAAAGAAAGAAAGAAACCATTTGGGTCAGTGGCCAGCACTGAAATAATGCATCAGAGCTCCAAACTTCTTGAGAGAAAGGATGTGGCAGATGTGCATAAAAGAAAGAGATGCTATGGAAGCTGCTGGGAAGTAAGCAAGAACCAAATGTGAATGTTATTAGGTCAACTGGTAATTTATCTTGAAAACTGAGCATTTGGTTTGTGTAAATTCTGCCTCACCAAGCCAAATGATGGCCACTTGTCAGCATCACTGTTTTCCAGAGCTTGTTACTTCTTGGGACTGCAGCTTCCAAAAACCCATGGCTCTGTGGTCAGTGGACTGGGATTTTCTGGGAGTTATAGTAGAATGAAGTAACTTTGCCAAACACTGCTGTTTTCTTAGATTAGGTTAGCAAGGCTAACTCAAAGTATTTGACAGCCTGAGGACAAAGACAAGATAGTGCCCCTTTCCGTCCAATGTGCATAAAAGGACTGCACAATTCACTGGACAGGCAGCTGAACTATATATCACTCTTCCTGAAGGAATAGTGCCTTCCAGTAATGGCCAGAGGGCTACCAATCTGCTCTGCTCTGGTCAGGTCCCACCTGGAATACTGTGTCCAGTTCTGGGCACCAAAATTCAAAAAGGACATTGAGAAACTGGAGCGTGTCCAAAGAAGAGCGACTAAAATGGTGAAAGGTCTGGAAACCATGCCCTATGAGGAAAGACTTAGGGAGCTGGGGATGTTTAGCCTGGAGAAGAGGAGATTAAGAGGTGATATGATAGCCCTGTTTAAATATTTGAAGGGATGTCATGTTGAAGAGGGAGCAAGCTTGTTTTCTGCTGCTCCAGAGAACAGGACCCAGAACAACGGATTCAAAATTCAGGAAAAGAGATTCCACCTCAGCATTAGGAGGAACTTCCTGACAGTAAGGGCTATTCGACAGTGGAACACACTCTCTCAGAGTGTGGTGGAGTCTCCTTCCTTAGAGGTCTTTAAACAGAGGCTGGATGGCCATCTGTCAGGGATGCTTTGATTTAGATTTCCTGCATGGCAAGGGATTGGACTGGATGGCCCTTGTGGTCTCTTCCAACTCTATGGAGTTTATCGCATCGCGTTCCGAGAACATTTTTGGAACCCGATTGGAACGGAACACTTTCAACTTTACCGCACGTTTCTGTCCCCATCGGGTTCCCATCGCGTTCTACATACCCCTCAAAGCATTCCATATGTGTTCCTCGGAGGGAATGGATGAGAAAGTGATCCAAGCTTGTGGAAACGTTTTTAAAACGGTCCAAGAAATGTCAGAGCGGTAATGTAATCCGTTCTTACTTCCGTTCCCATGTTCTGCCTTGTTGTGATTGGCTGAAAGGACTTCCCTCCCTGCATTCTGTTTCCCAAGCCTTAGCCTGGCCCTGGATGGGGCTCCGCGATCGCAGAGTCCTCCGAAGCCTGGCTGGGGCTTGAGAGAGGCTGTCTCCCAAGCCCCAGCGAGGCCTTGGACAAGGTTTTAAAATGTAGGACTTTTTTTTTTAATTTCCTGGCCAGGAGATTTTTTTTAAAAGTCCTACATTTTAAAACCTTGTCCTACATTTTTCCCGGTTTGGAGGTCCCCAGGGATGGCAACGCTATGTTTATGTATATGTATAACATTTATATATATATGTGTGTGTGTGTGTGTGTATGTGTGTGTGTGTGTGTGTGTAAAAGTATACATACAATATATATACAATATACATATTTTTAATATGTAATATATACAAAATATATATAATATATAATATAAATATATTACACACAATATATACATATAATATATATGCATATTATATATATATATATATATATACACACACACACACACATACATATACATCAATTTTTGTATATATAGATTGCTGACTATGTGTGTGTGTGTCTATATGTATGTGTGTATATAAAAAGATTAGGTTGTGTTTGCACAAATATCTCCCTGTAAAAGCCTTTTGTTCTGTGTATGTGGTACTCATGAACAAGAATACACTGTTACAAATACGCATGCGCAAATATTGAAACGTTCTCATACTTATCACGCTTCCTATAAGGACAAATGCGGTAAATTGTATTCCTGTAACGTTCTCGGAACGTTTTACATTTTGGAGTGCGATAATATCTGTTCCCATAACGTTACCTCTTGAAACGTTTTGGGAACAAAATAGAAACGTTTCAGGCACTGATGCGATAAACTTCCATGAGTCTATGATTCTATTATTCCCAGAATTTGCTACCAAAAGCAAGTGCTTCTTCACGTAATGATAAAGCCAGCCCACTAGGCCGTCAGCAAAACCAGGATTATTCTTGGTGGGTCATAAGGTGTGCAGGAAATACCCCAAGTAGAAAGATGCCAAGAGGGATAATCAATTCTCTGTCCAAACAACTTGCAACACATGAGGACAGAATTATTTCTCCCCCTTGGCCAGCCCTATGGTCAACTTTTATATACATTACTGTAGGCTACAACTACCACTACTAAGAAATGCGGACATCCTGTAGATTTACCTGGACCTATGTGTGTGTGTGTGGTTATATATGATTATTTATGTCCTCCCCACTGATGTACAGATGTTTCCCTCACTAGCGGAAAACAGACCATTAGCCCACAAAAGGTCTGACATCTTCTGAAATACAATACTAAATGTACTTGAGCAAGCCAAGTTTTAATGTTAGTCACTATACAAGTAGGAGATGTACAGCCAGATAGGGACTAAAAGATTGCAGATTATACTTGAAAAAAACCTGTGTTTTTTTCACACAGAGAGAGGCACCGAAATAGTTTCTTCCTGCAATGCTGAACTTGGCATTTCTGGGGAAAAAAATTAGTTGCCATAAAACATGCACCCTCAACTCATGCCTTTGGACCTGAAATCAGTAGTACATTATTTGCCATTAGCTCTTTAAAACCTATGTCAGAGACAAATATAAGAAATTAAGACTTTTCTCAGGATGAGTGTATATTATGAAAAAAGTGAAAGCAGTATTTTTTTAAAAAGAACAAAAAAAAAAAAACATAGTTTGGCCAAACAGCCGTCTATTAAAAATTTATGTTCCTGTAAAGAAAAAGAAGAAAAACAAAAATGCAAACTGTGTCACAGAGCATAGAAATACCTTTTTGCTGGGTGGCAAAACAATTTCCATGTCAAGAAATGTGTTTTTAGATAAAAAGACTTCCCTAGGAATGTTCTATTTTGCCCAAATCCATGTGATCAATAATGTAAAGGCATGCATTCTCAGCACCTGCATTTTTCAAAGAACTTTTCTGTTATCACTAATGGACCATATAAATCCCTTGATAGCTCACTGGTTTACGAGTTAAGAAAATAAAAAGGTAAGAAGTCATATGTATAGGGGGTTTTTTTCATTATCAGAAGAAGGAGTTGTGATCCTCCAAAGTGTATTGGAACATTACTTCACTAATATTATGGACTTTCCAAAGTGCTTCATGACAAATTATTCATAGAATTTTTTCTGTACATACATTAATAAAAAGTATATGGACATTCTCCCTTTCTTACATTCCATGTATTAAGGCAAGCTAATTAAGAATAAAACAATTTTATTAATGTACCATATCTTGGTTGGTCTTGATTCTTCTTCATTAGTCGTATTTTATTTGATCGCAATCAATGACCAGAAACTCAGTCACTAACTAGAAACTCAGCTCAGAAAATGTGCATTTTCCCATAAACCTACAGAGCTACTATGTAACTGCCATACATTGCATCAGTTCCTGTACAAACTATGGTTTTGTATTCTACACCACAGGATCTTTTACTCCTCTTCTCTTGATGAGTTGCAGATATTATTGTTCATAAAACCCATCCAATCATTTCTACAAATCCCATTTCAATCTGGTTTGAGCAGACTGCAGCTGCTCTCCAGTGAGAAAGGAAGCCAGGTATACATTAAAGTTTTTCTAGTCTTGTTTTAATACTCAGATTTCTTTTCTCTCTCTCTCTCTCTCTCACACACACACACACACACTGTATTATTTATTTACTCTACTTCTAGCCTGTTTTCTAGGCAATTATTTCCTTTCTAAGTGGCTCTCATCCATAATACAAATAGAAAGACAATAATTAAAAAAGAAATGAAGATGCACAGGCAGATGCCACCAGACTTCTACCCTAAAAAGGGCAAGGGGAATAGCAAAAGAGGAAGATCACTTTTTGAAGATCAGAAAAAAAACTAGAAAGCTATGAGTCAGTAACTAACAGATTTCATTTGTGCCAGGTTGATGTTTCCTTGCTGGTATTCTTAGCTGAATAGCAACTGGTGGTTGTTTTCTTGTTCCTTGGGCCAACGAATGGACCTAGAGCATTGCTGTTTATGTCCAGATTGACAAAGCTGCTTGTTTTGTTACAACTCTCAGAATCTCCCTTGTTACCCAAAGAAAAGTGGGAGACTGTGGGGATGCCTACCAAATATGACAGTGTTACTTTAGTTGTTGGAGAAATTAGCTTTGAAAGAGGCTGAGTAACCCTTAGGACCATTTGCACCTGTTTATACCAGTAATAACTAAGGAGGATCTCAGGTTTGGGGTGAATTAAGAGGGTTTTATTTAGAAATATTTAAAACACAGAGAGACATTGCATTCAGAGTTAACTGAAATGGAGCTATGGAAATGGGATAGCTGCCTTTGAGAGGTTTGAAAGTGGTGATAATTACCTGTTTGATGAATAGACCACAGAAAGCTGGAGTGGCTCATACTACTTTGAGTGCAAGGAGATCCTTTATCTCATAGTGCAAGAGGAAATGCAAATGACTTGATCTGATTGCCCCATTACCTGGATGTGCAGATGTCTCAGGACATGCTCCTTTTCTCTTTGGAACCTGACCTAGTGTTTCTGAAAGGTCATCAATCTCTCAAAAACATACTGTCTCCAGATACGAGATATGAAATATGGGGCATGCAAGAAGGGCTAACCCCCTTGCCTTGCTGGTTGTCATGTTCTGGGAAGTGCAGTTCCAAAGACAAAACAACCTTTCCAAGTTCTGACTATTTTTGGATGCATCTACGTTTTGGATGCAAAGAATGAAGCAGGCAGCAAGGCCAAGACTTTATTTATTTACAGTTATTGGAAGGTTTAATAAGAAGGTGGATATTTTAAAGGATACTGGCAATCCATGTCATTCCTCCAGTGGTCAATTTATACCTGAGTGATAAACCTATCTCTGTCAGAATCTGTTCCTGGATTACAGTGTCAGACACAGTGTGAGTCCTGATTCCAATAGTTGCCTAAAATCTGTGAGCTGCCCCACATGTATGCCCCCATGCCTCAGATTTTCCTGATTGCTGTCTTTATTTGTTCTAGTTCTTTTTCACCAACTAGCACTTTCTATGCAGCCACCAACATGGTAATAATACATACCAGTCTCAATCCAGTTTGGAACTGGGGGGGGGGGTCCTAGCCCCCAACAGAATAATCAGACGATGCCTTGGAATTGATTTGTTTCTTTGGTAGTTTATACCCCACCTTTCTCCTAAAATATTACTCAAAGCAGCTTGTAGGAATTACCCTCCTGAGGATGAGTAGGTGAGGTGCCTGAACAGCCCCAAAGTGGGCAAGCTATGTGGGCTGCTGCCATATAAAGACATTGCTAAGTCTCATCTTCACCCTGTCTCATGATGTGGGAAATACACTTCACAATGGTTTGCTATAACTGATCTTTCATATTGTGACAAACATTGTGAAGCTTCACAACAGTCTTTCTGACTGGGTCAAACAATCAGTTTGCATCGCTCCTTTAGTATGGCAGTCTCTCCCTGTGCCCACAAAGGATAAGTTTATCTCTTCTACATTCTGGTGGTACACCATCCCATGAGTTGATAAACAGGACTGGACTGAGATAATGTAAGAGTTAGGGCTATAGAACACTTGGAGCAAGATTTATTCTTCCATAATGGAACTGCTGTTGTTAACTACCCTTGAGTCAACCACAACTCATCATGACCCTGCAGATGAAACATCTCCAAGACCCCTTGTCCTCCATTTGCTCTGCTTAGGTCCTGTAAATTCAGGCCTGTGATCTCCCTGACTGAGTCTATTCCTCTGGTGTGCAGTCTGCCTTTCTATGACCTACTACCTTTCCTAGTATTATTGTCTTTTCTAATGAATCTCATGATATGACCAAAGTAAGACAACCTCAATTTCATCATCATATCTTCCATGGAGAGTTCAGGCTTGATCTGTTTTAGGACCCATTTGTTCATCTTTTTGGCAGTTCACAGTATCGTCAGCGCTCTTCTCCAGCACCACAAAATTAATGAGGTGATTTTCCTCCTTTGCACTTTCTCACTGTCTAGCTCTCACATCTGCGCATGGTGATGTGGAATACAGTGGATTGGATGGTTTTGATTTTAATACTGAGTTGTTTATCTTTTTACTTTAGGCTCTTATCTAGTTCTTTCATGGTGTCCCTTCCCACCCTGGTCTTCTTCTTGTTTCTTGACTGCCATCTCCATTCTGATCAATGTTTGATCCAAGGTACAGGAACTCTTTCACTATTTCTATTTCTTTATTATCTAGGTTGAGCTTATGTAGATCCTCTATTGTTATTATTTTTGTTTGTGTTCAGCATTAAGCCTGCCTTTGTAATGTCGTTTTTGAAAGAACACTAAAATTCATAATAGAATACAGGTATTACAGTCATATCCAGTCTCATTGCATGTTAGTATTTGAATCCGTTACACTGTGTGACCACCAATGGAATGAAAGTTTTTTTCATATTAATCAGGCCAATGTTTTAAAGACCAATAAAGTCTATTCTCTATTACAGGAACTTCTTCATTTCTACTTCATGCAAATGCATTTAACAAATGTTCACCTCAGCAGAAACTAGTGAAGTGATTCTACTATGGCAAAGGGAGGAGGCAGATTTTATACAGACCAACTGTGCAAGAGTAGCATTGTTCAGCTCAGTTGAACTTCATGGGCATGACTTGGTAGCTAAGGAAATATCTCTCAGCCTTGATGTCTTATTCTCTTACACAAGTCAGAAAGGCAAGAGTATGATCTCATTTGTTGTTTTTACGATAGACATTTTATGGCACTGAGCTCATAAAGTTCAGAAGTCAGCCAACCTTGTTCTCTAGAAGTGCAGTGAATTCAGGCACTTTGTCTGACATTTGAGAATAGCTAAGGCATTGGTAATCTGCATCTGCAACTTTATAGGAACGAAGCTTAATGAGACTTTGAATTAGAGGACCATAAAAAGCTTTACCTAGAAATGACAGTGAATTTTCTAAGGAAATAACAGTGCTCTTTCAGCAAAAGAATTGCTAGTTTTTTATTAGCTCTCAGAGGTTAGAAAGTTACTTTTTAAAAGTAATGGGTTGCAGGTAAGTTTTCAAGACTTCAAAAAGTATTTGGCAATAATTTGTGGTTTTATATAAAAATATATATGATACAACTTTTTCATTTCTGAAAAGTAATTGAAACCAAATTTAGTGTAGTTACTGATTTTTTTTAAAAAAAAAAAAAGAAACCCTATATGCTTTATAGCTTATAGCAAAGCTCAGACTGTATAGATCGTGAAAAACTATAGATCACACTTAAGGAAATGGGTGTGCCACAACATTTGATTGCTGTGTACTCAGGACAAGAGGCTACTGTTAGAACAGAATATAGAGAAATTGAATGGTTTCCAATTGACAAGGGGATCAGGCAAGGCTACATCTTAACATCTTATCACCCTATCACCCTAACTCATATGCTGAAAATGTCCTATATAAAGCAGGACTACATGTGAAGGAAGGAGGCATGAATATTGGGAAAAGGAACATCAAGAATTTAAGATAGGCAAGATGACACCATACTACTAGGAGAAAATAGCAAAGAATTAATGAAGAAATCAAGGATGAAAGTGCAAAGGCAGTTTTACAGTTGGGCATGAAGAAAACAAAAATAATGACCACCACAAATGATTTACATAACTTAAAATATACTATGAAGACCTTGAAACAGTTCAAGATCTTCCGAAATCAGAAGAAGGCTAAGATGTTGGAAGGGCAGCTATGAAGGAACTAGACAAGATCCTAAAGTGTAAAGATATATCATGGAATGCTAACTTTGGGCTTGTCCATGCCATTGTATTTTGCATATCTATGAATGGTTGTGAAAGCTGGACAGTGAAGAAAGCTGAGAGGAAGAAAATGAGGTCATGAGATGTGGCGCTGGGAAAGCGTTCTGCAGATACTGTAGACTGCTAAAAAGACAAATAAATGAGTCCTAGGGTAAACCAAGCCTGAACTCTCCCTAGAAACCAAGATGACTAAACTGAGATCATATCATAGATCATAGACTCACTAGCGAAGACAATAATGCTTGGTAAGGCAGTAGAAAAGGAGGAAGACTGATTTCCAGATAGACTCAATCAAAGAAGTCATGACCTTGAGTCTGAAAGATCTGCACAGGCCTTTGGAGGATAGGGTGACCTGGAGGTCTCTCATTCATCAGGTCGCCATGAGTCAAAATTGATTTGGTGGCACTTAGCAAAAACAAATCCATCAAGTCACTGACGTATGGTACAAAACACACCCTTCCTCCTAGCTATCTTGTTCTCATCTCAGCATCAGTACCAGATCCTAAGAAACCAGCATGAGGCAGAAGTCTAGTGAACATTTGAAACATGAGATTTTCTTCTTCCTTTAGTGATACCATACATCCCAAAAAGGGAACTAAAAAGGTACAGTTACAGTTATGCTACGACAGATGTGGCATTGTTCTTCATTAAAATATAACCTCAATATAATCTAGTTATACCTTAGTTAAGGGGAAGGGATAATGAAGTAACTAGTTATTTGTAACTTGTTGCTTCAATGCTCTAGAAATAGCATAATGGACCTGATGTTGGAGAGACTGATGGGCAGTTCTAGTAAGTGCCTCCAGGGTTCTATATGGAACCGCTGAGAGTAAACTATCAGCATCTTCAAGTGAACCCCAAGGTGAAAGACTGATTTTGTCCCCGCTCAGTTATGTCCCAGATTTCAGTGTATTTATATTGTTCCAAAGAATGAAAACAGACATCAGGTAGTTACTGAGCTTGTCTACTATCTGCATAGTTCCACCTCTTTTGAACATTGTGCCTCAGGCAGCATTTCTTGTATGGATGTGAGAGTGCAATAGAATCCTGGAAGCAGGCTTTCACGTGTTTTGATCCCTTTTCAAAGAAATCAATCAACTTTTTTATTTAATGCAGTTCAAAATTATTCCAAGAACTTTCACATCACAAGCTTATAGGCATCACTGCAGTGCATTAATAGTATTTCTAAAGAAAGTACACAAGGTATTTTTGCGTTTGCTTTTTTCTCCCAGTAAAAGTAAAAGCTGCCGATGCTATGCAATTTTACACATTATGGCCAAAATCCTGTTGGAGCATTTATGAATGCTTAACCTGGAGTTACACATTCGTAGGGGTGGTATTCATGATCACCTCTTTATGGGAGACGTAGGGACATGAAAGTTCCCCAAGCCCCACTGAACCTGGAAGCAGCCACTTTGATTGATGAAGGTCTGTTTACCATTGCTTGGGAAGCAGTTGAGTGACATTCCCACCCAACCTCTTGCACAAGCAATCTCCAATGTAAGGGGGAATTGTAACATGCATCCTCCTTTTGCCTGTTGCACTGGAGATTCCTTGTGGGAGGAATGGGAACATCAATCACCAGGTTTCCAAGTGACAGAGGAACAGACTCCCATAAAGAGCAGTGGCTGCATCTCTAAGTTGGGACTGGAGGGAAGTGTTTGGATGGAATAATAATAATAATAATAATAATAATAATAATAATAATAATAATAAGTTTATTTATATTTATATTTATCCAACTCTCCAAGTTGGATTGAGGCAGGATGACAACCTAAAATACATACATAAAACAATCGACAAAACACGACGGCATATTAGTTTTACTTTAAAAACTGTGCAGTTCCATAACTACAGTAGGCACACATTTGTAACTGCCCAATAGGCTTCTCCTCTGTATTGAGCGGAAGTTACTTCTGAGCAATCACAGTTAAGACCACAAGTACACCTGTGCTCTCTATTGAGTTCAATGGTGTTTATTTATTTCACTCAGACCCAATTAGGATTGTGATTTCAGGCTGAAATTCCATGCACACTTTCTTGGGAGTGAGCCCCATTGAAGACAGTGGACTTACGTCTGAGAAGACACGCATATGATTGCACTATTGTCTTTTGAATTTGCTTTGATGACATTTCGCTGAATAGTTACCTCAGGAGATAAATCCAAATACACTACAACCCTTTTCTTTTAGAAAAAGTGCACATGAAAAGATGACAAACTCTGAAATGAGAAATGAAGGGTTTCTTTTTCTTTAGAAACAAAAAAGAAAAAGTATCCTTTCCAAATTCTGTTTGCCCATTCTGCATTTCAGCAAAAAAAGGGGGAAAAAAAAGCTTGGCACTAAATTGTGCAACTTGATAAAATGTTAAAGTGGTTTTATTGGAGAAAGTTTAATTTTTGGCAAAGAAACTCCTTGTATATGAAAGTTGATTTTTTTTGCCTACTAGAGGGGAAAATAATATATATATTTTTGGGGGGGAGGGAACCTGAGTGTAAGGCTCTGCAGAATGCTAATATTTCACCGCAGTTATTTTGATTTCTTTTAAATCTTGGCGAGATGCAACTCATAAATACATACTCACATTGTCCAGAGAAGAGGGTATTTGCAGGTATGGTCCTGCTAATTCGGGCATGGTCTTGTGAATTCAAAGATGAATTAATGCTGTAAATTCTTCAGTTACAGACTGCTTCCACACTGCACAAGTAATCCAGTTTGACACCACTTTAACTGCCATGGCTCATTGCTTTGCAATTCTGGGAATTGTAGTTTTGTCAGACTTTTAAAATTCTCTGTCAGAGACCTCTGGGGCCACATCCCAGGACTCCATAGCATTCAGCCATGGCATTTAGTTTTTATCAAACTTGATTATTTCTGTAGCGTGGATGCAGCCACAAGCAATGATCTAAGAAGAAGAACCAACATTAGCCCACTGATACCAGGAGACAAATCTAGGGTCTATTTAATTCTTGCTGCCCCCAGCAGGTCTCAGTGACCTGCCTAAAACCTTATTTCCACATCACTTCTCCAACCAAGATATATTTATTTTTCAATCTTTCTTCTACAGGGTGAACATTTGAAAGAAAAGTGAAAGAAAGAAAACGTTTCCTCCTTTCAATCTTAGACACAACAAAAATGACAAAAGAAGATCTGTGTGACCAAGTTCATCCTACCTGACTGTCCTATCACTACCACATTTTTCCCTATCTAGGGCATCTTTCCCCATTTCTAGACAATTGTTTTCCTATCTGCATTGTAGCACAGACAAGCCTCAGTTTTGTAGCCTTTTTCCCCAATAGATAGCTCCCCTGAGCTGTGTCTGGCACCAGCCAGGCTTGCCCAGATCCTCTTGTCAGAGGCTGGATCTCAATGGCTCAGTTGGTGCAATTGCTGCAGGCCCTCTTCTCCAATTGCTTCCTGAATCTCCATCTTATTTCAGTGTTGTGATAGCTAGTTTGGGATGAAAGGTATCCTTTTTCCTTGCTATCTTTGTATGCTGTGGCCAATTAAAAAACCGCCATATTTCCAATGACTGCAATCAGCTCTTATTCACAAATCTTACACCACTGTGTGCATATCATCAAGTTCCAACCTTATGAATGTTCATGCGTGTTTGAGCCCCACCATACAGATGGATTTGCTTCTTAATATGCAGCATTGCAAGGCTATATTGCACTGGATTTTATTTCCAGTGTCTGACCAGATCCTGGGCTTTAGGGCTATGGAGTTACTCTGAAATTATGGTCCAATTGTACTGTTGCTATAACAACCTAAGATCTCCTGTTGGGTTCAAATGTGACGGGGTGGACGAGTCATATATCACAGCCCTGTGGGGCTTTACTGGCAGCAGAAGCTGATGCACACTGTCATGCTGACATCAGGACCAACTGAAGATATTTTGCTTCCTCAGGCATTGGTTAAGATGCTGCCCTCCCCTTCCATTATATTTGCAGAAGCGGATGAAATTGACAGCTGCTTTATTTTACCATGTCCAGTAGGTGTGGGGGGAGAGCTAGCAAGATGCAATGGTTTGAGCATTAGACTAGGACTCTGGAGACCAGGAATCCATTGCTTGAATCCATGGAATTACTCAACCATGGAAACCTATAGGTGACCTTGATCAAGTCACACACTCTCAGTCTCAGAGAAAGGCAAAGTCAAACTCCCTCTGTGAAGAAAATCCTGTGATAAGGTTGCTTTAGGATTGCCATAATGCCAGCTTCCAGTGGGAAAGAGTCCTCCACCACCAGGCTAGGTCACAGGTTATGATTGCTTCACTTTGATTAATGGCAGGTGTGGGTCTTTCTGAAATGTGTGTGTTTCTTATCAAGGTGGTCATTGGTGAATATGACAAGAGTAAACTAGCTACAACAAACATTAATGTGTAGAGCTGGCTGCTTTGAACTGAGTCAGACTCAGTTTATCAAAATTCAAAATAACCTGAATAGACTAGAAAGCTGGGCCAAAGCTAACAAAATGAATTTCAACACAGATAAATGTAAGGTACTGCACTTAGGGCAGAAAAACAAAATGCATAGATATAGGATGGGGGACACCTGGCTGAACGAGACTCCGTGTGAAAGGGATCTAGGAGTCCAAGTAGACTACAAGTTGAACAGGAGTCAACAGTGTGATGCGTCAGCTAAAAAGGCCAATTCAATTTTAGGCTGCATCAATAGAAGTATAGTGTCTAGATCAAGGGAAGTAATAGTGCCACTCTATTCTGCTCTGGTCAGGCCCCACCTGGAATACTGTGTCCAGTTCTGGGCAGCACAGTTCAAAAAGGATGTTGAGAAATTGGAGCGTGTCCAAAGGAGGGTGACTAAAATGATGAAGGGTCTTGAAACCATTTCCTATGAGGAACAACTTAGGGAGCTGGGGATGTTTAGCCTGGAGAAGAGAAGGTTAAGAGGTGATATGATTGCCCTGTTTAAATATTTGAAGGGATGTCACATTGAGGGGGGGAGCAAGCTTGTTTTCTGCTGCTCCAGAGATTAGGACCTGGAGCAATGGATGCAAGCTACAGGAAAAGAGATTCCACCTCAACATTAGGAGGAACCTCCTGACAGTAAGGGCTGTTCAACAGTGGAACACACTCCTTCCTAGGAGTGTAGTGGAGTCTCCTCCCTTGGAGGTCTTCAAGCAGAGGCTGGACGGCCATCTGTTGGGGATGCTTTGATTTGGATTTCCTGCATGGCATGGGGTTGGACTGGATGGCCCTTGTGGTCTCTTCCAATTTTATGATTCTATAATTCTATGAGTCTATGATTCTATCTATCTTCATCTTGTCTACTGACTGATGGATGGACTGATGGGAAATGAACCTGGGACATGGCACCATTGTTTTTCTGCTCCTGCTTAACCATAAGATTTCATTTGGTGTGATCTCTTGGCATGCAGTGAGTGTGCAGCGGTTTTACTTTGAAGGTGATCATACCAGCACAAATTAGGATCATCCCTTGAGCTCTACACCTCTGGCCAATAACATGTTAAAGCAAGCCGCAGGATAGACTTGTCTTATTCTACCTTCCCAATGAATACCACCACTTTTTCACAAGACTTCTGTATCCCATGGTTACTGTACAAGCTGATTGAAAATATGCAAAATGCAATGCCAGGTGAACCTGTGGACACAAGAGATCATCCAAGCTGTCAATCTCATTTAATATGCAATTAAGAAAGGAGCCAAATCTTAGAAAAGGCTTTCAAAGCCTGGCACAGTTATGCATAGTTCTGCTTTATGAAGTTCTTATATCCACCTGGACTGCAGTTGCAATTGGAGAGAGTTCAGCTGTACTGAATTGTACTGCAAACACATCACATGATTTTTGTTTCTTCCTTAATAGGTGGCAAATGCCAAAAGATCAATGAACCATAAAGTTCTATGGAGTTGCATTTGATCTTTGTGTCAACAATGCAGTAACTTTCAATATATGCATTCCAATAGGAATGGGACCATACTTGGGGAACCTTTTCAGTTCAGTTCAGTACAGTACACCATACTTCCCATTGCTTTTCTAGAATGCCCTAAGTATCACTAATATGGGAATGAACAGTAAATATAATTCTTTAATTCAGTTTTCATGGAAATCACTAAAATGCCAGTTGAAGCTTCATGATCTTAAATGTCTAATCTTAACTTCTATAAACTGCTCCTATACTACTTGGAAATCCCACTGTGATTAATGCAACTATGAAGTAGGTCACACAAACATGTATTCTATGCAAATAGTTATAGGAGTTTTCAATTCTACAAATAGAGAAACTGGAGCAACAATTTCACCCGATTCCTCCAGAGGCTGTTAACCGCTCCAATGGCACATTTCTTTTCCAGCTTCTTTTAGTTTCCCTGCTGCAAGTGATAGGAGCAACAATGTGTAGGAATGTTAAGTTATTAACTGAGAACTTGCTCTTTTACACCCTAGAATGGTCTAGATTTCTAAAAGAATGGCAAGGACCAGTGGCACAATGGTTAAATGCCTGCACTGCAGCCACTCACTCACAAACCACAGGGTTGTAATTTCAATACCAGTCAGGGCCCCCAGGCTGACTCAGCCTGGCATCTTTCCCATGTTGCTAAAATGAATACCCAGCTTCTTGGGGGCAATGAGCTTACACACAT